>SJYT01023023.1:8065-33459 GCA_006410635.1 Cephalophus harveyi
TGGTCTAGTGGTTTTCCCTACTTTCTTCAATTTGAGTCTGAATTTGGCAATAAGGAGTTCATGATCTGAGCCACAGTCAGCTCCCGGCCTTGTTTTTGTTGACTGTATAGAGCTTCTCCATCTTTGGCTGCATAGAATATAATCAATCTGATTTCGGTGTTGACCATCTGGTGATGTCCACGTGTAGAGTCTTCTCTTGTGTTGTTGGAAGAGGGTGTTTGCTATGACCAGTGCATTTTCTTGGCAAAACTCTATTAGTCTTTGCCCTGCTTCATTCCGCATTCCAAGGCCAAATTTGCCTGTTACTCCAGGTGTTTCTTGACTTCCTACTTTAGCATTCCAGTCCCCTATAATGAAAAGGACATCTTTTTTGAGTGTTAGTTCTAACAGATCGTGTAGGTCTTCATAAAACCGTTCCACTTCAGCTTCTTCAGCATTACTGGTTGGGGCATAGACTTGGATAACTGTGATATTGAATGGTTTGCCTTTCCACTTTAGGGATATGAAAAATAAAGATGTTCTGAATATTAGCATGTAAGTTTTGGGGGGACATGAATTTTGATTTTTCTCAGATAAGTATCTAAAAGTGAAACTGTTAGGTTCTGTGCTTCTGCATTCCCTATAGCAATGTATGAAATTCCCAGTTTCTCTGCCTCCATAAGAACGTTTGCTATTGTCAATGTTTTGTAATTTAACCATTCTTGTGAGCGTCTGGTGCTGTCTCATTGAGTTTTCAATGTTCATGTCTATGATGATTAATGATGTGTGAAACCTTTTTATACGCTTATTGGTATATGCATATTTACTTTTGTAAAGAGTGTATTCATATTTTTAGTCTTTAACATGTAATTTGCTTTATCATTCTAACATTATAAGAATTCTTTCTATATTTTTGGTATTAGTTCTTTGTCACTGTATGTACTATCTTTTAATTTCCTTAACAGTGTCTTTTGAAGAATTTTAAATTTTTTATGGCTTGCGCATTTTTGTTTATCTAAGAAGTCTGTTATTACTGCTGCTGCTAAGTCACTTCAGTCGTGTCCGACTCTGTGCGACCCCATGGATGGCAGCCCACCAGGCTCCCCCGTCCCTGGGATTCTCCAGGCAAGAACACTGGAGTGGGTTGCCATTTCCTTCTCCAATGCAGGAAAGTGAAAAGTGAAAGGGAAGTCGCTCAGTCGTGTCCGACCCTCAGCGACCCCATGGACTGCAGCCTTCCAGGCTACTCCGTCCATGGGATTTTCCAGGCAAGAGTACTGGAGTGGGGTGCCATTGCCTTCTCCGCTGTTATTACTACAGGTTTGGAAAAATGTTCTTCTAGAAGTTTTATAATTTTAGTTTTTATGTCTATAATCCATTTCAATTTTTTTTTTTGTCTATGTTGTGAAGTAAGGGTCAAGATTTATTTTTTTCACTTGAATATGTAGTAGATTGATAATACATTTAAAAAATAATACATATGCTAAAATGCTATGGCAACTTTTTGAAAACCACTTAGCCATATATGTACATATCTGTTCTGCTACAGTCTATATCTGTCCTTATGGGAATGTTACCCAATGTTACTTATTGTAATTAAAAATAAACCTTGAAATCAGGTACTGTTAAGTTCTGAAATTTTGGTTTGGTTTTAATTTTTAGAATTATTTTAGCTACTTTTGCCCTTAATTTATAATATAAATATTAAAATCAGTTTGTCAATTTCTATAAAAAGGCACACTGATATTTTAATCAAGAATGTGCCTGAAAACAGCAGATAATTTTTGGTTTGTTAACATCTTAGCAGTATTGAATCTTCCAACCCATTAGCTGTCTATTTCTTCATGTATTTGAATCTTCTTTACATTCTCTCAGAAATGTTTGCTGGTTTTTAATTTCTATAAAAAGGCACACTGATATTTTAATCAAGAATGTGCCTGAAAACAGCAGATAATTTTTGGTTTGTTAACATCTTAGCAGTATTGAATCTTCCAACCCATTAGCTGTCTATTTCTTCATGTATTTGAATCTTCTTTACATTCTCTCAGAAATGTTTGCTGGTTTTTATTGTATGGGTTGTGTTTATTGCATGTTTAATGAAATAGATCATAATTTGTTTACAATTTTATATAATATTGCAATATATTATTTTCCCATTTCAATTTTTCACTAGATTATAGAAATGCTTGGTGTTGGATACTGACTTTATATCCTGTATTTGCTTTAAAATCTCTTAATAGTTCTAGCAGCTTTTAAAATAGTTTTCTTCTTCTGTTGCCCTGGTTAGGAGCACTAACACAGTGCTGAATAGAAGTGGTGAGAACACAGAGCCTGTATATGTTTTAAACATTGTGCTTAATGCATTATTGCTTTTTCTTTAAATTTGATTCTATTTGAAATTGAGTTAAGAACATATATTTTTATTTACCACCTCTGCACTCTTTGCTCCTCTTTCTAATTCCATTCTTCCATGTACTATCCTTCTTCTGACTGGAAACTACCTTTAACAGTTCTTATCAAGTATATTTTGCTAGTGGCAAATTTTCTCAGCTTTGGTTAAGAGAAGACTTTCTTTTCCATGAGATATAGAATTCTCGGTTAATTCTTGTTTTCTTTCTGGTTTTCATGTTTCTGCAGCCATCCCTTTTTTGTTCCTGTTCTGTAAGTAATGTCTTTTTGCCTCAGTGGCCTCTAAGGTTTTTCTCTTCACCACTGGGCTTCAACTATTTGATTATGATGTATCTTGCTATGATTCTCTTTATTTTTCTCCTTTTTAAGGTTTGTTGAGGAGGTTTTTTTCACCAAGTTTGAAAAAAATTAAGTAATTATTTCCTCTATTGTATTTCTCTTCCTTCCTCTTTCCTTCTACTTATTGAATTTTAATTGCCATGCTGTTTATTTATTAATTTTTTTGAGAACCTTTTGCTCTTTGCTATGTTTCAACCAATTTCTCTTGCTGTATCTTTAATTCATTGATTTGTCTTCTGGGGTTAAGCCAAATTGATGAATATTTCATTTCAAGTAATGATTCTCTCTTTATTATGTCTATATATTCTTTTAATTCCTTGAGCACATTTATAAAATTTATGCTAGCTAATTAAGGGTTCTTGTCTTCTAATGCCATTATCTCTTGCTATTCTGAGTCTGTTGCTGTTGACCATTTTATTCTCCTGTTTATGTGTCCCTTTTTCCTGCTGATTTTCATACCTAGTAGTAAGTTTTGGTTGCCTGCCAAACGCTGCAAATTTTACATAGCTGAAGGCTGAATTTTGTTGTTGTCCTTAATGAATGTTGAAAGTAATTTGCTCCAGTCATTAATATATTCGTGCATCAACATGATAGCTTTAAAGTTCATTTAAACTTTTTTTTTTTTTGGACAGGTTTAGAGTAGTCTTTACTCTAGAGCTAGGTGTGACCTTGGGGTCTTTACTGAATAACCTTTGTATTTGTTAAAGCCTCCACTTAAGGTAGTGGGATGCTAAAGCTTTCCTTCCCTTGGATAGGGCCTCCCTGTGGCTCAGTGGTAAAGAATCTGCCTGCCAATGCAGGACATGTGTGTTCCTTGGATCAGGAAGATCCCCTGGAGAAAGAAACGGCAACCCACCCCAGTATTCTTGCCTGGGAAATCCAATGGACAGAGGAGCCTGATGGGCTACAGTCCACGGGGTCGCAAAGAGTTGGACACAACTTAGCGACTGAACAGCAGCAGCAGCTTTGTATGCACTGAGAGCATTTTCACGCTGACAGCTCTTAGGTTCTTCCTCTGGCAGCTGCTCTGTCACACGGCCTTATGGAATGTCATCCTGAGCCTGTGCAGATTAATATTCAGCCAAGACTCCAAGAGTTTTCTGTACTGATTTTTGGAGTCTTTGCTTTGTTTAGTTCAGTATAGTTCACATCAGTCGCTCAGTCGTGTCCGACTCTTTGCGACCCCATGAATCGCAGCACGCCAGGCCTCCCTGTTCATCACCATCTCCCGGAGTTCACTCAGACTCACGTCCATCGAGTCAGTGATGCCATCCAGCCATCTCATCCTCGGTCGTCCCCTTCTCCTCCTGCCCCCAATCCCTCCCAGCATCACAGTCTTTTCCAGTGAGTCAGCTCTTCGCATGAGGTGGCCAAAGTACTGGAGTTTCAGCTTTAGC
The DNA here is from genome assembly GCA_006410635.1 of Cephalophus harveyi. Lineage (NCBI taxonomy): Eukaryota > Metazoa > Chordata > Mammalia > Artiodactyla > Bovidae > Cephalophus > Cephalophus harveyi. Next base: position 12,190 of record SJYT01023023.1, read on the forward strand.
ATCATTCCTTCCAAAGAAATCCCAGGGCTGATCTCCTTCAGAATGGACTGGGTGGATCTCCTTGCAGTCCAAGGGACTCTCAAGAGTCTTCTCCAACACCATAGTTCAAAAGCATCAGTTCTTCAGTGCTCAGCTTTCTTCACAGTCCAACTCTCACATCCATACATGACCACTGGAAAAACCATAGCCTTGACTAGACAGACCTTAGTCGGCAAAGTAATGTCTCTGCTTTTGAATATGCTATCTAGGTTGGTCATAACTTTCCTTCCAAGGAGTAACCGTCTTTTAATTTCATGGCTGCAGTCACCATCTGCAGTGATTTTGGAGCCCCCAAAAATAAAGTCTGACACTGTTTCCACTGTTTCCCCATCTATTTCCCATGAAGTGATGGGACCAGATGCCATGATCTTCGTTTTCTGAATGATGAGCTTTTAGCCAACTTTTTCACTCTCCTCTTTCACTTTCATCAAGAGGCTCTTTAGTTCTTCTTCACTTTCTGCTATAAGGGTGGTGTCATCTGCATATCTGAGGTTATTGAGATTTCTCCCGGCAATCTTGATTAGTTTAGTTTAGTTTGATTGTTTAGTTCTCTCCTCTCCAAATTATTTTCTGAAAATTCCAGCCATCTCAGACTCCCTAAACTCCAGTCTCCATCTCCTCACCTCAATGAATCCAGTAGACTTAATTTGCATACTGGCCTGAAAATTTCCTCCAGACAGAAAGTCTAGATAATCATAGATTAAACCTTGTTAGTTTCTTTTCTCAGGGGTCAAAATTGGTACTGCTTATTTGTCCAATATCTGAAAAATAAATGTTTCATATATATTGGTTAGTTTTCTGTTAAGATTATAGTGCGAGAAAAAAATCCTGTAGCTCTTACTGCCTCATAGGTGAAAGTAGGAATCCCTCATCCTAGCTTAGATTTCACTGCGGGGAAAGTCATGTGAACCCACGAGGATTTAGCAGGGACACTTGTAAGGTATGATCGATGGCTGTAATGGTCCCATCCCGTTCTAACATGCTGCAGTCTTTATGATTCCTTCCTATGGCTCAACGCATACACAAAACACCAAAGTGTAGCAGAGTTGTTACCAGCCTTCCTGTTTTAAAGTAGGGACATTCCACAGTCTGGGGGAAAATACTTCTACAGAAAGCAGGGGACCACAAGGCAGGTAGTCCATGGATTTGAATAAAGAAGGCAGCGTTGAAGTCTTGACAGTATGGAGAGGAAGCCATTATGATTTGTAGCTGTAAATGCCTGCTTGGGTTTGACAAAAACATTGCTCTAACACTTTCCAAAGGACATTAAGGAAGTCTTATAGACTATAGTTTTGTTAGATTTCACCATCAATGGGACTGCCAGCATCGCTTCACATTAGGTATAAATACTACATTGGCATGTACAATAGTGATCAGAATATGGTCAAAGTATGGAACTACTCTTGTGTGGAACCTACTCTTAGTATTGGTCAAAACTAGCTATTTCCATGGGCAAGCCAGTTTACTAGCTAACCCTTAGTTTTACCATGTGTGTGAGATATTTTCCTTAACTAACTTCAAAATTGCTTTATTTAAAAAATAACAAGCATGTCATTCTTGTAAAGGGATGTGTAAAATATAGTACTAGAAATAAAGTAAATTAAGTTGTGGTTGTTTAGTCACTAAGTTGTTTCCAACCCTTTGTGACCCTGTGGACTGCAGCACACCAGATTTCCCTGTCCTTCACTACCTCTGGAGTTTTCTCAAACTCATGTCCGTTGAGTTGGTGATGCTACCCAACCATCTCATCCTCTGCCTCCCCCTTCTCCTCCTGCCTCAGACTTTCCCAGCATCAAGGTCTTTTTCATTGGGTTGGCTCTTTGCATCAGGTGGACAAAATATTGGAGCTTCAGCTTCAGCATCTGTTCTTCCAATGGATATTCAGGGTTGATTTCCTTTAGGATTGACTGGTTTGATCTCCTTGCTGTCCAAGGGACTCCCAAGAGTCTTCTCCAACACCACAGTTTGAAAGCATCAATTTTTCAGCAGTCAGCTTTCTTTACAGTCCAACTCTCACATCCATACATGACTGCTAGAAAAAACCATAACTTTGACTCTATGGACCCTTCTCAGGAAATTGAAGTATGTGTTGCTTTAAAATCTATATGTTCCATCTGATAATAAATCTATTCTATTTTGGAGTGTTTCTCTTGCTATCCAACTGTTTCTACAAACTCAGAGTGGCTGATCGTGGTTCTTTAAGATGTCATATTGATATGTTGACTCTAAAATTTGGCAGCGTAACTGGAATAAACGTGTGTATTTGTGCGTCTTTGTGCATGCGTGCATGTGCATTCGTGACTAAGACAAGCTGAACCTTCAATAACAGAAATATTCATGATCATCATCATAGTCTCTAAAAACAGTAAAATTGTTAGGTGAAATGTAGGGTCACAATTCATTTACAGCTAATCTAAAATTAGAGCTACTTGCTAAGAAAGAGACTTGTTCCATCAGAGAAATATCCTGGGGGAATGAGGATGACTTTTAACTCTCTTGATTCCCTGTGTGTTTTGCAGGGGAAAGTGAAACTTTTAGTATCATTATTCACTTCTTGGGGCTCTCCAGGGGGCTAAGTGGTAAAGAACCCACCTCCCAATGCAGAAAACACATTAGGTGCAGGTTCAATCCCTGGATCGGGAAGATCCCCTAAAGAAGGAAATGGCAAACCATTCCAGGATTCTTGCCAGGAGAAGCCCGTGGACAGAGGAGCCTAGCAGGCTCGAGTCCATGGGGCCACAAAGAGTCAGACATGACTGAGTGTGAGCCCCAGCATTCTCCTCTTAGGGTCTGGGTCACAAATGCTACTTTCCCAAAACATGAATGTATCAGAATGAGGACAAAGAACAATTGCTTCCCACTTGGGCTCTTTCTACATGGATTTGGAAGGAATGATGCTGAAGCTGAAACTCTAATACTTTGGCCACCTGACGTGAAGAACTAACTCATTTGATTCACCTGATGCTGGGAAAGATTGAGGGCAGGAGGAGAAGGGGATGACAGAGGAAGAGATGGTTGGATGGCATCACCGACTCAATGGACATGAGTCTGAGTAAGCTCTGGGAGTTGGTGATGGACAGGGAGGCCTGGCGTGCTGCAGTCCATGGGGTCGCAAAGAGTCGGACATGACTGAGTGACTGAACTGAACCGACCTGAACTGGATTGTAAATAGCAATGATCAGCAGAAGGTGACCGTAGGAAAGAGCAATATAGAGGTAGTAGAATTGAGTCAGATACAGATTCTACTACTTAATAGCCTTGTGACTATAGTCATGATAGCCCCTGCTCATGGATTCATTTCCTTGCATGGACACTGGAAGGGATATTACAGATGGTTCAAGTTCTCCTCTAAGATTCTGCTTGTACCCAAGTCAGCTAGAAGAGTAGAGTCCCTGGAAAACATTCACCCCAAAAGTTCTACCATCCGGTACCTAACATTCTGAGTTTTTGTAATTATTCCTCTAGATTTATTGCTGATGATGCAGTCATAAGTTCAGTTAAGTTCAGTCACTCAGTCGTGTCCGACTCTTTGCGACCCCATGGACTGCAGCACGCCAGGCTTCCCTGCCCATCACCAATATCTGGAGCTTTCTCATACTCATGTCCGTCGAGTCAGTGATGCCATCCATCCATCTCACCCTCTGTCATCCCCTTCTCCTCCTGCCTTCAGTCTTTCCCAGCATCCGGGTCTTTTCCAATGAGTCGGTTCTTTGTACCAGGTGACCCAAATATTGGAGTTTCATCTTCAACATCAGTCCTTCCAATGAATATTCAGGACTGAGTTCCTTTAGGATAGACTGGTTTGATCTCTTTGCAGTCCAAGAGATTCTCAAGAGTCTTCTCCAACACCACAGTTCAAGCTGCAGACGCCTTTGCAGTTTAATTATCCCAGGAGCGCACGGATAGCACTACCCACACCTGTGCTCAGCCACTCAGTTGTGTCCGATTCTTTGCAGCCCCGAGAACAGTAGCCGAGCAGACTCCTCTGACCATGGAATTTTCCAGGCAAGAATACTGGAGTACTTGCTACTCCAGGGAATCTTCCAGACTCATGGATCAAACCCGCATCTCTTGTGTCCCTTGTACTGGCAGGTGTATTCACATACCTTAAGGTATCTTTTGCTAATTGGACCTCCTCCTACTTTGTAACAAAGACTACAGAATGGCACAGATGCTGTTTGAATTCCAGCTTATCTACAATTTGCCATTTTCTCCCTTTTGCTCTAATATATCACATGTATACTCTAAAAGCACTTCAGTTATATTTGCAGAGTTGGTTTTCATTCATCCCCATGCAATTCTTGAGTGGATATTCTCATTTGGTAAATTGCAGTTTGGATATGGGAGATGGGGGCTTGATAGAAGAGCTATTAAGGAACTGGGATGGGGGGAGCTATGTAGGACAATGGTCAAGATGGAAAAAGCAGAAGCTGCTAATGGGATCAAATTGTTAGGGTTCTGAAGGTGTTAAGAGTGTCACTAAATCTGCAGATATGGTGTTTTACTAAATGATCAGGAAAAGCCAACATAACCTGGGTCCTGAGCAGTTCTGTTTAGTTATCAGTTACACACAATTTTGAGCGTTACTTTACTAGTGTGTGAGATGAGAGCAATTGTGCGGTAGTTTGAGCATTCTTTGCATTGCCTTTCTTTGGAATTGGAATGAAAACTGACCTTTTCCAGTCCCATGGCCACTGCTGTTTTCCAAATATGCTGGCATATTGAGTGCAGGACTTTCTCAGCATCATCTTTCAGGATTTGAAATAGCTCAACTGGAATTACATCACTTCCACTAGCTTTGTTCATAGTGATGCTTTCTAAGGCCCACTTGACTTCACATTCCAAGATGTCTGGCTCTAGGTGATTGATCACACCATCATGATTGTCTGGGTCATGAAGATCTTTTTTGTACAGTTCTGTGCATTCTTGCCACCTTTCTTAATATCTTCTGCTTCTGTTGGGTCCAAACAATTTCTGTCCTTTATTGAGGCCATCTTTGCATGAAATGTTCCCTTGGTATCTCTAATTTTTTTGAAGAGATCTCTAGTCTTTCCCATTCTATTGTTTTCCTCTATTTCTTTGCACTAATCACTGAGGGAGGCTTTTTATCTCTCCTTGCTATTCTTTGGAACTCTGCACTCAAATGGGTATATCTTTCTTTTTCTCCTTGCTTTTTGCTCCTCTCCTTTTCACAGCTATTTTTAAGGCCTCCTCAGACAGCCATTTTGCTTTTTTGCATTTATTTTTCTTGGGGATGGTCTTGTTCCCTGTCTCCTGTACAGTGTCACAAACCCCCATCCATAGTTCATCAGGCACTCTGTCTATCAGATCTATTCCCTTAAATCTATTTCTCACTTCCACTGTGTAATTGTTAGGGATTTGATTTAGGTCATACATGAATGGGCTAGTGGTTTGCCCCACTTTCTTCTATTTAAGTCTGAATTTCTCAATAAGGGGTTCATGATCTGATCCTCAGTCAGCTCCCGGTCTTGTTTTTGCTAACGGTATAGAGCTTCTCCATCTTTGGCTGCAAAGAATATAATCAATTTGATTTTGGTGTTGACCATCTGGTGATGTCCATATGTAGAGTCTTCTCTTGTGTTGTTGGTAGAGGGTGTTTGTTATGACCAGTGTGTTCTCTTGGCAAAATTCTGTTAGCCTTTGCCCTGCTTCATTTTGTGCTCCAAAGCCAAATTTGCCTGTTATTCCAGGTGCTTCTTAACTTCCTACTTTTGCATCCCAGTCCCCTATAATAAAAATGACATCCTTTTTGGGTGTTAGTTCTAAAAGGTCTTGTAGGTCTCCATAGAACCGTTCAACTTCAGCTTCTTTGGTATTACTGGTTGGGACATAGACCTGAATTACTCTGATATTGAATGGTTTGTCTTGGAAATAAACAGAGATGATTCTGTAATTTTTGAGATTGCATCCAAGTACTGCATTTCAGACTCTTGTTGACTATGATGGCTACTCCATTTCTTCCAAGGGATTCTTGCCCACAGTAGTAGATATAATGGTTCTCTGAGTTAAATTCACCCATTCCAGTCCATTTTAGTTCACTGATTCCTAAAATGTCAACATTTACTCTTGCCATCTTGTGTTTGACCACTTCCAATTTGCCTTGGTTCATGGACCTGACAGTCCAGGTTCCTATGCGATATTGCCCTTTACAGCATCGGACCTTGCTACCATCACCAGTCACATCCACAGCTGGGTGTTGTTATTGCTTTAGCTTCATCTCTTTATTCTTTCTGGAGTTATTTCGTCACTGATCTCCAGTAGCATGTTGGTTTTTAGAAAAGGCAGAGGAACCAGAGATCAAATTGCCAACATCAGCTGGGTCATCAAAAAAACAAGAGAGATCCAGGAAAACATCTATTTCTGCTTTATTGACTATGCCAAAGCCTTTGACTGTGTGGATCACAAGAAACTGTGGAAAATTATGAAAGAGATAGGAATACCAAACCACCTGACCTGCCTCTTGAGAAACCTATATGCAGGTCAGGAAGCAACAGTTAGAACTGGACATGGAACAACAGACTAGTTCCAAATAGGAAAAGGAGTAAGTCAAGGCTGTATATTGTCACCCTGTTTATTTAACTTATGTGCAGAGTATATCATGAGAAACACTGGGCTGGATGAAGCACAAGCTGGAATCAAAATTCCTGGGAAAAATATCAATAACCTCAGATATGCAGATGACACCACCTTTATGGTAGAATTTGAAGAAGAACTAAAGAGGCTCTTGATGAAAGTGAAAGAGGAGAGTGAAAAAGTTGGCTTAAAGCTCAACATTCAGAAAATGAAGATCATGACATCTGATCCTATCACTTAATGGCAAATAGATGGGGAAACAGTAGAAACAGTGGCAGACTTTATTTTTTTTGAGCTCCCAAATCACCGCAGGTTGTAACTGCAGCCATGACATTAAAAGACGCTTACTCCTTGGAATAAAAGTTGTGACCAACATAGACAGCATATTAAAAAGCAGAGATATTACTTTGTCAAAAAAAGGTCTGTCTAGTCAAGACTATTGTTTTTCCAGTAGTCATGTATGGATGTGAGATTTGGACTATAAAGAAAGCTGAGCACCAAAGAATTGATGCTTTTGAGCTGTAGTCTTGGAGAAAACTCTTGAGAGTCCCTTGGACTGCAAGGAGATTCAACCGGTCCATCCTAAAGGAAATCAATCCTGAATATTCATTGGAAGGGCTGATGCTGAAGCTGAGACTGCAATACTTTGGCCACCTGATGTGAAGAGCTGACTAATTGGAAAAGACCTTGATGCTGGGAAAGATTGAGGGCAGGAGGAGAAGGGGACGACAGAGGATGAGATGGCTGGAAGGCATCACTGACTCAAAGTGCATGAGTTTGAGTAGACTCTGGGAGTTGGCGTGCTGCAGTCCATGGGGTCGCAAAGAATCAGACACGACTGAGTGACTGAAGTAAACTGAACACACAATAGTTCCTTATAGTAACTAATTTGTAAGTTTCTTACCATTAGACTTGGGTTCTTATGAACTGTGGTAGATTATTAAGAATATATCACTGTTGAGTGAAAGAAAACATGGCAGGCTTGCTGAAAGCCTAAAAGCAATGATCTGAAAGTACACCTAACCTAAAAGAGGAAAACATTCCTGTTAATTTTCATATCTTGAGTGCATAGTAGTTTATAATATTTGGTGTATCTGAGTCACTATGGAGGAAGTCAAGTTTTGTAGTTAATATCATGTGGAAATAAAATCTTCAAAATACATAAAAATCTATCGTGCCCTCCACTCTTACCACACTGATGTATCCTGTCACTGGGTCTCCTTTAGGCTATGGTAATGTATTACAGTCGTCACCCCGCCAAAAGAAAAGAAACGGTCTTCTGCTTTTTTCACAACAGCTGGAGTGATCCTATTAAAATAAACATCACGTTAAAGCCCTCCCTGGCTTCCCTTCCCACTCGGGGAAAGCTCTCAGCCTACAAAGCCAGGCATGCTCTGGCTTCCTGTTCTCTGACACCGCCAGCTGCTTCTGTCCACTTGCGCACTCTGTTGTGACCCGTCTGCCCTGCTTGCTGCATCGCAAGCATTTCAGACATCACTCACCTGGAATGTCTTCCCCTGGCTTAGCTCATGCCACTTGCCTCCTTGGAGCCCTGAGTCACCCCTACTGAGACTCTCTCTGACTATCTATTTAGAATCACCATGTTCCCGACACTCCTTATCCCCTTTCTCTGCTTAATTTCCGCCCCCTGCTCCTATTACCTTATGAAATACACATCTTATTTATTTTCATTTTTCTCTTCCCCAATAGACTATAATGTGCATAAGAGCATAGATTTATGTTTGGTTTCACTCAGTTGAGGCTCTTGTGTCTAGGAAAATGACTAATCTATGAATGACACATAATATATACATTTTGAATAAATTAATCAATGGAAGGGAAAAAGGTAGGGGCCAAAGGAGGGAGAAATGGAGGACAGTTGGTGCCTGGAAACAGCACTTTGAATTATTCTAAAAGGAGTAAGCTTGGCCTGGGAACATAAATTGGAAATCTTACTGGGCAAACACCTTGGGAGGGCATGGCCAGGTCACTCTGTTAGAGGTTAAGAGACTTGCTGGAGATCCTTCCCTGATTTAGTGTCTGAACTGGGCACATAGCCAACACATACGCTGGTTTAGCACCATGCCACTCACCTACCCCCAAGAGGCACACACACTTTATAGCAAACAATCATCTGTCAGCCTCTGGATTTTTTTTTTTTTTCCTGATCATGAGTTTGTAGTTTAGAGAGAAATTTACAGAAATTCAGGCTACAGAGGTTTATGAGTATAAATTAATAAATAAAACAATAATTCCACATAGAGTTTAATGCTTTATTCTTTGCGATCAAAGGGACCTTTTCATGGGCTTCCCTGGTGACTCAGCTGGTAAAGAATCTGTCTTCAATGCAGGAGACTTGGGTTCGATCTGTGGGTTGGGAAGATCCCCTGGATAAGGGAACGCCTACCCACTCCAGTATTCTTGCCTGGAGAATTCCATGGACAGAAGAGCCTAGCGGGCTATAGTCCATGGGGTCACAGGGACCTTTTACGCCCCTCCCTGTTAGTGTGTGCATGCCTGCTCAGTCACGTCACTCGGGTCTGAATCTTTGTGACTCTATGGACTGTAGCCCACCAAGCTCCGCTGTCCATGAGATTCTCCAAGCAACAGTACTGGAGTGGGTTGCCACGTCTTCCTCCAGAGGATCTTCCCAATCTAGGGATCGATCCCAGCTCTCTTGTACCTCCTGCACTGAAGGCGGATTCTTTTACCACTGAGCCATCAGGGCAGTGCCTCCCTGTCAGCAACTGCATCCAGTAGATCATATACGCTCAACTCTGAGTTAGAATGGAGGAGGCAAAGTAACTCTGTGGCAGGTTTCCTTCTCTTATTAGCTCTTGGATGAGGTTAAAATAATACAAAATGAGAAATTTGGGAAAAGTACAATATATCTTCATTTCTTACACCCCTCCTGCAAAGTTAATCTAGCATATCATATTTTCACAGAAATACTTTAGGATGAATATTATTCTAAGGGATGAGATGGTGGGAGAGAGCACCTCCCCCTGCCATCCTCCCACCAGCACTCCATTTAGAAATGTCAAAAATAGAAGTATGGAGTGACTCATCTATGATCACATGCTCTGTGACCAAATTGAGGGTAGGAACCCTGATCATGTGACTCTTGGTTTAGAGCCACTTCACTGTGTTGTGCTAGGCTGCATTTGTCAAAAACTCAAAATTCATTTTGCATTCAAATAAAATCTGGCTGTGCCACAGAGAAGAGCCAAATATGTATTTTCAGTGATAAAAGGGTATATACCTAAGCTAAAGAAGTCAAACTTCTTTAAAAGAGCATATTTTTATTAGAAGTAAAAAAATTTTTTATATTTTATTTATATTTTTATATTATTTTATATTTAAATATTTAAAGAATATTTTATATTTTTATTAGAAGAATAATATACTCTTTCATTAGAAGCTTGACTTCTAATGAAAGAGTATATTAGTCAAGAGAACATATCCAAGTTGTTTGAATCTAGAAACTGTCACTTTTTATCAAAAACTGTATTGTCTCCAAAGCTAGAATTTGTAACAATCATCAATGTTGATATTTCATTAGAAATAATTAAACTAAACAATTTTAATGAAGGTGATGTTGAGTAGTTTTGAAACCAAGTGGGCCGTTTGGTTCTATTAAGAAGTAACAGTGCATTGCTGACATTTTGCAGATGAGGAAATTGAGTCTTAACAATATTCAGTTCAGTTCAGTTGCTCAGTTGCGTCTGACTTTTTGCAACCTCAGAGACTGCAGCACGCTAGCTTCCCTGCCCGTCACCAACTCCCGGAGCTTGCTCAAACTCATGTGCATCGAGTCAGTGATGCCATCCGATCACCTCATTCTCTGCCGTCCCCTTCTCCTTCTGCTTTCAGTCTTCCCAAGCATCAGGGTCTTTTCCAGTGAGTCAGTTCTTCGCATCAGGTGGCCAAAGGACTGGAGCTTCAGCTTCAGCATCAATCCTGCCAATGAATATTTGGGACTGATTTCCTTTCGGATTGATGGGTATCACAGAACTACGGATGGGGTTGGACCTGGATTGGAATCCAGATCTATCTGACACCAAAGCCCTGCTTCTAAGAAGAAGGGTAGTGGATGCCTTAGAGAAGATACCCTCGGAGATGGGGAGACCAGACCAAGGGCAGGGAGGCTGGAGTCATCAAAGGCACATGTCACATGTGGCGGAGAACCGACCGCCTATGACCTATGTCTGAATCGAGACAGTGCCCTCCAGCAGAAAACTGAAGTGCCGAGCACATACTAATTCTCAATGAATGTTTGTTGTTGAATTATAATAATGGTATAATTGGTATAACTATCATCGCAATAATTCATTATGTATCCTGCATTAGAGGAGCCTGGTAGATTATAGTCCATAAGATTGCAAAGAGTCGGACACAATTGAAACAATTTAGTACACACACACACAATAATTAGTTATGACATATACTAATGTATTATAATATTAAATAACTTTCACATGATTTATTTATTTATTTTATTTATTTTTATTTATTTAATTTTATTTACTTTCATATTTGTCTCCCTTACTAAACTTGAAGACTCTTGAGGGCAGATAATGTCTTATTCCTTCCAAAATCTGATACTTATATATTCACTCATGAAGGAATCATTTGAGTGACAAATGAGTTCATTGTCTCCAAGAGATATTTAGGGCAAATATTATTTTTAGAAAAATGGAGGCTCTGAGTGATTAGTTTTCTGCCTAGCTAGCAAGTAGTGAAGTTGGTATTTGAATTAGAGTTTTCATTAATTAATTCAATCTTATGTTATTATATTGCATACATCAATGTACCTTATCATTACCTCTCTAATAGAAATGAGGCCATTTTCCCCTCTTTTTCTTACCAGGTCATACCAACTTCAAGTAACCTGGGTGATTTAAAAAATATGCCTGGACAATCTAGAGCATTTACTTTCTCTGTCCCCTTTCCAAGCCTCCCAGGTCAAAGATTTTGTAAAGCTCGTATAATTGTCAGATAAGTAAAATCACATTGCTCATAATTGCCAGGGACAGTTCTGTGTAATTAGATGTTAACTGTAGTGTCCGCTCTCCTTTACGACTCCAAATAAATACCTGTTCCTGTCTCGGTCTGGGAAAAAGCTTGGTTGGAAATGTAACTGCTTTGTTGCTCACTGTGTAATTAACTATCATTAAAAGCCACTAATTAGATCGTAAGTTTTAAATAAGTTGCCCTAATTACCTTTGGTACATGGTGCATTGAGTCGGTAGGGCAAGTCCTTCAGAGCCAAGAAAACTTGGCTCTGTCACTAAGAGAATTAGCAGGGCGATTGGATTTCTCTTTTTTTCCCCATTCATAAATGGGAAGATGTTAACAGAGGGAATAGGATGGATAGAGGCAGAGAGTAAGGACTGTAGATGAAATATGTGTACGGGAGCAAGCCAACAGGGGAAGGCTTATACTACCTCTCTCAAGACTACTCACCTGTGTGCAAGGCAGGGTAATACCAAACGCTGTCTTAGGTCAGAGCCTGCCACACACTAAGTGCCTATGGGTGTTGACTGAAAGAATGAATAAATGAGTGGGTGGAAAAAATAGATTAGAGGCAACATGGCATGATAGTTAGGAACCTCAGTTTCAAAATAAAAACTAAGTAGAGGTTTAAAGTCTAAATCAGATAGTTACTTAGAGAACATCTCTGATGCTATGGTTTCTTTCTATAGGAGGGGAATGATGATTCCCAACACCCAAGTTGCAATGAATTAATGATAATGTAAGGAAAGGATTTCCACATACTAAGCTCCACTAAATCTTAACAGTGACAGTGGTGATGATGGTGCTATAAAATGTTCAGTTCAGAAGTTCTCAAATGAGCCCCATTACTAAAGCTGTTAATATTATGTGCTCTTTTTTTATTGTCGTATTTTGTCCCAACGCAACATTAGACCACTTCTAACACAATCATAATCTTAACATCCATTCACAAGCAGAACAAACTAGTTTCAGAGCATTTTCTAGGCCCTTAGCTAGTGCCAGAGTAGTTAAAAAAGAAAATATGGTCCTTACTCTAACAACAGACAATCTGATGAGGTTATGGGTGTATAAAAAAAACACTGCATGCTGTAACACAGGGCTTTACAAAATACAGTGTGGAAGGAGGTTTAAGAAAACTTCACACAACAGGTAATATCAGTGAGACACTTACTGAATCACTCACATTTTAATCAAAATATTTAATATATGGCCATGATCACAAGGAGCTATAATAATAATAATGATACCAATAGTAAGAATAATGACATTAACTGAGCAAATATTATATGTCATAATCAAAATGCTTTATAGATATTCATTAATTCACTATGAAAATAAACCCTCAAATACAGAAAAGAAAATAGAAGTTCATGAAGATTTCATCATGTGTCCATGTTTGCATAACAAGTTTGCAAACGGGACAGTCAACATTCAAACCTGGTATTCTGCTTTCAAAATTAGAGTTCTTAAACTCTACACGATACTCCTATGGTTAGTCAGGGCAAGCAGTGGAGTTTAGTTTTAACCTGAAAATCAGGATACCCTGCTATTTCTACGGGTGCTCTTTCTCTCACATGCAGTCTCTGGGCATGGGTTTCTTCATCCCACAAAAGTCAGTGAAGGACAAGCTGGCCACTCAAGCAGCTTTCAAGTGTACACATTTTTTTCACTTGATTTTTCTTACTGCTCCAAGAATTGTGTGAGTAACCAAACCTTCCAGGCATACCAAAGTTTCTCTGAAGTCAAAGCAAGTCTTATGCCTTCAAAAACACCTGGCATGTAGACAAGTGGAAAAGGTTTTCCCTGTTTCCATCTGTCTTTCTGTATATGAATGCATGTCTATATATACATAGTTGTATACATACATATGCATAAACATATACATATAAGTACATATACTTAAGTTTTAATATATAATGTAAGCAGATTTTATATATACATACATATAATTAGAAAGCTGTTTATCCGTCTATGTGAAAATCAACTACAGCACATAACAAATACGATTTTGCTCCCTAAACTCTCAAACTAAATGTCATCCTCCTTCCTGCATTCAGGCCATCATCACTTTACGTGACTTTTTTTTCGTAAGTGCCATGTGATTGTTTTACGTTTACTCAGCACAGGCAAGGGAAGACCTATTGAGTCCCAGTTCTTTCTCAAGATGAGTGAGCATTGACCTTGATGTGGTCCTCTGCCCACTGAGGTTTTGTATGCACCATATCTCAGACCTATAGTTGAAGGTCAGGTTTATGTGCAGACCATTTCCCAGGATCAAATAGGTTTGAATCTTTGTATTTTGGTGCAGAGAGGAAAAGGCGACTTCTCTTATCTTCACTGCTTGGTGTTCTAATACTATAAACAGATGGAGAGCATTGAAAACCTGCAATCATCAGAACTGGCTGCTAGCAGAGATCTTGTCCACTGGTCTTTCCAAAGAGAAGTATCGCTCTGTTCGTTTATATGTGATGTGATAATGCTTGCTCAGTTTGAGCTGCACATGGCTCTTCAATTCAGATATTCAATACTGACTAAGTAGCACCTCTGAACTATATTTGTAGTTCTCATAAGACATAATGTAATTACCCTGGATAGGACCAGCCTAGCTAGTGGTTTTCATGTTCTTGTGCTATCCCAACCTTCTGAGTGTATGCTAGACCAGTTCCTTGCCACTGATAAATAGTCCCGTGGCCAGATATTATGGTACATCCGTGCATTGATAGTTTGGCAGTCATTGGTTCTTTGCAAAGGAATCTTAGGGAAGACAGAATTTTCTAGCTTGTAAGTTTTAAAACTGAGTTACAGACATAACTTTTGTTTACTCACTTATTCAAAAAACCTGTAATGGGCATATATTCTGAGTAAGGCAGTAAGCTAAGTGCCAATGATTATAGACAAAAGGAACAGCCTCCACTTTCAGTATATAATTAGAGTGCACTGTGGTGGGTACTAATTGGTCTATGCCCAAGTTTCCAGTGTAGGGGACTCAAGAAACTCAGTCTTATCAAAGGGGTAACATGGAGAAAAATGGTTTTATGAAAAAAAAATATTTAGAAAATCCTTAAATGAAAAAAGCAATAGCTATCCAAGCAGAGAAAGATGTAGGGAAGAAACTTCAGACAGTGCGTGAATCATTTACAGAAGATGTTAGCTGGTGATTTGTTTTAGAAATATTGGCATACATTGGTAAGAACATAGAAAACTTCATTGAAATAGAGCTAGCAGCAGCCTTTAAGATACAGACATCTGTGAAACTAATAGTGTTTTACTCAAAACTATGAGTGAGCTGAAAATTAGCTTTGCTCTTGGTACATAGTCATCTAATGATAGGAGAATTTTGAAAAAAAACTTGCAGATTTTAGATTACTCTATTTCTTTTTGGTTTGGGGGTAATCATACAAAATTGCTTAACACTTTAAACATAAAGAGATGTAGGTGATTTATAACAATGCACTGTTAGAATAATAACTAAAAGATTATTTATTGAAAAATAATGACTTGTTGGGGAAATACCCATTCCTGTTTAAAGATTGTTATTTCTGTCCAGCATAAGACAGTGGCGTGGTGTCTATTTCCCATTTTTTTTTTTCCCTTCCTTAGGGACTTGGAGTAAAGCTATGGGGATATTTGCAATGGTCTATCTATCTCCCTATTCTTTTCAAGGTCTGAGTGACAAGCCAAGCGGAGAAATTGAATTTTTCACTTCTCTAAACACTTCTGGCCCCTAGGAACACTGGAAAAGGTCAAGAATTTTGAAGCACGTTCTTCCCCAGGCTGCAGGATCAAAATTCCTTTTTTAAAAGGTTGTTCCAGGTCCAGTGAGACAGTCAGTCGTGATGGAGAATATAAACAGCGGTTTATGTCCTCTGTGGTGGAGAGTGCCTCTCTTGGGATGCTCACTCTAAAACAGTTTCTCTAGAGCGATCTGTTTCTCTCATTAGGGCAACTGTAGGAGGGCAGAGAAAAAAGCTTGACGCAAACTTGGAAGTGTGTGGCTGAAATCTCCTGCCTTTCATATCCCCCTGCCCATTTTTTCTTTTTTTAGTTTGCTATCTTTTCCTTTTTCCTTTCTTTTCATTGTTTCTCTCCCTGAGCTCCCTTTTTTTTCCCTTAACTTTTAAAACCAATCTCATAATGGGCTTCTTCATTTTCCTTCATTGACCCATCTGATAGTCATCCTCTAAATTAAAGTGAAAATGAAAGTGATGTCTCTCAATCGTGTCCGACTCTTAGCGACCCCATGGACTTCAGCCCACCAGGCTCCTCCATCCATGGGATTTTCCAGGCAAGAGTACTGGAGTGGGGTGCCATTGCCTTCTCCAGGAGATCTTCCCAACCCAGGGATTGAACCCGAGTCTCCCGCACTGTAGGCAGACGCTTTACCGTCTGAGCCACCAGGGAAGTCCATCCTCTAAATTAACTCACAATGACCCTTACCTCTGGTATTCATGTGCTTGTGTAATTTCTTCCCCTTGAGGGTACGCCTAATGACTCACTTCCAACAAAGAGATTATGGTAAACTTTATGAGCTCTCACGTATCAAGGTGAGGTTATGCAAGAATAGGACTCCACCTTGCTTGTTCTCCTTCTCACTCTCTCTCCCTTGAAGTCATCCCTCTGCCTATGAAGAGACCCATGTGGCAAGCCACTGATGCCTCCAGCCTTGTTCACACCTGGGCACCTGAGACCTTCCAACAGCCATATCTATGAGTGAGCTTGCAGGAAGAGTCTTTTCCACTTCAATCTTTAGATAACTGATTTATACTCTTTGCTAAGTATTCATTTACTTGTCATTTTAGTAAAACTGTTTAATGGACAGCTACTATGATCACAATAAACTGTGGAAAATTCTGAAAGAGATGGGAATACCAGACCACCTAACCTGCCTCTTGAGAAATCTGTATGCAGGTCAGGAAGCAACAGTTAGGACTGGACATGGAACAACAGACTGGTTCCAAATAGGAAAAGGAGTGCGTCAAGGCTGTATATTGTCACCCTGCTTATTTAACTTATATGCAGAGTACATCATGAGAAACGCTGGACTGGAAGAAACACAAGCTGGAATCAAGATTGCCGGGAGAAATATCAATAACCTCAGATATATGCGATTCATGGGGTCGCAAAGAGTCGGACACGACTGAGCGACTGAACTGAACTGACTATCTTTAATACATTGTATCAGCTATCATATGGAATAGAAAAATGAATGAGATATGCCTCCTGCCATCACGGACTCGATGGACGTGAGTCTGAGTGAACTCTGAGAGATGGTAATGAACAGGGAGGCCTGGCGTGCTGCGATTCATGGAGTCGCAAAGAGTCGGACACGACTGAGCGACTGAACTGAACTGAACTGATCAAGATATTGTCATTCGAAATAAAATAAAAATGTATAAAAAAAGCATCCCACACAAGAGGTATTCTTAGGAATCTTTTGGTGTTAAGAGAAGGGAGAGAGCACTTCCTACTAGGAGGATCAGAAAAGCTTCTTTAAATACAGGGAGGGCTTTATGCTGAATGTTGCAGGATAAACAGAATTCATATATGCCTATTCAGTCTTCTGTGAACTTCCCCTCCACTTTGGATCATATCTTTCTTATGCTGCTTAGAAGATCAACTTCTCCTTAATGTGCAGGAGCCAAATCTGAATTCTGCTTTTTCTGGGCCACCCTTCACAGCCTTTCTAGCTAGTGGATTATCTTTTCCATGCTTCCCCAACCCTTACTAACTTTGCCTATTCCAGCATTTCTCAAGTGACTTCTTATCTGACTCTTCCGTTAATCAGAGGGGAAAGTGCATGTAAAAGTTTGAGAGGAAAGGAACAATTCATTCTTTCTAAGCTAAGATAGTGAAGGTCAGAATGGGTAAAATGACTTAGAACAATACAAGCTAGGCTATCAAAAGGTATTTGTTGGAAAAAAAAAAAAAATGAAGGAAGGAAGGGAGAAAGGAAGATGGTCATTGTTGAGAAAAAATGATTTCTGACCATAATCTACTCTGCTATTTATTTCAGACATATTAAGCAAGCAAGGTGGTTTCCATTTCCCATTTTTTCCCTTCCATGGCGACTTGTAGCAAATCTTTGTGCATATTTGAAATGTATCATGTATTACTGTGCTTAGTTTTGATTCTTCTGAACTTTATAATATATATGCTTCTTCTGAAAATTGCAGTGCTGGGAACAAGGGCTTGGAGGCATCCCCCCTTTTTTGACTGGAAAATAAACATATTTCTAAAGGTTAGAAAGAGTAAATGATGTGTACTTGTTGGCTTTGTTTTTTCAAACTGTATTTTTAATGAGGAACAGAGAA
The DNA here is from genome assembly GCA_006410635.1 of Cephalophus harveyi. Taxonomy (NCBI): domain Eukaryota; kingdom Metazoa; phylum Chordata; class Mammalia; order Artiodactyla; family Bovidae; genus Cephalophus; species Cephalophus harveyi. The sequence continues at coordinate 30,150 of SJYT01023023.1, forward strand.
TTAACTAAATTTGAGTCACCTCATTGCCATGCACTTTTTTTCCTTTTACATAGGCTGCCTAGTGCTTTCAACTTTTAAATTATTTTTATTGAGAAGTGATTAACATATAACATTATGAAAGTTTAAGGTATACAACAGGTTTATTTGATACACTTATATATTATAAAATACTTTTAAGATATATTGGTAAAGTCACTCAAAAGATATCCCAGCTTTCAATATCAACTGTGAAAATTCTTTGGAAAACCAAAACCTTAAAAAACTCATATTGCTGATGTGATTATTTACATCCTTGACAATTAACCAGAAGTCATTTATAATAGGGGCATATGTTGGAAACGGCTTAAATGATCAATAATAAGAGAATGGGATTATGTACTATAGAACATCAACCCAAAGGATTTTTACATAGCCATTAAAATGGAAGTTAGGAGAATATAAACATCAATAGGAAAATGTCTATAGTGTGATATTAATAAAATGAGGATGCTAAATTATATATAGATCATGATTATAACTATATAATTCAGAGAGATGATCCCTGACTAACAATGTTTCAACTTACAATTTTTCAACCTTTTGATGGTGTGAAAGTGATTTGCATTCAACAGTAATTGTACTTTGAATTTTGATTTTTTTCCCCAAGCTAGCAATATGTGGTATAATACTCTCTGATGATACTGGGCAGTCAAATCTCCCAAATCTCCCACATGATCATGAGGGGAAACAACTCATACACTTGCAACCACTCTATACCCATACAACCATTCTAGTTTTCACTATAAGTAGAGTATTCAATAAATTACATAAGATATTCAGCAATCAATAATGATAAATTAGGTTTTGCATTAGATGATTTAATAGGCTAACATAAGTGTTCTGAGCATGTTTAAGGGAGATTAGACTAAGCTATAGTAAGTTAGGCTTCTCTGGTGCCTCAGATGGTAAAGAATCTACCTGCACTATATGAGACCCAGGTTCAATCCCTGGGTCCAGAAGATCCGCTGGAGAAGGGAATGACAATCCACTCCAGTATTCTTGCCTGGAGAATCCCATGGATATCCCCAGTGAGCTACAATCCTTGAGGTCACAAAGAGTTGGACAAGACTGAGTGACTAAGCAATAGCAGCATAGTGGGTTCAGTTCAGTTCAGTCGCTCAGTCGTGTCCGACTCTTTGCGACCCCATGAATCGCAGCACGCCAGGCCTCCCTGTTCATCACCATCTCCCAGAGTTCACTCAGACTCACGTCCATCGAGTCAGTGATGCCATCCAGCCATCTCATCCTCGGTCGTCCCCTTCTCCTCCTACCCCCAATCCCTCCCAGCATCAGAGTCTTTTCCAATGAGTCAACTCTTCGCATGAGGTGGCCAAAGTACTGGAGTTTCAACTTGAGCATCATTCCTTCCAAAGAAATCCCAGGGCTGATCTCCTTCAGAATGGACTGGTTGGATCTCCTTGCAGTCCAAGGGACTCTCAAGAGTCTTCTCCAACACCATAGTTCAAAAGCATCAATTCTTCGGCGCTCAGCCTTCTTCACAGTCCAACTCTCACATCCATACATGACCACAGGAAAAACCATAGCCTTGACTAGACAGACCTTAGTTGGCAAAGTAATGTCTCTGCTTTTGAAAATGCTATATATATATATATATATATACACTATACATCAGGGTAAGTTTGGGGCCTGATAATTTGTTGGGAAGGGATGTCTTGTGCATTGTGGAATGTTTACCAGCATACCTGAGATGCAAGTAGAATTTCTTCAGTTGCAACAAACAAAAATGTCTCCAGACTTTGCCAAATGTTCCCTGGTAGGGTAGAGGAGGGGATACAAAATCACTCCTGGTTGAGAACAATTGTTTTAATAAAACATTTCATTATTTTTCTGTTTTTAAAAGAAATAACATTCATGAGCAAAAAAATAAATAATAAGAGAAAAAATCTTTACCCTTGACCTAATGTTCTCTTTATAAATTTATCAAAAAAAAAAAAAAAGTTGAAATCAGCAATGTTCTGGTTCTATCAGACAAGGGAGTAAAGCATTAATGTGTGATGCTCTCTAGGGCTTGTCAGCAAACCCCACCATTCCTCTGAGTTCTTGCAAAATGGGGAAAAGAAATCAGTGTGTGTTATATAAGAATATCTTCTACTGACAGTGCAAAGTATTTTTATCCTGGTGGAAGTTGCCTCTGGGCTCTGAAACCTTCTGTCAGGAAGTAAAGGAAACTAATTGCAGTGAAATACCTGTTCAGGAAACCTGCCCATCACCGAACTCTGTATGTAGGGGGAAATGCACACTTTCTTTAAAAGATATTTCAGTGGAGCTCAAATCCCATAGGAATTCATTTTCAGGGCTAGGAAAACTTTTGCCTAGTGTAGAAACTTTAGTTTAATTTAGAAAATGTTAAAATTTCAAGGCACTGTTAAGAAGTTCTCTATCACCTGGTTTGACCCCTTATTTTATACTCAGGGTAACTAGAAACCAGAGAGAAGTTAAGTCACTTGCCGGTTCAACACCCCTAATTGGTTGCACTGCACAGAATTAAGCCCAGGCCAGCATGAAGTTTCTTATCCTTCAGGTAAACTTTGTCTTTAAAGCATGTTTTCTATCCTTGCAATTGCATATCAACTGAAAATAATTTATTTCCAGATGATGATGTTTTCAATAGTGTTTGAAACAGGATTTGGTCTTTAAATAGAATGTAAAATTCAAACATTTAGTGAATAAACATTTGCTGGGTGCTCTGCGCCCAGGTCTGTGGCACGCATGAGTTTGAAAGATTAGAATAAACATTGCTTTATTGTACTTGTGCTTCTGTTGTCACAGCCCTATACAGTGCGCTGTGCACATAAGACCTTCAGTCAATTCTGATTAGGAGTCTAGAACGTACTCAGCATAGATCTAGAGAAGCTGAAGTTGAACTGTTTTATGAAGACCTACAAGACCTTTGAGAACTAACACCCCCAAAAGATGTCCTTTTATATAAAAGATGTCCCATTTTATTATAGGAGACTGAAATGCTAAAGTAGGAAGTCAAGAAACACCTGGAGTAACAGGAAAATTTGGCCTTGGAATGCGGAATGAAGCAGGGCAAAGACTAATAGAGTTTTGCCAAGAAAATGCACTGGTCATAGCAAACACCCTCTTCCAACAACACAAGAGAAGACTCTACACATGGACATCACCAGATGGTCAACACCGAAATCAGATTGATTATATTCTATGCAGCCAAAGATGGAGAAGCTCTATACAGTCAACAAAAACAAGACCAGGAGCTGACTGTGGCTCAGATCATGAACTCCTTATT
>SJYT01023023.1:33781-91921 GCA_006410635.1 Cephalophus harveyi
GATTCAAATGAATTCTTTTTAATGGCTGAGTAATACTCCATTGTGTATATGTACCACAGCTTTCTTATCCATTCATCTGCTGATGGACATCTAGGTTGTTTCCATGTCCTGGCTATTATAAACAGTGCTGCAATGAACATTGGGGTACATGTGTCTCTTTCAATTCTGGTTTCCTCGGTGCGTAGGCCCAGCAGTGGGATTGCTGGGTCATAAGGCAGTTCTATTTGCAGTTTTTTAAGGAATCTCCACACTGTTCTCCATAGTGGCTGTGCCTCCCTACTGGTGCCCTTGCTTCTACCCTTATCCATAGTCAACTCATCCTCCATTCAGTCTGTGTCTGATGGCATAACTCTTCTTGAGACCCTCTAATGCCTTGACATTGCTTTTAAAATAAAATGTGTGCACACTAAACAAAATTCAACTTTCTCGCATGAAAAAAACTGCATTTTTGTTAAAGAACAGAGATTATGGATATATAAACTATATATGTCTACATGGACATGTATACATACACACAGCCAGATACTGAATAACTTAAATAAGTCAACAAGTTAAAACTATCATTTTTATTTCTTATAATAAGTTACTATCTTTAATTGAAAGCTAGCTGACAAATACAAAAAAGAAGAATAAAAAGGTGTCATAAAATGTTAAGATAATATTATACTTATAAGAGCTTTTGTGTTTTGAATTAATTTCTTCAGATTAAGTACCCAGGTTCCTAGAAACAGCCGTTCCTTCAGCCACTCATCCCTCATTAGAGTGACTTGAATAGGGAAAAAATGTATATATATGAATGAAGTAATGATATATATATATGAAGCATATATATATATAAATATATATGAAGTCATGGGAAATAGATGGGGAAACAGTGGAAACAGTGCCAGACTTTATTTTTTTAGGCTTCAAAATCACTGCTGATGGTGACCGCAGCCATGAAATTAGAAGGCGCTTACTCTTTGGAAGAAAAGTTACGTCCAACCTAGATAGCGTTTTCAAAAGCAGAGACATTACTTTGCCGACTAAGGTCCATTTAGTCAAGGCTATGGTTTTTCCTGTGGTCATGTATGGATGTGAGAGTTGGACTGTGAAGAGGCTGAGCGCCGAAGAATTGATGCTTTTGAACTGTGGTGTTGGAGAAGACTCTTGAGAGTCCCTTGGACTGCAAGGAGATCCAACCAGTCCATTCTGAAGGAGATCANTGTCCAACCTAGATAGCATTTTCAAAAGCAGAGACATTACTTTGCCGACTAAGGTCCGTCTAGCCAAGGCTATGGTTTTTCCTGTGGTCATGTATGGATGTGAGAGTTGGACTGTGAAGAGGCTGAGCGCCAAAGAATTGATGCTTTTGAACTGTGGTGTTGGAGAAGACTCTTGAGAGTCCTTTGGACTGCAAGGAGATCCAACCAGTCCATTCTGAAGGAGATCAACCCTGGGATTTCTTTGGAAGGAATGATGCTAAAGCTGAAACTCCAGTACTTTGGCCACCTCATGCGAAGAGTTGACTCATTAGAAAAGACTTTGATGCTGGGAGGGGTTGGGGGCAGGAGGAGAAGGGGACGACAGAGGATGAGATAGCTGGATGGCATCACTGACTCGATGGACACGAGTCTGAGTGAACTCCGGGAGTTGGTGATGGACAGGGAGGCCTGGCGTGCTGCAATTCATGGGGTCGCAAAGAGTTGGACATGACTGAGCGACTGAACTGAACTGAGAGTATGTGATTCTTCTCTGCCCCTGGAACATTTCTTCTACTCCTCTCATCCTGTTGACTTTTCCAGTTTCCCACATCTTAATGCATAAATGTGTGTCAACGTATATGTAATAACCTTGTTACAAAACAATATCAAGAGCATTTTAATTCATGAAAATGGAAACTCGAGCATCCTGGGAAGTATAACAAATGACAGCAACCCCAACTCTGTACAAAGAGAAATGTGTGGACCTAACAGTGTCCAAATACCAGAAATTCCTGAGTCTTATTGGAGTTTCTGCTGGGTGAAGGTTTGCTCAGAGTCTTCAGGGCATTCTTCCCAGTTCCGGGGCCATGTGCATTGCGGTCACTCTCCGTAGGAGCTTCCTCCATGACTCAGCGGCAGGACATGCACTTGCAGCGCCGGAGGTGTGTGTTTGATCCCTGGGTTGGGGAGACTGCCTGGAGAAGGGAATTGCTGCAAACTCCAGTATTCTTGCCTGGAGAACCCATGGACAGAGGACCCTGGTGGGTACAGTTCATGGAGGTGCAAGAGTTGGACATGATCTAGTGACTAACCACAGCAACTACCCATAGAAAGGCATCTTTTGAAGTTTCTCTGCCCCTGGATCTTCCCATAATGCTGAGGTGAACAGACTCGACATATCTGATTTGTTGGCATAGCCACATAGGGATCAAAATTCCTTCTTATTGTATATCTGTGAGGACATAAAATGAAAGCAAATGAGCATGTGCTGCCCATGGATAGTCGGCATCTTCCTTTAGACTGGAGTAATGGAAACTGCAAGGGGCTGAGAATCAGGAAATGCTAAGTTTAATTCTGGTTCTATTAGTCTATGTTGCAGGAGTTTTAATCTCTAAGTAAGCCAAGTTTCCTCATACATTTATTAGGGATTGGAATAGTACACCAAGTAATGTGCAGGAGGTGGGGTGCTGATTGGAAGTTAATATGATATACTGCTTGTTGGAATATGTAGCCAGATGAGTCCTGCAAATCATTAAGATCAGGGAAAAAATTAAATATATATATGAGGTGAGGTGAAGTCGCTCAGTCGTGTCCGACTCTTTGCGACCCCGTGGACTGTAACCTACTAGGCTTCTCTGTCCATGGGGTTCTCCAGGCAAGAATACTGGAGTGGATTGCCATTTCCTTCTCCAGGGGATCTTCCCGACACCCTTTAAAATATGTATATATAACTATAAATATAATATATATAATAAACATCAGCATATACTTTTTAAAGATGAAAGCAACTAGATCAAATAATTATTGCACCTGTATGATGAGGAAAATCCCTCAAGCTAGGCTCAATGGTACTTGAATCAATAACTTCCAGATATACAAGCTGGGTTTAGAAAAAGCAGAGGAACCAGACATCAAATTGCCAAAATTCATTGGATCATAGAGAAAACAAGGGAATTCCAGAAAAACATCTAATTCTGTTTCATTGACTACATGAAAGCCTTTGATTCTGTTGATCACAATAAACTGTGGAAAATTCTTAAAGAGATGGGAAAACCAGACCATCTTACCTGTCTTCTGAGAAGACACAGGTATGTGGGTCAAGAAGCAACAGTTATAACCTTACATGGGACAACTGACTGGTTCAAAATTGGGAAAGGAGTACAAGAAGACTGTATATTGTCACCATATTTATTTAACTTATATACAGAGTGCGTGTGTGCATGCTCAGTTGATTTAGTCCTGTCCGACTCTTTCCCACCCTGTGGACTGCAGCCCTCTAGACTCCTCTGTTCATGAAATTCTCCAGGCAAGAATACTAGGGTGGGTTGCTTTGCCCTCCTCCAGGGGATCTTCCTGACCCAGGGATCAAACCTGCTTCTCTTGCATCTCCTGCATTGTAGGCAGATTCTTTATCCACAGAGCCATCTGAGGAAGCCCTATATGCAGAGAACGTCATGTGAAATGCCGGGCTGGATGAGTTACAAGCTGGAATCAAGACTGTTGGGAGAAATATCAACAACCTCAGATATGCAGATGATACCACTCTAATGGCAGAAAGTGAAGAGGAACCGCAGAACCTTTTGATGAAGGGGAAGGAAGAGAGTGAAAAGTTGGCTCAAAGCTCAACATTCAAAACACTAAGGTCATGGCATCTGGTCCCATCACTTCATGGCAAATAGATGGGGAAAAAGTGGAAGCAGTGACAGATTTTCTCTTCTTGGTCACCAAAGTCACTGCAGATGGTGACTGCAGCTGTCAAATTAGAAGATGCTTGCTGTTTGAAAGGAGGGCTATGACAAACCTAGACAGCAAATTAAAAAGCAAAGACATCACTTTGCTGACAAAGGTCTGTGAAGCCAAAGCTATGATTTTTCCAGTAGTCATGTATGCATATGAGAGCTGGACTATAAAGAAGACTGAACACTGGAGAATTTATGCTTTCAAACTGTGGTGTTGGAGAAGACTCTTGAGAGTCCTTTGGACTGCAAGGAGATCCAACCAGTCAATTCCAGGGGAAATCAACCCTGAATACTCATTAGGAGGGCTGATGCTGAAGACGAAGCTTGAATACATTGGCCACCTGGTGCAGCAAAAGGAGAAGAGGGTGGCATCACCGATTCAATGGCCATGAACTTGGGCAAATTCCATGATGGTAAGGGACAGTGAGGCCGCGGGGTCACAATGAGTCAGACACGACTTAGTGACTTAACAACAACATGATGACAATACTAATATATATATATATATATATATATATATATATGTGAAAGTGAAAGTGAAGTCGCTCAGTCGTGTCCGACTCTTTGCGATCCCATGGACTGTAGTCTACCAGGCTTCTCTGTCCATGGGATTTTCCAGGCAAGAGTACTGGAGTGGGTTGCCATTTCCTTCTCCAGGGGATCTTCCTGACCCAGGGATCGAACGCAGGTCTCCTGCATTGCAGGCAGACGCTTTACCCTCTGAGCCACCAGGGAAGCATATATATATATAATTGTGTCCCAGGTAGATAGTCTGTTATTCTAATCAGAACACAAAAATTAATTTTTAGGGCAGGGAAAATAATTGAATTTGAGAAAAGAAACAGTAAAAATAGAAACATCTTATGTTGAGTTTTGTAGAAGCAGAGCCTGAGTTGTGTATGGATGAACAGGTGACTTATTGAGGGAGATCTCCTAGAAGAAATCTGTAAAGGAGAGGTAAGGTGAGACCAGGGCATGGCTTGCAAATAAGTAAAGGTGTGGTTTTAGTTGGAGCCTAACTTCAACCTCATCCCAGGACATCTCCAGTGTATAAATTATGTCATAGAGCTAATGTCACCTGTGGCAAGAGTCCTGGCCTTTTTTATCCCATATCTATCAATCAGATCTTGGCTTCAGGTCATTCTTGGAGAAAATATAACTTCCTAGATTTCTTCAAGTAAGCTGACTTCTACTGGCCAAGGAAAGTAAGTCAGTGATTCACTGGCAGCCAATACTTACAGCATGTAGGGAACAGATTCATCTTTCAAGTAATAGTAATCTAGGTTTGATGCCAATAACATCTACTACGTATAAGACAGGCTTCCTAGGGCTATTAATTGAGATAAAAGTAACTCTGGCTCTCCAAAAGAATTTAAGTTCCTGGGGACCAGGAGACTTCTCTGTCTTGTTCTTTGTTTTATCCTCAAAACTTAGAAAAATGAGATATATTTATTTGTGTTGAATGGATATAATGTGTATTGAGTGAATGGAGAAATTTCTGACAAATATGCCACCTTCTAGGAGGTGCTGGTGGTAAAGAAACCACCTGCCAATGCAGGAGACATATGAGACGTATGTCCAATCCCTGCGTCAGGAAAATCCCCTGGAGGAGGGCATGGCAACCAACTCTAGTATTCTTGCCTGGAGAATCCCATGGACAGAGGAGCCTGGCAGACTACAGTCCAAAGGGTCACTAAGATTCAGACACTATTGAAGCCACTTAGCCTGCACTCAGGTGCTGTGTTTTGCTGCATACTTCCCTTGATATTTCTATTGCCTTTAATGGCCTCCTTTCTCCTTTCAAACTTAATTATGTTCTTCAAAGTATATTTGATCATCAAAATTGATCTATGAAACATTCTTCAAACATTCTAGCCCACAGGAACCTGTGTGTGTGTATTTGTGTGTATGAGAGATATAGTATGTATGCCTCCTTGTGTATGACTGACTAGTCATGAATTCTGTAACTAAGCATGTCTTTTCCTGGCTCTACAACATCCAACTAATCCCTGTCTTCTGAAGTATCTCCATAATTATGTACATATTTTCCAGTTTAGCAATCAATATCTAGTTCACCATCATCCTCACTGAATAACAACAATAATAGTAATAATAAATCATATTTATTGAGTGCTTACTAAGTTCCAAGCACTATCCTCAGCACATTATCTGCCTGACTCACTTGATTTGATAATAGTCTCACAGTGCAGCACTTTAATTATCTTTATTTTCTGGATGAAGTATCTTGTCCAAAGCCACACATCTAGTTTGAGGAAAACTGGGATTTAAAAGCAATCAGCCAATGCTACAGCCTTGTCTTAGCCTCAAAGCTATAGTATCTTACCTCCAAAAACATTTCAACAGCTTGCTAACAAATCTTTTTCAGTCCACTCCACACACAGCAGCCAGGATGATCTTTACTCTGATGATGTCACTCCTCTGCTGAAAACTCATCAGTAACTCTCCATTAATCTCAGACCCTTGAATATGGCTTTATAAAAGCACTCCAGTTCACCATCTGAGTACCTCTCCATCTTTATCCCTTATCTTCCCTCATTTCCCCAGATATTGAAGGTCCTTCAGATTCTTAAAGGCACTAGGGTACCTCTCTCTCCCTTCTGGGCCATAATGTGGGTTGAATGTGAGAAGGTTCCTTTCTACTCCTATTCTCCTTAATTGAGTATATATCCTCCAGTAAGTAGTTCATGACCTCCAAAACCTTCCTCCTCTTTGAGACCAGTGGCTAAGTTTGTTCACTGTTTTACCACCATAGACTAGAAGAGAGCTTGGAATGTAGTTGTCAGTAAATGGTGTTTGCCTTCATGTAGGGAAAAAAATAATGAATAATCCAATGATGTAAAAACAATCTCTCCTCCCTACCCTCACTGTGAGCTCAGAGGACAGTGCCTATGATCCTGCAACTCTATATCCATCATACCTAGGACATGTCCACTACAGAGTAGATTCTTCCAAACTATTTATTAATTTTTTCTGTTACTTTTACCTTGCTTTGGCTGCAATCTTCACATTTTCAACTAGGAAAGCTCATGTTTGATTGTGTTGTGCACATGTACCCAGTTGCTCAGGTGTGTCTGACTCTGTGACCCCACGGACTGTAGCCCGCCAGACTCTTCTGTCCATGGGATTCTCCAGGCAAGAATACTGGAGTAGGTTGCCATTTCCTCCTCCAGGGATCTTCCCGATCCGAGGATCAAGCCCGTGTCTCCTGCATTGGCAGGGGCATTCTTTACCACTGAGCCACCTGGAAAGCCCAGTGCTTGATTAACAGCTCCGAATTCAATCCAAAATATAAAACTATGGAGTGAGGTGGGGTTGAAGGTATCCCTGTAGGGTTCTGTGTAATGAAAAGCTTCTCCCTATGGTTTATCTTCTGCATTCTTGAACCTTACAGCTTTGGAGAGCTCATTGCTTCCTAGGGAAAGATTCGGTCACTGGAGAGTCATAGGTTTTAACATGTTGTTTCTCATGTTGAATCAGTTTTTTTTTCTCCTGTCATATGAGGCTTGTTGGATAGGAAACTAAGAACACTATTAGTAAGTCAATGGAGGACAAGATGGCATTTTCCCTTTTCTCATTCTTGCCAGTCTGTGCTCTCCTCCCTGGATGTTAACTGAGAGACCCATTGAAAGACCCTGAACCAGGGAGTGGGTTGGGGGCATGGAGAGAGTCTTACTGCCTGAAGTGAATTTGTCCCTCAGAGCAATCACTGCCCCGTGTTCTTGGCTTTAGCCCAACCTGCCTACGTGACAGTTCATTTCACTGGCTCAGCCTTCTGTGTCCAGACAAATGATTCACTCCCAGTGCATTTTTCTGCTCTTACTAAATAGGCCCTCTAACCATCACTGTATCTTTCAGTTCTAGCTAACAGCTTGGACAGCAGTTTTTTTTTTTTTTTTTTTTTTTAAACGATTCAATGGCCATGAACTTGGGCAAATTCCATGATGGTAAGGGACAGTGAGGCCGCGGGGTCACAATGAGTCAGACACGACTTAGTGACTTAACAACAACATGATGACAATACTAATATATATATATATATATATATATATATATATGTGAAAGTGAAAGTGAAGTCGCTCAGTCGTGTCCGACTCTTTGCGATCCCATGGACTGTAGTCTACCAGGCTTCTCTGTCCATGGGATTTTCCAGGCAAGAGTACTGGAGTGGGTTGCCATTTCCTTCTCCAGGGGATCTTCCTGACCCAGGGATCGAACGCAGGTCTCCTGCATTGCAGGCAGACGCTTTACCCTCTGAGCCACCAGGGAAGCATATATATATATAATTGTGTCCCAGGTAGATAGTCTGTTATTCTAATCAGAACACAAAAATTAATTTTTAGGGCAGGGAAAATAATTGAATTTGAGAAAAGAAACAGTAAAAATAGAAACATCTTATGTTGAGTTTTGTAGAAGCAGAGCCTGAGTTGTGTATGGATGAACAGGTGACTTATTGAGGGAGATCTCCTAGAAGAAATCTGTAAAGGAGAGGTAAGGTGAGACCAGGGCATGGCTTGCAAATAAGTAAAGGTGTGGTTTTAGTTGGAGCCTAACTTCAACCTCATCCCAGGACATCTCCAGTGTATAAATTATGTCATAGAGCTAATGTCACCTGTGGCAAGAGTCCTGGCCTTTTTTATCCCATATCTATCAATCAGATCTTGGCTTCAGGTCATTCTTGGAGAAAATATAACTTCCTAGATTTCTTCAAGTAAGCTGACTTCTACTGGCCAAGGAAAGTAAGTCAGTGATTCACTGGCAGCCAATACTTACAGCATGTAGGGAACAGATTCATCTTTCAAGTAATAGTAATCTAGGTTTGATGCCAATAACATCTACTACGTATAAGACAGGCTTCCTAGGGCTATTAATTGAGATAAAAGTAACTCTGGCTCTCCAAAAGAATTTAAGTTCCTGGGGACCAGGAGACTTCTCTGTCTTGTTCTTTGTTTTATCCTCAAAACTTAGAAAAATGAGATATATTTATTTGTGTTGAATGGATATAATGTGTATTGAGTGAATGGAGAAATTTCTGACAAATATGCCACCTTCTAGGAGGTGCTGGTGGTAAAGAAACCACCTGCCAATGCAGGAGACATATGAGACGTATGTCCAATCCCTGCGTCAGGAAAATCCCCTGGAGGAGGGCATGGCAACCAACTCTAGTATTCTTGCCTGGAGAATCCCATGGACAGAGGAGCCTGGCAGACTACAGTCCAAAGGGTCACTAAGATTCAGACACTATTGAAGCCACTTAGCCTGCACTCAGGTGCTGTGTTTTGCTGCATACTTCCCTTGATATTTCTATTGCCTTTAATGGCCTCCTTTCTCCTTTCAAACTTAATTATGTTCTTCAAAGTATATTTGATCATCAAAATTGATCTATGAAACATTCTTCAAACATTCTAGCCCACAGGAACCTGTGTGTGTGTATTTGTGTGTATGAGAGATATAGTATGTATGCCTCCTTGTGTATGACTGACTAGTCATGAATTCTGTAACTAAGCATGTCTTTTCCTGGCTCTACAACATCCAACTAATCCCTGTCTTCTGAAGTATCTCCATAATTATGTACATATTTTCCAGTTTAGCAATCAATATCTAGTTCACCATCATCCTCACTGAATAACAACAATAATAGTAATAATAAATCATATTTATTGAGTGCTTACTAAGTTCCAAGCACTATCCTCAGCACATTATCTGCCTGACTCACTTGATTTGATAATAGTCTCACAGTGCAGCACTTTAATTATCTTTATTTTCTGGATGAAGTATCTTGTCCAAAGCCACACATCTAGTTTGAGGAAAACTGGGATTTAAAAGCAATCAGCCAATGCTACAGCCTTGTCTTAGCCTCAAAGCTATAGTATCTTACCTCCAAAAACATTTCAACAGCTTGCTAACAAATCTTTTTCAGTCCACTCCACACACAGCAGCCAGGATGATCTTTACTCTGATGATGTCACTCCTCTGCTGAAAACTCATCAGTAACTCTCCATTAATCTCAGACCCTTGAATATGGCTTTATAAAAGCACTCCAGTTCACCATCTGAGTACCTCTCCATCTTTATCCCTTATCTTCCCTCATTTCCCCAGATATTGAAGGTCCTTCAGATTCTTAAAGGCACTAGGGTACCTCTCTCTCCCTTCTGGGCCATAATGTGGGTTGAATGTGAGAAGGTTCCTTTCTACTCCTATTCTCCTTAATTGAGTATATATCCTCCAGTAAGTAGTTCATGACCTCCAAAACCTTCCTCCTCTTTGAGACCAGTGGCTAAGTTTGTTCACTGTTTTACCACCATAGACTAGAAGAGAGCTTGGAATGTAGTTGTCAGTAAATGGTGTTTGCCTTCATGTAGGGAAAAAAATAATGAATAATCCAATGATGTAAAAACAATCTCTCCTCCCTACCCTCACTGTGAGCTCAGAGGACAGTGCCTATGATCCTGCAACTCTATATCCATCATACCTAGGACATGTCCACTACAGAGTAGATTCTTCCAAACTATTTATTAATTTTTTCTGTTACTTTTACCTTGCTTTGGCTGCAATCTTCACATTTTCAACTAGGAAAGCTCATGTTTGATTGTGTTGTGCACATGTACCCAGTTGCTCAGGTGTGTCTGACTCTGTGACCCCACGGACTGTAGCCCGCCAGACTCTTCTGTCCATGGGATTCTCCAGGCAAGAATACTGGAGTAGGTTGCCATTTCCTCCTCCAGGGATCTTCCCGATCCGAGGATCAAGCCCGTGTCTCCTGCATTGGCAGGGGCATTCTTTACCACTGAGCCACCTGGAAAGCCCAGTGCTTGATTAACAGCTCCGAATTCAATCCAAAATATAAAACTATGGAGTGAGGTGGGGTTGAAGGTATCCCTGTAGGGTTCTGTGTAATGAAAAGCTTCTCCCTATGGTTTATCTTCTGCATTCTTGAACCTTACAGCTTTGGAGAGCTCATTGCTTCCTAGGGAAAGATTCGGTCACTGGAGAGTCATAGGTTTTAACATGTTGTTTCTCATGTTGAATCAGTTTTTTTTTCTCCTGTCATATGAGGCTTGTTGGATAGGAAACTAAGAACACTATTAGTAAGTCAATGGAGGACAAGATGGCATTTTCCCTTTTCTCATTCTTGCCAGTCTGTGCTCTCCTCCCTGGATGTTAACTGAGAGACCCATTGAAAGACCCTGAACCAGGGAGTGGGTTGGGGGCATGGAGAGAGTCTTACTGCCTGAAGTGAATTTGTCCCTCAGAGCAATCACTGCCCCGTGTTCTTGGCTTTAGCCCAACCTGCCTACGTGACAGTTCATTTCACTGGCTCAGCCTTCTGTGTCCAGACAAATGATTCACTCCCAGTGCATTTTTCTGCTCTTACTAAATAGGCCCTCTAACCATCACTGTATCTTTCAGTTCTAGCTAACAGCTTGGACAGCAGTTTTTTTTTTTTTTTTTTTTTTTTAAGTTACTAAACAAGCTAACTTGGCCAGAGAAATCATGCAGAATTCTCTGCAAACACTTCCCAGATCATTCAGGTTCATAGGACTTGCTGCCTTCTCTAAACTCAGGGCAAAATCCCTTCCACAGAGTGTGTTCATTTATCCATTGACAAATTGTTTACTAGTCTCTGCCATTTCTTAAATTTTAACTAATATTGATTAAACACTAACAACAAGCCAAACACTTGTTAAATGCTTTGCATAAATGATCTCATCTAATTTTCACCAAAACCCCTTAGACATTGGTACTGTTGGTATCCTCGTTTTACAGAGGAGAAAACTGAGGTACAAAGAACTTAAACATCTTGCCCAAAAGCACTTAGAAAGTCAGTGGAAGAGAAGGATTTGACCCCGGAAATACTACTTCAGGGTCAAAGCAATGTCCTAACTCTACACCCCTATGCCTGAGAGGAATGGATGTTATAAGTTGGTATCCACCTTTATTTTGTGATCTTGAATATATCACTTCAACTCTAGGGGCCTCGTTTTCTTCATGTGAGAAAGATATGGCTGGGTTGAATGTTTATTCAAGTAATTATGTATAACAATTATACATAATCAAATTAGGTAGGAAGAGCAAGAGATAGTATAGGAACAAAGGACTGCCTACAACAGAGGATGTGAAAGACACAAAAGGCACGTTAATGGTGCTAGCCGCGGCCTTTTTACCCTTCTGCAGTTCGAAAGCCAAGAAATAACTCTGAAAACTGATTCTCACCTTTGTGTTGGTATATCTACCTCAGCAGGGACATCTATGTCAGTTCTTAAGCCTTCCCTCCTCTGGATTTAGAAATAAAGTGAGCACACCTCAAATTCTTAAATGTGTTTGGGAAGCATGAGAAAAAAGAAAAGAAAGAAGCCATGACTTGCTAGCGTGTGTGTTGTCATGACAAAAAACAGCTCCAAATACTGCCGCTGGGCTTGTCAACCCCACATCCATTTCACACATCTACAGATGTGGTGTTGGAACTTCAGCAGTCCTCTTGGTCCACAAAGATGTGGACTCACTCTGCAACAAGCCAGGCGTGACAGAGCGTGAGCTTCAGAGAGCAGACTCCTGAGGACTTCCTGGCCCTTGCGCCCCAGTCCTGAACAGCCTGCCTTCTGGCTGTTTTTGCTGTTGTCAGTCCCACCACATGGCATGAAGGGTCTTAGTTCCCCAACCTGCAGTGGAAGTGCCAAGTCTTAACCCCTGGACTACCAGGGAAATCCCCCTTTTACATTTTATACATGAGAGGATACATTTTTAATCTGTTTAAACCCGTAAGCCACTGCTTAGCAGATTTTAAGTTTCATTTAAGTTGCTAAATTTCCTAAGGAAATGCATGCAAAGAAAAGTTAAACTCAATTTTGAGTTTCCTAATAGCCCAAGTGAAGAAGGAACTATATGAATATCAGAGGGTGAATCCTGGATTAAATGAACCTTATTCAAATGAAGAAATTTTCTTTTTTAAATGAAATATATTAACTGGGAATTTCATGAATGACACAAAAGAAGATGCCAATAATCAATGATGCCCAACCGTGTCATCCTCTGTCTCCATCACTTGAGACTTTCACGCTTATATAAGTATTGCATATTGGCTCACACAGGAAAATAAATTGTTTTTTAAAAATGTAACCCCTAAAATCTCTTATAATCTTGCCTTTAGTTGAGTTATGATATGTCTCAGGGGCCAGCATTTGCCTCTTTCTGATGGAGGGGCCACAGACCGTTGTCCTCTTTGATACTCTCCATCAGTTATTCTTGTAAGTAGAAGCATGTCCTTAAGGGAAAAGTAGTTATTCATTGAGAAGGAAGATCAGGACAGAATCTCCAACAGGGGTGATGAGTCAGAGATTGTGACTCCAGCCACAGAGTATCCAAAGTCTGAGCTGTCCTTCAGAAATAAAAATGTTTTTTAGAAGCAAAGAAGAAAATTAGTATATTTCTGATAATCTGATAAGAATGACTTATTTTTATTTATCCAAGAGGCCTGTCTCTTTTCTCAGCAGGAAGAAAATGTTATGTACTCCTATAAGTATATGATTATAGAATTCTACAACTATATAGCTGTGAGAATACTTACAAATTGTCTGAATCATACCCTACACTGAAAAGTCCAGAAATTGAGGCTTGTAAAAGAGAAAAACCAGATTCTAGGAAATAAAAAAATTCCATAGACAGTCACCATTAGGAGTCAGTTCTCTTGAATTCTAACTTTGAAAGGGCAGGCATGAAAAGGTTCTACATTAATCAGTTCCTTTGAGTATCACGCTCCCAATATTTTTTAAAAAATTAAAGTTTAAAGGATAAAAAGGATATAAAATATGAGGTTTCTTAGAAGATCTGTTGATTGTTTCCAGCAAAAGCTTAAAAAAAAGCACACAGCATTTTTAACATTCCCAGGTAACTGGTGAATGAGTTAGATTAAGCTTGGCATTGATTAATCTTCTTGACTGGAGCCAAGGTCACTTTCTATAGACCTTTTGCCGTCCGTTACTATACCCATTGTAAAATGTTTATCCAACTATTTGTCCACCAGCCCCCTACATTAACCCTGTGGATTAGACTTTGATGTGCATTGTATTGAAAGTCTTCTAGAAGTCCAAATGAATTATATGTATGGTGACTGTCACCTCCTTTGAAAAATTAACCAACTTCGTCAAGCGTGAGCTACCTCTGGACATCTGTTGTTCGAGGTCTCTACAAACTGAAAGAGAGAAGGAGAGCATGCAAGCAGACACCTATTGTGAAGAGACCTCTGGCCAAAGAATCCGAATCCCTGTGTTTTAGTTTCAGTTCAGTCCTAGGCAAGGTTGTGACCTTGAGCTATCTGCTGGTAACCTCTGTGAGGCTAAACAATAGAATGTAGTGATTAAAGGTGCATGTTTTGAAATTATAGAGAACATGAAGCATCTAATAGATGTTAAGACTTTGAGGCAGCTATTTAATTTGCCAAAAATATCAGAATTTTCATCAATAACATGGGGATTCAGTTCAGTTCAGTTCAGTTGCTCAGTCGTGTCCGACTCTTTGTGACCCCATGAACCAAAGCACACCAGGCCCTCCCTGTCCATCCAACTCCTGGAATCCACCCATGCCCATGTCCATTGAGTCAGTAATGCCATCCAATCATCTCATCCTCCGTCGTCCCCTTCTCCTCTCGCCCTCAATCTTTCCCAGCATCAGGGTCTTTTCCAATGAGTCATCTTTGCATCAGGTGGCCAAAGTATTGGAGTTTCAGCTTCAGTATCAGTCCTTCCAATAAACACCCAGGAGTGATCTCCTCTAGGATGGACTGGTTGGATCTCCTTGCAGTCCAAGGGACTCTCAAGAGTCTTCTCCAACACCACAGTTCAAAAGCATCAATTCTTTGGTGCTCAGCTTTCTTTATAGTCCAACTCTCACATCCATACATGACCACTGGAAAAACCGTAGCCTTGACTAGACGGATCTTTGTTGGCAAAGTAATGTCTCTGCTTTTTAATATGCTGTCTAGGTTGGTCATAACTTTCCTTCCAAGGAGTAAGTGTCTTTTAATTTCATGGCTGCAGTCACCATATTTTGGAGCCCAGAAAAATAAAGTCTGACACTGTTTCCACTGTTTCTCCATCTATTTTCCATGAAGTGATGGAACTGGATGCCATGATCTTAATTTTCTGAATGTTGAGCTTTAAGCCAACTTTTTCACTCTTCTCTTGCACTTTCATCAAGAGGCTCTTTAGTTCTTCTTCACTTTCTGCCATAAGGATGGTGTCATCTGCATATCTGAGGTTATTGATATTTCTCCCGGCAATCTTGATTCCAGCTTGTGTTTCTTCCAGTCCAGCGTTTCTCATGATGTACTCTGCATAGAAGTTAAATAAGCAGGGTGACAGTATACAGCTTTGATGTACTCCTTTTCCTATTTGGAACCAGTCTGTTGTTCCATGTCCAGTTCTAACTGTTGCTTCCTGACCTGCATACAGATTTCTCAAGAGGCAGATCAGGTGGTCTGGTATTCCCATCTCTTTCAGAATTTTCCACAGTTTATTGTGATCCACACAGTCAAAGGCTTTGGCATAGTCAATAAAGCAAAAGTAGATGTTTTTCTGGAACTCTCTTACTTTTTCCATGATCCAGTGGATGTTGGCAATTTGATCTCTGGTTCCTCTGCCTTTTCTAAAACCAGCTTGAACATCAGGAAGTTCATGGTTCACGTATTGCTGAAGCCTGGCTTGGAGAACAACATGGGGATTAGAGTAACTTCATCTTTAACTTTACTGCCTTTGTGTTAGTTGCTCAGTTGTGTCCAACTCTTTGCAATTCCATGAACTGTAGCTCACCAGGTTCCTCTGTCCATAGGATAATCCAGGCAAGAATACTGGAGTAGGTTGCCATTTCCTTTTCTAGAGGGTCATGCTGACCCAGTGATCAAACCTGGGTCTCCCACATTGCAGGCAGGTTCCTTACTGTCTCCGCCACCAGAAAAGCTCATGTTACCTTTAAGACAAATCTTAAATTTCAGTGTGAAGAAACCCCTAAACTACTGTGATTTAAATTTTGTTTATCTATACCCATCTGTAGGAGAGGGCAATGGCATCCCACTCCAGTACTCTTGCCTGGAAACTCCCATGGACGGAGGAGCCTGGTAGGCTGCAGTCCATGGGGTCGCTGAATCAGACACGACTGAGCTACTTCACTTTCACTTTTCACTTTCATGCATTGGAGAAGGAAATGGCAACCCACTCCAGTGTTCTTGCCTGGAGAATCCCAGGGATGGTGGAGCCCAATGGGGTGGCACAGAGTCGGACACAACTGAAGCAACTTAGCAGCAGCATACCCATCTGTACCTTATTTCTTTAGTAGTTACTTTATGTATGGAATTGTGTCCTTCAAAAAGATATTGTTTTCCTAACCCCAAGTACTTAAACTCAAGTGACCTTATTTTGTGATAGTCTTTTCAGATGATCAAGCTTAAATTGTGGTGTTAGTGGTAAAGAATCCACCTGCCAATGCAGGAGACATAAGAGATGTGGGTTCGATCCCTATGGTGGGAAGATCCCCTGGAGGAGGGCTTGGCAACCCACTCCAGTATTCTGGCCTTGGGAATCCCATGGACGGAAGAGCCTGGCAGGGTACAGCCCAAAGGGTTGCAAAGAGTCAAAAATTACTGGAGTGACTTAGCATGCACTCACGCAAGTTTAAATGAGGTCATTAGGGTGGACCCTAAACAATATGACTGGTGTCTTATGAAAAACGGGGAAACTAGAGTACACCAGGAGACATTTGCAGGGGAAAGATTTTGTGAAATCACAGGGAGAATGCCACCTATAAGGCAAAAATTGCCTGATGATACCAGAATCTAGAAAGGTACAAAAGGATCCTTCCCTTACTTTGGTTTCTGAGTTTTCACCTCCAGATTGTGGAACTTTGTCGCAGCAGCCACGGGGAACTGATACACTATCCTAGAGATTACAATGTCCGTAGTTTTTGCTTTTAAGGTCAGCATGCAGCTATTATAAGCAGCACTGCATCTTCAGTTCAGTTCAGTCGCTCAGTCGTGTCCGACTCTTCGCAACCCCATGAATCGCAGCACGCCAGGCCTCCCTGTCCATCATCAACTCCCGGAGTTCACTCAGACTCACATCCATCGATTCAGTGATGCCATCCAGCCATTGCATCCTCGGTCATCCCCTTCTCCTCCTGTCCCCAATCCCTCCCAGCATCAGGGTCTCTTGGCGTGAGGTGGCCAAAGTACTGGAGTTTCAGCTTCAGCATCATTCCTTCCAAAGAAATCCCAGGGTTGATCTCCTTCAGAATGGACTGGTTGGATCTCCTTGCAGTCCAAGGGACTCTCAAGAGTCTTCTGCAACACCACAGTTCAAAAGCATCAATTCTTTGGCACTCAGCTTTCTTCACAGTCCAACTTTCACATCCATACATGACCACTGGAAAAACCATAGCCTTGACTAGATGAACCTTTGTTGGCAAAGTAGTGTCTCTGCTTTTGAATATGCTATCTAGGTTGGTCATAATTTTTCTTCCAAGGAGTAAGCATCTAATTTCATGGCTGCAGTCACCATCAGCAGTGATTTTGGAGCCCCCCAAATAAGTGTGTTTTAATTTCAGGGCTGCAGTCACCATCTGCAGTGACTTTGGAGCCCCCAAAAATAAAGTCTGACACTGTTTCTACTGTTTCCCCATCTATTTCCCATGAAATGGCGCACTACATCTTACTATGAGTGAAATACAGAAAACTTGAAACAATACATCCATTTAACCCACTCCCAACCTTTATGAAATATTAATAATTCTTATGTATATTATAATTAAATGCATTTAAACCACTTGTTATAATGTTATAACCTTTTGCTTTATATATACATATGTATTTTAAGTAAATTAAGAGAATGATAGTATTTTATAACTGCCAATAAGATAGTATTTGAACACTATTTCCCCTGCTATTTCTTCTTTCTCAAGATTCAGATTTCCATCTGCTATGATTTCCTTTCAGTCTGAAGAATTTCATTTAAGGTTCCTTGAAGTGCAAATTTACTGGTGTTAAATTATCTTAGCTTTCCTCTATCTTAAAATTTTTTCTTTCACTTTTATTTTTGACAGTTTTATTGAATATAGAAATCTAGGCTTCAGGATTTTTTTTTTCTTTCAGTAGTTTAAAAATACCATTTCATTGTATGTGATGAGAAGTTAGTGATCACTCAACCTATTATTCCTCTATTATACCTTTTTCTTTTCTTTCTTTTTTTTTTTTTTGCTGTTTTAATGAATTTCTGTTTTTGTTTTTATTCATAATAACTATGTTGTGCTTAGGAATGGTTTCCTTTCTGTTTATCTTGCTTAACATTCACTTGATTTCTTAACTCTCTCTCTCTCTCTTTCTCTCTCTCTGTCTCTATATATATATATCTTCAATTAAATTTGGAGAAAATTAAACTGCTATCTTTTCAGATATTTTTGTTGTCCTGCTTCTATCCTCTTTCTATGGGACTCCAATTATATATGTATGTTGGGCTATTAGAGGTTGCCCAAGAGGACCCAGAGATTCTATTTTCTTATTTTTTTCACTTTAGATAACTTCCATTAATCTTCTATTTTGTTGACTCCTTCAGCTATCTCAAATCTATTCTTTTGCCTAATCTTTTATTTTAAATTGTATTTCATAGTTTGCCAGTTTTAGTTACACAATTTCCATTTGGAAGTTTTTATGGTATCTACGGTATTTGTCTGTTGAAATGTCAGATTTTGTTCATTATAAAAGTATTCTCCCTTATGCCCTTAAGAAGTATTATAGTAGCTGTCAAGGTTAGTCTCCATTAATTGCCTTTTTCTTTAATATGAGTTGAATTTTCCTGTTTCTTTGTGTGACTGGTAGTTTATATTGGATCCTGAACATTCTCCACAATATTCTGTAAGACTCTGGATTATCTTTCCTTTGTTCGAAAGGTCTTGGTCCTTGTTACCAGCATTCTTGGGTTTAGCTAGCCTTTGACTTGTCTGAACTCAAGCTCCAGACGCTAAAGTGAAAGTGTTAGTCCCTCAGTGGTATTTGACCCTTCGTGACTCCATGCACCGTAGCCTGCCATGTTTCTCTGTCCATAGAATTCTCTAGGCAAACTCCCTGCAGTGGGTAACCATTCAGGGAATTGTCTTGACCCACCAATTGAAAGTGGGTCTCCCGCACTGCAGGCAGATTCCTTACCATCTGAGCCACCAGGGAAGCCCCTCACATTCTAAACTTCCAGTTTACATTTTTTATCTTTAACGGGGCTGCTTGAATCCTGCTTAATACATTTAAAGTTTAGAGGTTGAGAAACAATTTTGTAAGATTTCCTACACAGAATCTGTAGTCTCCCTTCCTAGTTCTTTTCTCCCAGGAGCTTCTTCTCTCTACACTTTTCAGGTATATGGTTACTCCAAACTCTGCTTCTTCAAGAAGCTAGCAGACCTGTGGGTTTCTATGCAAGTCTCAGCCTCCTCAAGGGGTGACATCTGAAAAGAGTCTCTAAGCTAAAAGCCATAAAAACAGGAAACTCGCATAATCACTTGTCATTACTTTCTCTCAAGATATGACACCTTCTAATCTTATCTGCTTTGTTCCACTCAGCAGTGTCTGCATGCAGTTGAACTGTATAATTTTTCTTGAATCTACAGTGTCATCATTGGGAATGTTGGTCTAATTCCTATCTTCTCCCAGTGGTTTAAATCAAAGTATATTTCTCTCTGACCTAACAGTCCAGAGATCACAAGGTTGTTCTTCCCTATGAGGTTATTCAGGATCTAGACTAGTTTATTGATTTTGCTTTTCTCAAAATATACATTTAATCTCTGAATCCAATAATCAAAATATTTTCAATTCTCAACCAGAATAAAAATAGGAGGAAGCAAGGCAAACAACTTCATTTTTAGGGAGGTGAATTAGAGATCGCACCAGTCATTTCCAATGGCATCCCATTAATCTAAACTTTTCCACAGGATGATATCTAGCTATAAATGAGTTTGCAGAACAAATTTTTTTAAGGACAGTCATGTACTCAGCCAAACCATGACAAGGAGAGAAAATCTACTATTAACAGTAAGAAAATCAAATGTATTCTCAGAGAATATTTGTATTCTAGGCCACAATCTACTCCTCTAGCCACTGAGGTATCTGTGTATAATCTACACAACCACTGTCTGCCTATGGGTGAAATTATGTAGGCTCAAAGACCATGATCACTTTACAGCCTATTTTGGTGGCTTCTGAAAGTCTAGAAGCCTATTAATAAGTACATAATATCTACCATACCGTGTTCCTGCTCCCTCTCATATCCAATGTACAATAAAGGAGTAGGAATAGGGTACTAGTCCTAGAATTAAAGCAAAAAAAAAAACCAAACTCAGTTATGAAAATGTATAAAAATTGTAAAACATACAGGAGTTATTATTGTGTAATGCTAATGAAATAATAATTGTCAGAAATTGCAAATATGCTCTCCACTGGCAGTGAATTTCTTTTTTGGACCCTGGTTTTGCACTGTGAGAAACACTAACTTGTCCAGTATCTCCCATAGCCCATGGCTTTACCTTCTGGATAATTCTTCCTTTCTGATATCCCTTGTTGTCCTACAGGAAAATGAAATTGGAGAACTTGTCCTTGGATAACTGACATTATCAGTTGCTGTTGGTAACAACTGATACAGGTTTGCTGCCCCTTTCTTCATCTACAAACAAGTTTAAAACCTCAGGATTTGATTTAGGTACAGAACAACTACAGTTTATCCTTGAACAACACAAAAGTTAGGTGCACTGATCCCTTGAACAGTGGAAAATCCACATATAACCTGACCATACACCATCTGTATCCACGGTTCCATATCTGCTAATTCAACCAACCGCAGATCATAAAATACTGTAGTATGCATTTATTTAAAAAAAGGGTGGGATGATTGGGGAGAATGGCATTGAAACATGTATAATATCATATATGAAATGAATCGCCAGTCCACGTTTGATGCATGATACTGGATGCTTGGGGCTGGTGTACTCGGATGACCCAGAGGGATTGTACGGGGAGGGAGGAAGGAGGGGGGTTCAGGATGGAGAACACGTGTATACCTGTGGCAGATTCATATTGATGTATGGCAAAACCAATACAATATTGTAAAGTAATTAGCCTCCAATTAAAATAATAAATTAAAAAAATAATCCATTTGTAAGTGAACTCACAGAGTTCAAATTCCTGTTGTTCAAAGTCAACTGTTATCTTTTGCATGCCATCCTTTTTTCTTTGGTAATAAAATACAGATAATGGCAGGGGGACCCAGCAACTATAAAATAGATATCTAATCTGTGGTTCCATGTGAGTTAAAAGTTTATATTTTCACAACCAAGCTGCCTGTATGTTCATATTTCTTAATCCCGTATGTGATCTCCATTGTTTACTAGATTTTATGATTATGTTTTACCTATCTTTCTTAATTTAATATGCTCCTATCTTGAATTCCCTGAAACAGGTGAGTGTACAGCAATGTACTGACATCACTTTTAATTTGATTTTTGCTAAATAGAAATGTTCTTCTTATCTTAAGTTATCTAGGATACAGATACGGTTCAGTTTTCTGGCATCAAGGTCTCCAAGTTTCCAAACTGTCATTTGAGATTGCAGATCGTAGATGATATAGGTGGACCTTATTCAGTCACTTGAAAGGTCTTAAGAAAAAACCCACCTATGGACAGCAGGTTCAACTCATTCACAAGGGTTCCAGCCCACCCTTCCTGATAACTTTGACCTTCCTAATGGCCTCCCTAAAGACTTTTGACTTTCCGGATGAGTCCCACAACTGTGTAAGCTAACTGCTTGCAGTGAATATCTTATTGTATTATTTCGAACAAGCTTTCTTTCTCTAGACGAATCATGACTAGCATACCTCTAAGATTATAAACAAGGCAAGACAATAATAAATTAACAAAAATTATAAAAGTCTAAGCTAATGGAGAAATAAAGTATGCTCATGAGTTGAAAAAAGTGAAAAAATATCTTTAAGATCTTTTTGAAATTAGCATTTCAATTAGAGTCAGTATAAACTTAATGCAAGCTGCACCCATATTTTGTGTAGAAATGACAAATTGAATCTACTCTTGTAGAGATAAGCAATAGATGTAGTATAGTTATTTTTTAATAACTGGTAGACTTTCAGTACATGATTTTTAGATTTATGTGGTTTGATACTTAAACATTATCTATATTAATTAAGAATGCAGAGTTCCAAAGAATAGCAAGAAGAGATAAGAAAGCCTTCTTCAGCGATCGATGTAAAGAAATAGAGAAAAACAACACAATGGGAAAGACTAGAGGTCTCTTCAAGAAAATTAGAGATACCAAGGGAACATTTCATGCAAAGATGGGCTCGATAAAGGACAGAAATGATATGGACCTAACAGAAGCAGAAGATATTAAGAAGAGATGGCAAGAATACACAGAAGAACTGTACAAAAAGGATCTTCACGACCCAGATAATCACGATGGTGTGATCACTCATCTAGAACCAGACATCTTGGAATGTGAAGTCAAGTGGGCCTTAGAAAGCATCAGTACGAACAAAGCTAGTGGAGGTGATGGAATTCCAGTGGAGCTATTTCAAATCCTGAAAGATGATGCTGTGAAAGTGCTGCACTCAATATGCCAGCAAATTTGGAAAACTCAGCAGTGGCCAGAGGACTAGAAAAGATCAGTTTTCATTCCAAAGAAAGGCAATGCCAAAGAATGATAAAACTACCAGGCTTAAAGCTCAACATTCAGAAAACAAAGATCATGGCATCTGATCCTATCACTTCATGGGAAATAGATGGAGAAACAGTGGAAACAGTGTCAGACTTTATTTTTGTGGGCTCCAAAATCACTGCAGATGGTGACTGCAGCCATGAAATTAAAAGACAGTTACTCTTTGGAAGAGAAGTTATGACCAACCTAGACAGCATATTCAAAAGCTGAGACATTACTTTGCCAACTAAGGTCCATCTAGTCAAGACTATGGTTTTTCCAGTAATCATGTATGGATGTGAGAGTTGGACTGTGAAGAAGGCTGAGTGCTGAAGAATTGATGCTTTTGAACTGTGGTGTTGGAGAAGACTCTTGAGAGTCCCTTGGACTGCAAGGAAATCCACCAGTCCATTCTGAAGGAGATCAGCCCTGGGATTTCTTTGGAAGGACTGATGCTAAAGCTGAAACTCCAGTACTTTGGCCACCTCATGCAAAGAGTTGACTCACTGGAAAAGACTTTGATGCTGGGAGGGATTGGGGGCAGGAGGAGAAGGGGATGACCGAGGATGAGATGGCTGGATGGCATTACTGACTCGATGGACGCAAGTCTGGGTGAACTCCGGGAGTTGGTGATGGACAGGGAGGCCTGGTGTGCTGTGATTCATGGGGTCACGAAGAGTCGGATACGACTGAGCGACTGAACTGAACTGAACTGATATTAATTAAGAAAGTGTGGTGTTGGTTAAGGGAATGATATATGGACCAAAGAAGATAATTAGAAAGTCAAGGCAAAGAGGCAGAACTGCCCCTAGAGGAACCAGATAAGGACCCAAAAGAACCCATTGCTTTGCTCAACAGAAAGAGTCTTGTGAAAATAAGCTTTCCTTTTTTGAAATTAATTTTTATTGGAGTGTTGTGCTTTACAATGTTGTATTAGTTTCTGCTGTATGGCAAAGTGAATCAGCTATATGTTTACAGAGTAAGATTTTTCTTGACATCTACCCAGTGATCCTGATTGTGCTTAAGTCCAGCAGAAATGCCCCCATCCCTCAGCCAGAGATAGTATCACAGATATTGAACTTTGACGTCTGTTGAGATTTCAACTTTTCCAAGTTAAAATTTCCAAATCCTCTCAGTTACAGACTTTATTTTCTTGGGCTCCAGAATCACTGCAGATGGTGACCGCAGCCACGAAATTAAAGACACTTGCTCATTGGAGGAAAAGTGATGACAAACCTAATAGCATATTAGAAAGCAGAGACATCGTTTTGGTGACTAAGGCTCATATTCTCAAAGCTATGGTTTTTCCAGTAATCATATATGGATGTGAGCGTTGGACCATAAAGAAGGCTGAACACTAAAGAATTGATGCTTTTGAATTATAGTGCTGCAGAAGCCTCTTGAGAGAGTCCCATGGACAGCAAAGGAGATCAAACCAGTGAATCCTAAAGGAAATCAACCCTGATTATTCATTGAAAGGACTGATGCTGAAGCTGAAGCTCCAATACTTTGGCCACCTGATGTGGAGAGCTGACTCATTGGAAAAGACCCTGATGCTGGGAAAGATTGAGGGCAGGAGAAGAGTGTGGCAGAGGATAAGATGGTTGGATGGCATCACTGACTCAATGGACATGCATTTGAGCAAACTCCAGGGCATGGTGAAGGACAGGGAAGGCTGACGTGCTGCAGTCCATGGGGTCACAGAGTCGGACACAACTTAGTGACTGAAGGACAACAACAAATCCTCTCAGGGAGAAATCTTTGAACTCATATCATATACCCTTCATATCTTACCAGACACTTTCCATCTAATCCAATGCTGCTCTGCAATAGATCTTCTGAACTGCCCCATGCATAACCACGTGGACAGTCTTCCTAACAAATGTGGCCCCATCCCTCTTTCTCCAGCCTTTTCCAGCCTCTCAATGAGGTAGAGTCTACTTTCTTTGGGCTGCTCTGTATCCTGCTTGCCTCTTCAGCCTTAGCTTTAGTCTTGAACCCGCCTGGCCCACACTAAGCATGCCGTGTTCGACCATGCTGCACATTCTGAAACTTACCTTGGGACTTTCTCTTCAATTTCCTCTTTCACTGTGAAGTCTTCACATGTTGCTTCCTCTGCCTGGAGCACATATCCATATACTCCCACATCTCACTCACATCCAGATCATATATACACACAGTGTATTTACTTTATCTGGCTATCTCCTATTTATCCCTTTAAGTATCAACTTACTTTTAAACAACATTTATGTTATTTATGAGCAACATGTAGTATCCCATGTACTATAATTTCTTACTTAACTGCCCATCTTCCCTAGTAGACTCATGTGTTCAATGCAGGCACCACTCATGTCTTTCTTGTCAATCACTGTATTATTCGGAGACTTAATATAGTACTGGGTACAGGTTGGAGGAGGAAAGGGGGGGATGAAGGAGTGATAGAAGGGAGAAAATACATTATTTAGAATTTTATGCTTTGTGCCAGACTATTGGGAAAAAATAATTTTGTGACCTGTGCATATGTGCTAAGTCACCTCAGTCACATCTGACTCTTTGCAACATTATGGACTGTAGTCTGCCAGGCTCTTCTGTCCCATGAGATTTTCCAGGGAAGAATACTGGAGTTGGTTGCCATGCCCTCCTCCAGGGGATTTTCCTGATCCTGTGACTGAGCCAGTGTTTTTTATGTCTCCTGAAGTGGAAGGCAGATTCTTTACTGCACCCCACTCCAGTCCTCTTGCCTGGAAAATCCCATGGACGGAGGAGCTTGGAAGGCTGCAGTCCATGGGGTCGCGAACAGTCGGATACGACTGAGTGACTTTACTTTCACTTTTCACTCTCATACATTGGAGAAGGAAATGGCAACCCGCTCCAGTGTTCTTGCCTGGAGAATCCCAGGGACGGGCGAGCCTGGTGGGCTGCCGTCTATGGGGTCGCACAGAGTCGGACACGACTGAAGCAACTTAGCAGCAGCAGCAGCAGCACTATCTTGGAAGCCCTCTGTGACTTTTAAATAACCCCATATGAATGTGAATGGATGACTGAAAACAGTGCCTATGTTAGCACTGAAATAGCTTTGTTTCCTTTGGATATTGTTGTCTACACCCTTATAAATTTCCAGAGTGGGTCAGCCACATCCGTTTTTATTTTGTATGCTTCTTTTCATTCTTTCTCATTTCTTGGCTTAAGCATCTGTAGCACTGGGCCAGTGCAATCTCATTAAGCCAATACTCCCTGGCAGGAGAAAAAATGTTGCTGCTGTTGTTTAGATGGTTTAAAATTAATAATTTGCATATTTTCATTATGCTAATGGAGACTTATGGAGACAAGCATGTTTAATAATATTTTTAATCCATTAAGCTCATAAGCATTTAAAATGATATAGTCCAAAACATAAGGAGGGCAGCCATGAGGTATGATGGTGAGCTGGGTTCACATCTGAGTTCCACCCCAGAGAGGGAGCTCTGATCCAGTGACCTGACTTTGCTTAATCTCATGTTTTTAATCTCTGGAAGGAGAAGATTATGCTTAATACTAAGTATATAAAATAAGAATAATAAAGGCATAAGACTTAAATCATAATATATAACCAATAGAGGAAGACATGATGATGATGTATCTATATATTAAGTTACTGTGCCTAACGCCAGAAAATGCAGCAACATATAATCAAACTAGCCAGTATTTGGTGAAATTTTGGCAGGTATCTTTGTGAAGTAACTCATTTTTCATGATTTTTTTTATCCTTTCCACCATTCCTAGTTTTAGCCAGTTTGAATCCAGTTTGAACCCAGTTCAAATCTGAGATTCCTGTAGTTTCTTTTTTAATCACCTGATCCAAGAGATTTTTAATTTCTTCTCTGATTTACTGTATAGCTTTGGGTCTGTCTCTCAGACTCAAACATTCTTCTAATGAGGATGGTGCTTACTTTTTACAGTCTACAAATTCTGGATCACATGCATGATATTGGGAGCTTACAGTTGAAAATATTATTAAAATGTCAGATAGCTCTGCTTATTTGGAGAAAGGTCAGGTTTATTATTCTAATTTAATAAGTGAGGACAGCTGAGTTCCCACACAGTTAAGTCAGTTTTTCAAGGTGGTGAGAATGAAGGAGAGAAACATTATCTGGGGATCTGGTATGTGTGGGATGCTCTACCAATTACACATGCTTAACAATGAGACCCAACATCTATTCAGAATTTTTAATAAAGCAGACATTGTTTTGCAGGAATTACATTTAGGAAACCGTGTATAACTCTTAGGGAGGTACTATCATAAAAATTTTCCACGTGAGGAACTGGAGGCCTAGAGGCAGTAAATAACTTGCCTAGGGTCCTGCAGATCAGTTGACATCTAGACCTAGGTCTTCTTGCTGTAGAGCCTACATTTTAACATACAATTCTATACTACTTTGTAGAAGTTTTCCTATTACAGACTAGAATGAAGTTACTGTAAATGAACATACTGAAAACTAGAAAAGTCAATAACTTTGTTCGAGATCATCCTATTGCAAATGGTCAGAGTCTACATATCGGCAGGGCCCTCAGTCACTGAACGCTTGATCTAAAACACCATGCTTCACTCTTCTGCAGGCACTCTTTGTTCACTTGAGTAGTGATGCTGATCTCTTCCAACTATGCTGCCTGCAAAGTAAGAAGATAACACTAGATTTATGCAATTGAGTGTTCAGGGGCTTATTGATCTCCCTGATGACCGGGGAAATGCTAAACCAGACAGATAAACTCCTGCCCCCGGTACTTCCTCATTTCTATCCTTGAAGAGCTCAGTGAGCTGTGCTGACTCTCCGTTTCATCAGCTCTCACAGTGGGGAAGCAGTGCTGACCTATCGTCTAAGGAAAACAGAGTATGTTCTTGACATTTGACAGAGTCTTGACCTAAGTTCAGGGGCTTGTTGGAGAAGAAAATTCTCCTCTACCCTTCTAAGTTCCTCTGGCTAGACTAAGAATTAAATTGACATGAGACAGGTTAACAGGAGAAAATCAAGTTACATTTATTTCATATGCGTGGGAACACCACATGCATGACAGGTTCCAAGACAGGAAGATAAAATTAGGTATATATGCATTCCTCAGTTAAGGAATGTGACGGGGGCCTGGGCTTCCAAGGACAGAAGGGTCATTCACAGGATAAGAAGTTCAGATGTTGGGTCATTAGGTGTTTGCCCTCCAATTTAAATTCTTCTAAGTAGTAAAGGGAGGGACAGCAGTTTCTCGTGAGCCCACAGGGTCTCCTTTGTCTTTAGCTCAAAAGAAACCACATACCAAAGCATGCCCATCTTGGGAGGACCTGTTCTGAATGCCTGCAACTGAATAAGTGGCAGTTAGTGGAATAATATGGGACTTCTCGGGTGGTGCTAGTGGTAAAGAACCCACCCGCCAATGCAGGAGACATAGATGTGGGTTCAATCCCTGGATCAGGAAGATTCCCTGGAGGAGAGCATGATACCCACTTGAGTATTCCTGCCTGAAGAATCCCATGGACAGAGGAGACTGGCGGGCTACAGTCCATAGGGTCACAGAGTTGGGCACGACTGAAGCGACTTAGCACACACGCGCACAGCACTCAGTGGAATAACACACAGGTGTTCTGAGAATGGATGACCCACATCTGGTTTGAAAAGTCAAGAAAGGCTTCAGTGTGATCTATTTCCTGAAAGAAGATTTCAGATAGGCAGAGGAGAAATGGAAAAGGGGCTTCCAAGAAGAAAACAGTATGA
This sequence comes from Cephalophus harveyi, assembly GCA_006410635.1. Taxonomy (NCBI): domain Eukaryota; kingdom Metazoa; phylum Chordata; class Mammalia; order Artiodactyla; family Bovidae; genus Cephalophus; species Cephalophus harveyi. The sequence continues at coordinate 62,187 of SJYT01023023.1, forward strand.
AACCAGTATCTGACTATGTGCTTACGGGGCATTTACCACCGATTTACTTGCGGAAAACATAGTCAATATCTCTGAAAGTGAAGACACTGCTTACAGCACTGGAGTGAGGTGAAGCTATCTGGACTTTCAGACTTCACAATGTATCTTACAATGATGAGAAATTATAGGCAATTTGGAGGGGACTATTTGGGAGTGAGTTGATGTAGGACATGAACAAACATTTTTTCCCCAAATACACGGCTCTCCAATTCACTTGTGTGTGCATTTTTTAGGTCCTAATGTCACTTTCTCAAAGTTGCTTGTGGCCACCCAGGTTCTGTTGTCAGATGACTTAGTTCCAGCCGAGTTCTTCCGCTTAAGCTGTTAAACAAATGAAAAGCAGAATTGTCACTTTTAAATAGAGCCCACACATAATCACATTTTGAAATGGTCCTCTTCTGGCTGAGGAGAAGTTGTGTGCATTATAATATTGAATTTTAAATAATATATTACACAAAATAGCTTCCAATTTGATTTGGGGGGATATATTTTCATGAATTATTGAGTATCTGATTATTGGAGAAAGCTTTAGCCATTATGCACTGAAACTGTCAATCTCTCAGCTCTGTGATATATGAGCTTGGTTATCAATATTTAAAGTTACAGTGAGCTCGGTAGGAAGTAGCTGAAAGCTGAGACATGGATTAATCAGCAGTGATGCAGGCAGAACTTCTCCCAAGCCCCCAGCAAAATGGAAAGGAAGATGCTCTGGAAGGATTTCCTAGCTAGTCTTCTTCAGGTGCATTTCAAGTTTCAGTTCATCTTACAGAAATTCACTCAGTAACAAGTACGGAGCTGATTCAATATAAAGAAAACTTTGCACCAATGAAATCATATAGTAACATGTAATAATCCCCTGGAGGGAGGGATGCTGCTTGCCTTGCTCACTTCTGCCTCCTAGGATTTTCTAAGATGTTTGGGGTACAGAATGGATGATCAATAAATAGTATATTGATGGACTGAATGAAGGAATAGATGAATGAAAATTTAGTAGTTGATAACCAATATATGGGCTTCCCTGGTGGCCCAGAGGTTAAAGCATCTGCCTCCAATGCGGGAGACCCGGGTTCGATCCCTGGGTCGGGAAGATCCCCTGGAGAAGGAAATGGCAATCCACTCCAGTATTCTTGCCTGGAGAATCCCATGGATGGAGAAGTCTAGTAGGTTACAGTCCACGGGGTCGCAAAGAGTCGGACACGACTGAGCGACTTCACCTCACCTCAACCAATATATATTTTGTGGGCTTCCCTGGTAGCTCAGGTAGTAAAGAATCTGCCTCAATGCAGGAGACCCCGGTTTGATTCCTCGGTTGAGAAGGTCCCCTGGAAAGGGGGCAGGCTACCTACTTCCGTATACTTAGGCTGCCCTGGTGTCTCAGACGGTAAAGAATCTACCTGCAATGCGGGGGACCTGATTTAGAACGCTGGGTTGGGAAGACCCCCTGAAGGAGGTCATGGCAACCCACTCTAGTATTCTTGCCTGGAGAATCTCCACGGACAGCGGAGTCTGGTGGGCTATGGTCCATGGGATTGCAAAGAACTGGACCTGACCGAGTGGCTAAGCCCAGCACGGCATGCGTGTCTTTGTACAGAGAGCACACTGTTGCTTTGTCCTATTCAAAATACATCTTTTGCTGTATGTCTGTGAGGAAAACAATGCAATGCACAGGGTGAAGCAAAAATAACACGGAATGCTTTTGAAAAGACTTAAAGGGTGCATTTCCTTATGGCAAAAGATCTGCTTAGAGGAGTAGATAGCTTCTAGTATTAAACATGACACCTAGAACCAGATAAAGTGGGATGGGGTCAGGAAGGGGAGGAAGTTTACCAGGTAGAGGGAAGAGAAATTTTTTGAATGCATGGGTAGAACTGAGTGAGCTTGTAGCTCATTTGAGGAGCCTAAAGCATTCCAGAAAGTGAAGAGCTAAAGGAACTTTTCTTTTCTCTGTCCCCTATATTGATGGAACTAATGTCGTACCTTGCAGATGAATTGCGTCTGTGTCTTAACTGAAAGTAGGCGAAGAGAAGGAAAAGGTTTTTGTCATTTAGAATTTCATGAGACCCTTAGGACATCTCAGTTTCCTTCCACCTCTCTGGTGCCTCTCTCTTTAACCCATGATGCCCAGAGAGACGTGCATGCACCTGTCTTCAGGGGTCAGGATTCTGCTCAGACTGCATCTCAAGGTGATTTCACTCTTCTTGCTTGAAGCCCTGAGTTCTAAAACTCAGTGTTTTCCACAGATAGCTATTATAATGGTTTGTTTGACCAAAAAAAAAGTCAGTGTATCTCAAGCATATTTGAATAGCATCTCATTTGTAACAAATTTTCACTTTCTAACCAATATATTTTTCCTGCTTTCGAGAAATTGAATTTATTTTTCTTTAAAAGATCTGTGTGTGTGTGAGTGTGTGAAGTTGGATCATATTCCTTCATAGGGACCCTCCAGTCTCCAATTTGGGGACTGTGTCTGCCTGCTAGCTATCATCAGCTGTGTTGGAGAAAGATGCTGTGGGGTCTCATGGTTATCTACATAGATTTGCAGTCAATCCAGTTCGTTTCACCTTTGTTCTCTGCTGTGACAGGTTTCACAGAGTCCTGTGCTTCTCTAGACCATTTGAACCAGTAAACCTACTTTCCATCTACAAAGGTGGAGGTTTGGGGGTAGTTTTATAGCTATATGTGCTAAAAGGAAGAATTGGGGATCTAGCTGTTTTTGTATTTATATTTTCATTCCTTCCTTCTCATTTGAGCCCTGACTTTACTACCACCTTCCAAAAAACTGGAATTTTCTAATTTCTGAGTCTTTTTCCAGTTCTGAAGCATTGGTCTACTTCCCATGGGCTCTGTTGCCACCACCCTTTACAAGCACTTAGATTTCACCCTTCTCTCCCTTTGAAAAGTAATATGTTAAATGCTACTCATGCAGCATTACGGCTATGGAAGATCTGCTGTTTTGGGTTTATCACTTTATAAAATTCCTTTATTATAAAGTTTAAAGAGAAAACAGAGATAAATACATTTATTGTCTGCATTTTTCACCTCATGTCCCTCACACCATTTTTGATGCAGTACTTTTGAAATCAGAAAATAACAATTAAAGCATGTGGTGCAGTAAAATGCATAGATTCTTGTGTCCCCTGTCCCTCTTTTGCAGAAGATAAAAAAAAGAGTTGAAAAAAAAAGCCAATGTAATACAATACCAGCAAAGTGTCAGACTTTGGCCAAAAAAAGGGAAGTGTCAACCAGAATTTGAACTGTGTATTTCTTCCAATGTCAATTTTTCAAAAAATTTAGTTGACTCCCAATATGTCTATGATTTTCTTAAACATCAAAAATAGCCCAAAGGTTGAACTAACAGATCTAGACTGCTGAGTGGACACTTGCAGGATCACCTGAGAAAAGTAATCTTTGAAGTGTTCTCATTCATTAGATAAAATGTTTTGGCTTTCTGGGTCCTTGTCACAGGTAGTTAGTGAAAGACTTTCTCTCTGTTTGTATTATCTTTAACAAAACTCTCTCATTTCTGAAATATTATGGAATATTCCACTTTATATATTTGAGGTGAAAAACAAATTTTGCTTTTTGCATGCATACATGTGTCCTCAGTCGCTCAGCTGTGTCTGACTCTCCGATCCCATAGACTGTAGTTTGCCAGGCTCCTCTGTCCATGGGATTTTCCAGGCAAAAATCCTGGAGTGGGTTGCCATTTCCTTTTCTGGTGGATCTTTCAACACAGGGTCAAACTTGCGTCTCGTGCACAGGCAGGTGGATTCTTTACCACTGAGCCACCTGGGAAGCCACTTTTGCATGTTTGATCTGTGTTTAATAACACTGTAAACATATAAGAAGCACTTTAAAGAACTTTTCACATTACATATAACAAACTTCACCCATTGAACCCCACATTTCCTCTTTTAACTATTAGTCAGAGGTTAATTTTTCATTTATTTTCAATCATTGATCTTCTATATTTGTCTTATATTATTAATGTATCGTTCTTAATCATCCTTAGGACCTGGAGGACACAAATTTTGTCAATTTAGTTGATAAATTTTAAATGTCATTTGTATAAGCTCTATTTATAGAAAAAGAACATATGTTCTGTATAAAAAGATATGCAATCCTATTTTAAAACTAAACAAACTACTCCTGTGATTTTCATATGTTCTCCTATGCTGTGAACCTGAGGAAACTGGCATATTTCCCATAATACATGAGGCTGTGAGGAACATCTCATCACTTTTTGAACATGGCATCTAAGACAAAGAAGAGAAATGGACCATACGTTTTCTTGGACTGAAGCAAAAGTCTATTTAATTTGGAAAATAATCTTTTTTGAGGATCAATCTCACCCCCTCATAACTTTTCTAAGCATGTTTCCTGCCATAACTGACAGTTATAATGATGAGCTGAATCTGATAAATAATTACATTTCTTTCATTCCCCACATATTTTTTGAGATTTGCTATATATAATATGTTTCATTTCATTTTTATAAGATTATCAGTACTATATAATTGCAACCAAGTGTCCCTGTTTTTACAGTACAATGATCATCTTTATAATTATATGATATCAATTTTGAGTTTCAATATACTTGCTTTCATATTGTAGGTTTATTTGACTATGTGTTTATTGTTATCATTTCTGTGGCTTTATATCAGAGAAAACTATGGAGAACAGTGTGGAGATTCCTTAAAAAACTGGAAATAGAACTGCCATGCGGCCTAGCAATCTCACTGCTGGGCATACACACCGAGGAAACCAGAATTGAAAGAGACACATGTACCCCAATGTTCATCGCAGCAATTTTTATAACAGCCAGGACGTGGAAGCTACCAGATGTCCATTGGCAGACCAATGGATAAGAAAGCTATGTGACGTATGCACAATGGAGTATTACTCAGCCATTAAAAAGAATACACTTGAATCAGTTTTAATGAAGTGGATGAAACTGGAACCTATTATACAGAGTGAAGTAAGTCAGAAAAAAAAAACACCAATACAGTATACTAACACATATATATGGAATTTAGAAAGATGGTAATGATGATCTTATATGTGAGACAGCAAAAGAGACACAGATGTATAGAACAGTCTTTTGGACTCTGTGGGAGAGGGAGAGGGTGGGATGATTTGAGAGAATAGCATTGAAACATGTATATTATCATGTGTGAAACAGATTGCCAGTCCAGGTTCGATGTATGAGACAAGGTGCTCAGGGCTGGTGCACTGGGATGACCTAGAGGGATGGGATGGGGAGAGAGGTAGGAGCGGGGTTCAGGATGGGGAACACATGTACACCCATGGCTGATTCATGTCAATGTATGGCTAAAACCAGTACAATATTGTAAAGTAACTAGCCTCCAATTAAAAATAAAAACAAAGAAGCTATTGATTTTTCTGTTGAAACAAATCATAACTATTACAGCTTTGAAGCATGAACTTGTAATTCAGTCACTCAGTTGTGTCTGACTCTTTGTGACTCCATGAACTGCAACATGTGGGCTTCCCTGTCCTTCACCATCTCCTGGTGTTTGCTCAAATTCATGTCCATCGAGTCAGTGATGCCATCCAACCATCTCGTCCTCAGTTGTCCCCTTCTCCTCCCACCCTCAATCTTTCCCAGCATCAGGGTATTTTCAAATAAGTCAGTTCTTTGCATCAGGTGACCAAAGTATTGGAGCTTCAGCTTCAGCATCAGTCCTTCCAATGGATATTCAGGATTGATTTCTTTTAGGATTGACTGGTTTGATCTCCTTGCAGTCCAAGGGAATCTCAAGAGACTTTTCCAACACCACAGTTCAAAAGCATCAATTCTTCAGAGCTCAGCCTTCTTTATGGTCCAGTTCTCATATCCACACATGACTACTGGAAAAACTGTAGCTTTGACTGTATGTACCTCATGAGAAACGCTGGACTGGAAGAAACACAAGCTGGAATCAAGATTGCCGGGAGAAATATCAATAACCTCAGATATGCAGATGACACCACCCTTATGGCAGAAAGTGAAGAGGAGCTAAAAAGCCTCTTACTGGACTGGAAGAAACACAAGCTGGAATCAAGATTGCCGGGAGAAATATCAATAACCTCAGATATGCAGATGACACCACCCTTATGGCAGAAAGTGAAGAGGAGCTAAAAAGCCTCTTGATGAAAGTGAAAGAGGAGAGCGAAAAAGTTGGCTTAAAGCTCAACATTCAGAAAACGAAGATCATGGCATCTGGTCCCATCACTTCATGGGAAATAGATGGGGAAACAGTGGAAACAGTGCCAGACTTTATTTTTTTAGGCTCCAAAATCACTGCTGATGGTGACTGCAGCCATGAAATTAGAAGATGCTTACTCCTTGGAAGAAAAGTTATGTCCAACCTAGATAGCATTTTCAAAAGCAGAGACATTCCTTTGCCGACTAAGGTCCGTTTAGTCAAGGCTATGGTTTTTCCTGTGGTCATGTATGGATGTGAGAGTTGGACTGAGAAGAAGGCTGATCGCCAAAGAATTGATGCTTTTGAACGGTCGTGTTGGAGAAGACTCTTGAGAGTCCCTTGGACTGCAAGGAGATCCAACCAGTCCATTCTAAAGGAGATCAACCCTGGGATTTCTTTGGAAGGAATGATGCTGAAGCTGAAACTCCAGTACTTTGGCCACCTCATGCGAAGAGTTGACTCATTGGAAAAGACTCTGATGCTGGGAGGGGTTGGGGGCAGGAGGAGAAGGGGACGACCGAGAATGAGATGGCTGGATGGCATCACAGACTCGATGGATGTGAGTCTGAGTGAACTCCGAGAGATGGTGATGAACAGGGAGGCCTGGCGTGCTGCGATTCATGGGGTCGCAAAGAGTCGGACACGACTGAGCGACTGAACTGAACTGAACTGAACCTTTGTTAGCAAAGTAATGTCTCTGCTTTTTAAGACATTAGGTTGGTCATAACTTTTCTTTCAAGGAGTAAGTGTTTTTTAATTTTATGGCTGCAGTCACCATCCGCAGTGATTTTGGAGCCCAAGAAAATGAAATCTCTCACTGTTCCCATTGTTTCCCCATCTATTTGCCATGAAGTGAAGGGACTGGATGCCATGATCTTAGTTTTTTGAATGTTGAATTTTAAGCCAGCTTTTTCACTCTCCTCTTTCACTTTCATCAAGAGGCTCATTTAGTTCCTCTTTGCTTTCTCCATAAGGGTGGTGTCATCTGCATATCTGAGGTAATTGATATTTCTCCCTGCAATCTTGATTCCAGCTTGTGCTTCATCCAGCCTGGCATTTCACTTGATTTACTCTGCATAGAAGTTAAATAAGCAGGGTGACAATATACAGCCTTGATGTATATTGTCTTTCCCAGCTTTTTGAACCTGTTTGTTGCTCCATTTCTGATTTTAGCTGTTACTTCTTGGTCTGCATACAGGTTTCTTAGGAGGCAAGTAAGGTGTTCAGGTATTCCCATCTCTTTAAGAATTTTCCACAGTTTGTTGTAATCTACAAAGACTTTAGCATAGTCGATGAAGCAGAAGTAGATGTTTTTCTGAAATTCTCTTGCTGTTTCTATGATCCAATGGATGTTGGCAATTTGATATCTGGTTCCTCTGCCTTTTCTAAATCCAGCTTGAATATTGGGAAGTTCTCAGTTCACATATTGTTGAAGACTAGCTTGGAGAATTTTGAGCATTACTTTGCTAGCATGTGAAATGAGTGCAATTGTGCAGCAGTGTGAGCATTCTGCGGCATTGCCTTTCTTTAGAATTGCAATGAAAACTGACTTTTTTCACTCCTGTGACCCATGTTGAGTTTTCCAAACTTTCTGGCATATTGAGCGCAGCACTTTCACAGCATCATCTTTTAGAATTTGAAATTGCTCAGCTGGAACTCTATCACCGCCACTAGTGATGCTTCCTAAGGCCAACTTGACTTCCCAGTCAAGGATGTCTGACTCTAGGTGAGTGATCACACCATCAAGGTTATCTGTGTCATTAAGATCTTTTTTGTATAGTTCTGTGTATCTCTTGCCACCTCTTCTTAATATCTTCTGCTTCTGTTAGGTCCATACCATTTCTGTCCTTTATTGTGCTCACCTTTGCATGAAATGTTCCCTTTGTATCTCTAATCTTCTTGAAGAGATCTTTTTAGTCTTTCCTTTTCTACTGTTTTCCTCTATTTCTTTGCATTGTTCACTTAGAAAGGCTTTCTGAGTGAACGCAGGACAACTTTGTAGAGTATTGTAACAATATGTCAGCTATCATCTTTCATTGTGTTAAAAATGCATTTAATTTTTTTATATTCTTATTTTCCTTTGGCTATATAGACTTTTATTTATTTATATGCTATGATTCAGATTTAAAAGGTAAACATTATATTTAAAATATTCATTATTATCTGAAAATAATTGATAAACATTCTTATCACAGTATTTTTGGATAGCATATGCTAATTGCTCATATTAGGAGATAACACTAATATATTGAACCATAGAAATAAGGAGAATAAGAAAATGCACAAGCATGTATCAATGCATTGCCAAACTCAATAAACTCAGAACTTCTTTAAAAGGCTTTAAAATGGGAATGTAAGTATTAAGAAAAAATTCAGGGAGGAATTTGCCATTATTTGTCAAATAAAAATGTACATATCCATTTTTCTCTGTTAATCTCTATATTTTTCTCATATTCAATCATGTACATATGCCAACAGTAATATATATTCAAAGGTGCTCACTACAGCCCTATTTGTAATATTGAAAAATTTAAAGTTCTAAATATCTACTTGTAGGGATATGATTAAGAAAATTTTCATATATTGCTGTGGATTATGATGAAGCTACCATGGACTAGTATACAGAATTTTAAAAGAATGTGTCTCTCAGTTGGACAAAAATTAGAAGATTAGAATAATAAATTGTCAGGAAAACAAACCCTACAAATTTTATTTGTATATATGTAAGTAATAAAACCACAGTCTTAAAAGATTCATGTAGAATTGTTTTTTAAATTTTATTGGAGTATGGTTGATTTACAATATTGTGTTAGTTTCAGGTGTACAGCAAAGTGGTTCAGTTATACATTTACATATATTCCTACTTTTCAGATTCTTTACTCATATAGATTATTACAGAATATTGTGTAGAGTTCTCTGTGCTATGCAGTATACCCTTGTTGATTATCTATTTTTTATACAGTAGTGTGTGCATGTTAATCTCAAGCTCCTGATTTATCTTCCCATTCATGTTTCTCCTTTGGTAACCATAGATTTGTTTTAGAAATCTGTGACTCCATTTCTGTTCCATGAATCTGTTCTGTTCGTTTGTATCATTTTTTAAAAAGTTAGATTTCATGTATGAGTGATCTCATACGATATTTTCCTTTCTCTGTCTGACTTGCTTCACTTAGTATGACAATCTTTTTTAAGTCCAATCATTTTGGGGCAAATGGCATTATTTTGTTCTTTTTATGGTTGAGTAACATTGGTGGCCCAGCTGATAAAGAATCCGCCTGCAATGCAGGAGACCTGGGTTTGATCCCTCGGTTGGGAATATCCCCTGGAGAAGAGAAAGGCTACCCAGTCCAGTGTTCTGGCCTGGAGAATTCCATGGACAGAGGAGCCTGGCAGGCTACAGTCCATGGGGTCGCAAAGAGTCAGATACGACTAAGTCACTTTCACTTTCAACATTCCATTGTGTATATATATCACTTGAATTCTTAACAGGGAAATGTTATGGAAAGGAACAAAGATGGAGCCGGTGTTAAAGGAAAAGTTTCATTTTTGATTGTATGTCTTTTGTTATTGTTTAAAGTTTTCACACACAAAAAAACACGTTTTTATGTACTGTTTCAGAAGTAAGGAAGAATAAAGGGAGAAATGAGAAAAGGAAGGTAGTAGGGGAGGAATAATCCATTCTTAAAATAAGAAAGAGGGTCTCTCTAAACGTCATGAAATTGATTACAAGCAGTAAAGAAAGTCCATCAAAATCCTCCTTAGTTTTATAAATCAAATACCATGTCCACCAATATTATGGTTACCATTTTTAATTTTGGAAAGTCTTATAAATACATTTACATAGAAAATGTTAAGGGGGAAATAGGGATGTGTGTGTGTGAGAGAGAGAGAGAGAGATATCAATCCGAGTTCAGATTTCAAAGAGCAGTTAACAGTAATAATGTGGATAATATCAACAATAACAAGAAAGACCACAGATGATGGATAGCTATGTTTTTTAGAGGGCTTCCTATATGTCCTATGTGTCAGTATAATCCTAAGTGTTTTCCATGAATTATTTTGTTTAACATTCATGACATACATATGGAGAATGTGCCATTTCACAGATGATGCTTCCAAGGGTAAGTACTGCCCCAAAACGAAAGGTTGTTAGTGATTGACCTATGATTAAATCCAGGTGTTCTGCTTCCAAGATACTGCACTTTCTGAAAATTTCCATAAACTACCAGGAAGTTATTAGTTTAATAACAATTACCTTTGAAGAGAAAAACATACTTAAACATCCTTTACTAATACCAATGAAATGCAAAAGACAGGGGCATAAATAAATACATCTATAAAATCATATTAGAGAGAATTTAAAAGAAGATTTGATTAAATGGTTGGATACACTAGGTTTCTGAATAGGAAGAGAGAAAATGATGGAAAATTGTCTATTAACCTTGATTTTTAGATTTGATTTAATTCAAGTCAAAATCTAAACCATCCTTATCTTTGAAACTTGATTAAATGAGTTTATGTTTATTCGGAAATGTAAGTAGGTGAAAGGTCCAATATTTAATACAAGAATATTAGTAACAGCAGACTAGTCTTATCAGATAAAAAAGGTATTGTTGCAAATACAGAAACATAAAGCATTAAAATTGAATGGAAAGCATATTATTCCAAAAGTAATGAGTGTATTAAGCTTGCTTTTGGTAGGTAGTTACTATAACCACTTGTGATCAGGTTCAGAGATAAAGAGGGATTGATTATTTCACATAGTTGAAAAAAATAAATGTGTGGGCTCAGGAACAGTTTGGTCAGGGAGTTAACCTTTATGTCTTTGTGCTTTTCTTGACTTGGCATTCTTCCTAGTGCCAGACAGGTTTTCCATATGGTTGCAATTAGGGCTTCCTTATTCATATTAAGAAAATAGACCAGGTAGGTTTCCGCATCAAGTAAATTGCCCAGTTTTACCTCTCACTGGCCTGTGTTTTGAATCTACACATTATGGTCAGGAGACTGCCACACACTGCATTAATTTGCAACAGATTAGGGCTAAAATCAATCCCATTTCTTATCTGGCTGTTATGCAAGAGCATAGGGTGGCTTCTCGAAGAAAAATACATGTCAGTGTGATCAGAATGGTAAGTTGGGAAGTATTTGGATAGACAAGGAGGAAGAAGCAAGTTTATATATATTCATATATTTGTTCTTCTATTTTATAACCATAAATAATTGAAGAGGAATAAAACATTTTACATACTTATATCTTTATTTATTTTTAATAAATACATATTTATTATAAATTTTAAATATGTAAATATGTATATATAAGCATATAACACATATATAAATTTTCCTTTATTTAAAGTGATATATTGAAAGACAAGTATAATATCACCACTTCTGTGCTCACATAGTATTTTATTAACATTTAACAAGTAAAATAGTCATATATTTTATTTTATTGTAATCAGTATCATTTACTGAGGGGTTGTCAAGTTCCAGTTCTGGCACTATAGTAGACATAGAACACAGGTCAAGTGAACTGAGAGGATGGTATTAAAAATAGGAAAAGCCACATATCAATACATAAGGTAATAACAGTGGATAATTTATCAAGCTTTTGATAGAGAGCAAAAACCAAACAATTTCACATTGGCTTAAGCAAAAAAGTTATTTACTATTTCATGTAACTAAAAAAATCCAAAAAATCATAATTCTCATGTCACAGATAGGAAAAGGAAATATTAGAGATTTTAAATAACTTACCTGCAGTCCCATAGGTTGTAGACTCAAGGAGATTTTAAGCCAAATTTATATGGCTTGTTCAAACCCTGGGTTAGGAAGATCCCCTGCAGAAGGGAAAGGCTATCCACTTCAGTATTCTGCCTGGAGAATTCCATGGACTGTATAGTCCATGGGGTCTCAAAGAGTCGGCTACAGCTGAGCGACTTGCACTTTCACTTTCCCAGGTAGCACTAGTGGTAAAGAACCTGCCTGCCAATGTAGGAGATATAAGAGATGCGGGTCTGATTCCTGGTCGGGGAATATCCCCTGCAGGAAGGCATGGCAACCCTTTCCAGTATTCTTACCTGGAGAATCCCATGCACAGACGAGCCTGGCCAGCTACAGTCCACGAGGTCGCAAAAGGTTAGACACCACTGAGCAACTAAGCACACATATGTCTCCTCCAGTTCAGTCGTGTCCGACTCTTTGCGACCCCATGAATCGCAGCACGCCAGGCCTCCCTGCGCATCACCAACTCCTGGAGTTTACTCAGACTCATAGCCATAGAGTCAGTGATGCCACCCAGCCATCTCATCCTCTGCTGTCCCCTTCTCCTCCTGCCCCCAACCCCTCCCAGCATCACAGTCTTTCCCAGTGAGTCAACTCTTCGCATGAGGTGGCCAAAGTACCGGAGTTTCAGCTTTAGCATCAGTCCTTCCAATGAACACCCAGGACTGATCTCCTTCAGAATGGACTGGTTGGATCTCCTTGCAGTCCAAGGGACTCTCAAGAGTCTTCTCTAACACCACAGTTCAAAAGCATCAATTCTTCAGCACTCAGTTTTCTTCACATTTCAACTCTCACATCCATATATGACTACTGGGAAAACCATAGCCTTGACTAGACAGATCTTTGTTGGCAAAGTAATGTCTCTGCTTTTGAATATGCTATCTAGGTTGCTTTCCTTCCAAGGAGTAAGCATCTTTTAATTTCATGGCTGTAATCACCATCTGCAGTGATTTTGGAGCCCCCCAAAATAAAGTCTGACACTGTTTCCACTGTTTCCCCATCTATTTGCCATGAAGTGGTGGGACCAGCAGTGGCCACAGGACTGGAAAAGGTCAGTTTTCATTCCAATTCCAAAGAAAGGCAATGCCAAAGAATGCTCCAACTACTGCACAATTGCACTCATCTCACATGCTAGTAAAGTAATGCTCAAAATCCTCCAAGCCAGGCTTCAGCAATACATGAACCGTGAACTCCCTGATGTTCAAGCTGGCTTTAGAAAAGGCAGAGGAACCAGAGATCAAATTGCCAACATCCGCTGGATCATGGAAAAAGCAAGAGAGTTACAGAAAAACATCTATTTCTGCTTTATTGACTAGGCCAAAGCCTTTGACTGTGTGGATCACAATAAACTGTGGAAAATTCTGAAAAAGATGGGAATACCAGACCACCTGACCTGCCTCTTGAGAAATCTGTATGCAGGTCAGGAAGCAACATTTAGAACTGGACATGGAACAACAGACTGGTTCCAAACAGGAAAAGGAGTCCGTCAAGGCTGTATATAGTCACCCTGCTTATTTAACTTCTATGCAGAGTACATCATGAGAACTTTGGCCACCTCATGCGAAGAGTTGACTCATTGGAAAAGACTCTGATGCTGGGAGGGATTGGGGGCAGGAGGAGAAAGGGACGACCGAGGATGAGATGGCTGGATGGCATCACGGACTCGATGGACGTGAGTCTGAGTGAACTCCGAGAGATGGTAACGAACATGGAGGCCTGGCGTGCTGCGATTCATGGGGTGGCAAAGAGTCGGACACGACTGAGCGACTGAACTGAACTGATGGGACCAGATGCCATGATCTCAGTTTTCTGAATATTGAGCTTAAGCCAAATTTTTTTAAAGCTAATATGTCTCCTTAGCTATTGCTTTTCAATGTTATATGTAATTGCATTATTACTTTGTTTTTCATTTGAAAGAACTCACTCGAATTTCTATATATACATCATTCGAGAAGGAAATAGGACACAAATTAAATTCTTGAAAGAAGGGATAGCAATAAGATGAAAACAATAAACATAATCTTACTATCTGACAATGACATTCTATTTGGGAAGGAAACTATCTCTGTTTAGAGAAATAATTCAGAATACTATTCAAAAAGAGTCAGATTCAATTTTGCAATATGGCACGACATTAGAAGTGGGGAAACTTTGTTGAAGAATAAGAGAGCAGTTTGTTTGAACCTCCTAAGATTAAACAGGAGACATGGATTAGAAGAAAGGAGTGTTTAGGGTAAAAAAAATATATATATATAATAATGGGAGGCTGAGAGAAGATTAAGGAAAGAGCTGAGAATGCACAGGCAGTTTGGGGGAAAACTAAATGTTAGAGGGAGACCTGCCTGATGGGTGGGTACTGGAAACTTTGAAAGCTGTATGTACTACTATGATGTGAACACTTCTGTTTCCTCCCACTCCCTGAAACTTTCAGCAATATTGTCCACATTCAGAAGTGGCTTAGATGCTTCCATACATTTATAAAATGAAAGAGAGGAGTGAGTCTTACGCAAAAATTTTCAGAGGAGAATAGCAAGTCTAAAAACAGAGACTGAAGTGAAAAATAAAATAAAAACAGAGACTGAAGGCCGACATTCCCAAGGAGATGGCAAGGGAATTTTCTGAAAATTCATAGGAAAAATTTTCAGGAGTGAGTGCATTCAGACATCCAGGGACCTTGGGATTAGGGGCTCCTAACAATTCTACCTGCAGTTTGTAGAGCAGGGAGGCTTCCTGCTATTCTACTAATTTATGCACATTTGCAAATGAATACCAAAGGAAAGCAACACCAAGGCTTTTCCTATTAACATTCTTCATTTCTGTTTGCTATTCATTCAAAAAATATTCAGAGTTTTGAACTTCCTATTAAATTTTGGGAATGCCAAACACAAGCAAAGTGCCCTATCCTTGTGGAGTTGCCATTCTACTGTGGAATTTAGTGATAATCTAAGCAACTAATTCCTCAATTGTTATTATTTTAATCATAATTGCAGTAAGTGATATAAAGAAGAAATGCAGATGCTCAGAGACCATTAAATTCACCTCGAGAGCCTGCACTGTCCTGGGGAGAGCTTCTTGAGGAAACACAAGTTTGACTGAGTCTGGCACCCCACTCCAGCACTCTTGCCTGGAAAATCCCATGGACGGAGGAGCCTGGAAGGCTGCAGTCCATGGGGTCGCTGAGGGTCGGACACAACTGAGTGACTTCACTTTCACTTTTCACTTTCATGCATTGGAGAAGTTTGACTGAGTCTGGCACCCCACTCCAGTGTTCTTGCCTGGAGAATCCCAGGGACGGGGGTGCCTGGTAGGCTGCCATCTATGGGGTTGCACAGAGTCGGACACGACTGAAGCGACTTAGCAGTGATTACAGAGAGGAGGTAAGAGAAGACTGGAGATGAATGGGAGCTGGACAAGTGACTGAGGATGACGGACAAGTTTCAGTCACTGCAGAGACCAGATTGCACACGTCCTTGCAGGCTCTTGTCAGCCTGTAACTTTAGTCTTCATTAACTTAGAAGACATTAAAAACTTTAGGTCCATCAGAGGTGGGAGAAGAAGAGAATCCAATAGTGTACATTAATAGGAGCCTAGATCTGTTTTCAAAAGAATCATTTAGGTTGATCACCCAGTCTTCAGTTCTTTACCCTGAACCAGAAAACAACTCCTAAATGGTATCCATAGGAAGCAGGCAGCAAATGTTATATTTGATATATTTGACCATTTTATATTTGAATCTAAAGGGAAAGGAGGCAAAATGAATACTCATACTTGGTTTGACTGTGCTTTGGAAGACTCTAAGAAACAGAAAACTAGCTTCATCACTGGAGGAAGGGTGGGGAGCTTTCACGAAGGGACCTACAGCTGAGGTCCATGTGAAATCACATCAACTGTCTCAGATGAAAAGTCTCGAGGCTCTTCTCACACTGAAGGACTTCCACTGAAGGAGCAGACAGGTCAGTGGCCTCACCCATCACCAGCCTCACCCATCACCATCCTCACCCATCACCATCCTCCCCTCAAAGACCCCTGGGGCTGACTTAACACACTTGCTCTAAAGCAAAATTCTTATCACTGATGATTGTAACTGAGTTGGGGAAGCTAAACACAGGAAAATGGGAGGCTTAATGATTCAGGAAAGTCCGGTGTGGGCTGGAGTCTGTCTTAGTCAATCTAGGTTGTTATTGCAGAATCCCATACACTAGGTGACTTAAACAACCTTTATGCCTTATAGTTCCAGAAGCTAGGAGGTCCAAAATTAAGGGTCCAGCAGGCTTATTTTTTGATGGGGGTTTTCTTTCTTATGTTTGGATGGCCATCTTCTACCTGCATGCTAATCTCTCTCATCTCATGTCTTTTCTTGAAAGAGCTGTAATCTCATTCAGGAAGGCTCCATTGTGCATGCATGCTAAGTCACTTCAGTGTGTCTGACTCTTTCCCACACTATGGACTGTAGCCTGCCAGGCTCCTCTGTCCATAGGATTCTCCAGGTAAGAAGACTGGAGTGGGTTGCTGTGCCCCTTTCCAGGGGATATTCCTGACCCCATAATCAAGATCTAATTACCTCCCAAAGACCTATCTTTGCTCCAAATGCCATCACATTCAGGATTTAAGCTTCATCATATGCATTTGGATGGAGGAGACACAAACATTTATTCTGTCACAAACTAGATCTCAGGAAGTATTACTATAGTTTGCTGCTGCTGCTGCTAAGTCGCTTCAGTCGTGTCCAACTCTGTGCGACCCCATAGACGGCAGCCCACCAGGCTCCCCCATCCCTGGGATTCTCTAGGCAAGAATACTGGAGTGGATTGCCTGTATAAATACTTTACTTTCTTTTTTACCTGCCCCTTCTTCAGTGTAGTTTTTTTTTTTTTTTTTCCTTTTTTCCATGCACCACTTTAGAGGAAGGATCATATATTCCTGAAACAGTTAACATCTTTATAATAAATGGGGGTTGAAGGGCTCTGGCGAGTTCAAGATTATCTGAACATTTGTCCTCCTCATTCTAAGCCAGGACACTTGCCGTGGTGCACAGGATCTTGCACACTTGCAACACTATCATTACAACTCACACTATGTTCACCTGATCCATAAACATATGGAGAGATACATCACATTCGGACTGACTCCAAGGTTTTCTGACATCCATATATATTTTTGGCACTTAAAAAGAACTTTGTAAAAAAGATTTATTTATGCTACTTTGGGCTGCTTTGCATCTTTGTTTTGCCTAAGGACTTTCTCTAGCTGCTGCAAGTGGGGGCTACACTTTGGTGTGGTGCTCAGACTTCTCACTTCAGTGATTTATCTTGTTGCAGAGCGCAGGCTCGAGAGCACGGAGTTCAGTAGCTGTGCTTCACAGGCTTAGTTGCTCCGCGGCAAGTGGGATCTTCTCCACCCAGGGATCAAACACCTGTCTCCTGCTTGGCAGGTGGATTCTTAACTGCTAGACCCCCAGAAAACCCTAAAAAAAACTTTAAATCATTGGTTACTTTCCACCTGCTTCCCTTCTTTCTTTCCTTCCTTTTCTTCCCCTCCTTCTCTACCTCGTTTTCTTTCTAATTATCCCCCCAATTCTATGTTTTCCCTTGAATATCTAATTAGTAATAACAGTTTAAGCCATAGTATAGAGTACTTCAGAAAGACTGTTTTTTCCCCACAATATTTAAAAATATCTCTAGGGTGGCAAAGGAGGGGGCAGAAATGTTAGGACCTTTTGCAGAGAGTGGAATTCAGATTGATAGTAGATGGTAGAGAGAAAGAGAGGCAGAAGTTCAGAGGGTGCAGGAGATAATGATTCGTTCCATCCTAGACCATTGCTTTCTTATGTTTGAACTGCTACTGCTAAGTCATTTCAGTCGTGTCCGACTCTGCGACCCCATAGATGGCAGCCTACCAGGCTCCCCTGTCCCTGGGATTCTCCAGGCAAGAACACTGGAGTGGGTTGCCATTTCCTTCTCCAATGCACGAAAGTGAAAAGTGAAAGTGGAGTCGCTCAGTCGTGTCCGACTCTTAGTGACCCCATGGACTGCAGCCCACCAGGCTCCTCTGCCCATGGGATTTTCCAGGCAAGAGTACTGGAGTGGGGTGCCATTGCCTTCTCTGTATGTTTGAACAACAGACCACAAACAACAGCTAGCAAGAGGGAGGGGTGCTTGATAAAAATGCAACTCTTCAGTTACCTCCCCAAACACACTAAACTAAAAATGTTGTTGAAAGTTTTCCCAGGAATTTCTTTTTTCACAAGCTCCATGGGTGATACCTATGTACACATCTGCTTGAGGACCAGTAGCCTATAGTACTTCTCCAAATAAACTGATTACAATAATCACCTGTTTAGTTTAGTTTAGTTCAGTCGCTCAGTCATGTCCGACTCTTTGTGACCCCATGAATCACAGCACGCCAGGCCTCCCTGTTCATTACCATCTCTCAGAGTTCACTCAGACTCATGTTCATTCAGTCAGTGATGCCATCCAGCCATCTCATCCTCGGTCATCCCCTTCTCCTCCTGCCCCCAATCCCTCCCAAAATCAGAGTCTTTTCCAATGAGTCAACTCTTCGCATGAGGTGGCCAAAGTACTGGAGTTTCAGCTTTAGCATCATTCCTTCCAAAGAAATCCCAGGGCTGATCTCCTTCAGAATGGACTGGTCGGATCTCCTTGCAGTCCAAGGGACTCTCAAGAGTCTTCTCCAACACCACAGTTCAAAAGCATCAATTCTTCGGCGCTCGGCCTTCTTCACAGTCCAACTCTCCCATCCATACATGACCACAGGAAAAACCATAGCCTTGACTAGACGGACCTTAGTCGGCAAAGTAATGTCTCTGCTTTTGAAAATGCTATCTAGGTTGGACATAACTTTTCTTCCAAGGAGTAAGCGTCTTCTAATTTCATGGCTGCAGTCACCATCTGCAGTGATTTTGGAGCCCCCCAAAATTAAATATATACAGATTCCTTGGCTCAAGATAAAGAGCCAGTAAGAAAGTAATATCTTGAAATCTGGGTATTAATCAAGTCTCCATGAGCACCTGAATGATTTTTAAAGTACCAGATATTTGTGAAACAATGCTAGAGTTTGGCAGGGTGGTAGGAGGGAAGAATAAATAAAGAAACCAATAAAGAAGGCAGACTGCTGAAGAATCGATGCTTTCTAAGTGTGGTGCTAGAGAAGACTCTTGAGAGTCCCTTGGAAAACAAGGAGATCAAACCAGTCAACCCTAAAGGACATCAACCCTGAATATTCTTTGGAAGGACTAAAGCTGAATCTCCAATACTTTGGCCACTTAATGTAAAGAGCCGATTCATTGGAAAAGACCAGTCCTAAATTAAAAGATGCTTACTCCTTGGAAGAAAAGTTATGACCAACCTAGATAGTATATTCAAAAGCAGAGACATTACTTTGCCGACTAAGGTCCGTCTAGTCAAGGCTATGGTTTTTCCTGTGGTCATGTATAGATGTGAGAGTTGGACTGTGAAGAAGGCTGAGCGCCGAAGAATTGATGCTTTTGAACTGTGGTGTTGGAGAAGACTCTTGAGAGTCCCTTGGACTGCAAGGAGATCCAACCAGTCCATTCTGAAGGAGATCAGCCCTGGGATTTCTTTGGAAGGAATGATACTAAAGCTGAAACTCCAGTACTTTGGCCACCTCATGCGAAGAGTTGACTCATTGGAAAAGACTCTGATGCTGGGAGGGATTGGGGGCAGGAGGAGAAAGGGACAACAGAGAATGAGATGGCTGGATGGCATCACTGACTCGATGGACGTGAGTCTGAATGAACTCTGGGAGTTGGTGATGGACAGGGAGGCCTGGCGTGCTGCGATTCATGGGGTCACAAAGAGTCGGATATGACTGAGCAACTGAACTGAACTGAAAGGACTGGGAAAGAATGAAGGCTGGAGAAGAGTGTGACAGAGGACAAGCGGGTTGGATGATGTCACTGATTCAATGGACATGAACTTGGACAAACTGTGGGAGATGATGAGGGACAGGGAACCCTAGTGTGCTGAAGGCCATGGGGTGGTGAAGAGTAGGACACGACTTGGCAACTGAACGACAATGGCAACAACAGCCGGGGGGAGGAATGCGGGGAGGAGGCTGGGTGGCATGCCCCTTATCCTGAAAGCAACCGGGTTTGAGCTGTGGTTCGTCAGCAGGTTTGTAATCAGGGCTGTTTACAGAGATCTAACTGAGTATAAACTCTTCTGGAAGAAGTTTAACCTATTGGGTCAACATCACATTGAATGACAGATGTGGAACATCACATTTTCCTATCGGAATTTTTTGCTGTTATCAGTAATCTCTTGCATTTGTGTAGCATGTCCAAAAGCACTTTCATGTACACTGCCCCTGGATCCTGAGACCAGTGAACGAGGTCGACTTGAAAGCTGCAACTCAGGAAGGTGAAATGAATTTTCTAAAGACACCAACTGGTAAGTGTCACAGAAAGGTCTTACAATTTGATTCTTGGGTCTATACTTGGGTCTATTCTCTCCTTGGGTCTATATTTAAATTCATAAATTTTAGCTTTAGTTAAAAAGAGAATGTGTCAACTTCTAACACCAGAAAAGTGTCTAAGTTCTTCAAGAGGAGATGAAGAGACTTAAATCATACCATTACAACTTGTCTCCATGCTGTCCTTTAGACAGATGACCCCTTTTCACCCTTAGTTTCCTGATTAAGTACACTTTCTCACCCACCTACTTGAATTTTTTACCATTCCTTCTGTGAAGTACCTTCATGGAACTCAGATCATTGTTTACTTGTGTTTTGTTTGTTGTCTGGTCCCCCACTCTAAGATATTTAAATTCCATAGAGTGAGTGGCTACCTTGTGAATTTCCTTTGGAAAGCTAAAGTAATATGATGTATAAATAAATTTGCTCCTTCGTTTCCTATGGTCTGCTTCCCCACCAAGAATGAAAGTTCCATGTTGTATTCTCCAGCATATGCTCAAGAATTAGCAAAAAATGTGAGTGAAGTGAAAGTCCCTCAATAGAGTCTGACTCTTTGTGACCCCATGGACTGTAGCCTGATAGGCTCCTCTGTCCATGGAGTTCTCCAGGCAGGAATACTGAAGTGAGTTGCCATTCCTTTCTCCAAGCAAATAAAAAGTGTTCAATCAATAACCTGTCAAATGCATGGGCGGAAAGTTACTGATATCTTTAAACTTGTTTAGTTAAAAATAAGATATGTGTCTGTGTTAATCGCTCAGTCGTGTCTGACTCTTTGTGACTCCCATGGACTGTAGCCCGCCGAGCTCCCCTGGGCATGGGATTCTCCAGGCAAGAATATTGGAGTGGGTTGCCATTCCCTTCTCCAGGAGATCTTCCCAACCCAGGGATCAAACCTAGGTCTCTTGCATTTAAGGCAGATTCTTTACAGGCTGAGCCACCAGGGAAGCATTACTTCCTACCCTAAAGGGCTGACATGAGCTACTGCATGTATATGTAGCGTCTACCACATTTCCTAGCACTTACGGATGCTCTGTAGTTCATGGACCCTTGATCTTGTGGATAGTGGAGTGAGAGGTTCAGGCTTCGTGTATATCTAAGCCCAGCTCCAGGGAGCGGTGTGTCAGCTGCTTTGCATGAGCTAGCAGAAGTGAAGAAAGTGGTGAAGGGATTGAGTTCTTAGTAGCAGCAAGTATTAATTTAGCTGATAGCTGATGCTGGCTGTTTTGTATGGCAGTCTTCCAGCTGGTGAATGAAAACGCCTGTTTCCCGATATTTAAAAATACCCTGAGATGGATTAATTGTTGGTTGCTGACAGGCAGAGGGGTGTGTGTGCTACTTTACCACCCTGACCCTGCACTCAAAACAAAATAATACAGCAATCGATTTCCTCCCCCCCCATTAACAGTTTTGTAGATGTTGTGATTGTATTAATGAGCATTTTATAACACTTTAGAATTTAGAAAGTGCTTTCACACAGATTCTCTCAGTTAAGCCCCACAATCCTTCAGAGGTTGGAGTGTGTCTCATGTGAACAAATAAATGGTTACCATTGATTAAAAGCCTTCTGTAATAGTTTCCCTGTTAGTATCCCCATTTTATAACTGTGGAAATCGTTTTGGAAAACCAAGGTCACATTCCCCAAGATCACAGGCTAGTGAGGGTAAAGCCAGTCCCCAGTGGAAAATGTGGGACTCCAGAGCCAGTGATCTCTAAGCTTCCTGTAGGTCACTTAGTGTTGGAATGGGCTATTTCCTGCCTAGGTTTCCCCAAGGGGCTGCATTCTTTTGCTCAGGTTGCCAAAACAAAATAGCACAGACTGGGTGGCTTAAGTAACAACCACTTATTTTCTCATGGATCTGGAGGCTGGAAGTCAATGATCAAGGTGTGGGCAGGTTTGGTTTCCTCTGAAGCCTCTCTCCTTGGCCTCCACATGCCTGCCTCTCCAGACAGTCATCCCTCCAGGCATCTGGGCCCCAGGAATCCTTTTGCGTGTCCAGTTTCCTCTCCTTGTAAGGACACCAGTCAGATTGGGTCAGGCGCCACTCTAAGAACCCCATTTTAACTTAATCACCTCTCTAAAGAAAATATCTCCAAATTCAGTCACATTCTGAGCTAGCTGCTAGGGACTAGAATTTCAAAACATTAATTTTGAGGGAACATAATTCAACACATTAATAAGGTGACTGTGCAAAAAAAAAATTATGTTCATATATAGAACTTATAAAGCCAGTGAAGGGGAAAACTTCTGTAATTCTTCACCTGCAAACAAGAGGGCATCAAAAAGAGGGTTGGGGGAGGAGAGGAATCCGTAAAGTCTTCATAGAGTACCTTCAAAGTACTGTTGAGGCCCAGAGCTGCTGGGTAGAAAGATGGCAGAGACCGCCTTCACACCAAGCCTAGAGAGAACTTGATACGTATGTCACAGTGGTCGATGGACGTTATGACCTGAAGTAAGTCTATCGCCCAAAATAACTAGAAGGTGAGCATGGGTGGCCAACAGCTTGGACAGTAAACAAGAGAAAGTTGTTATAGTAAGCTCATCCTGCATGAGAGACGAGCAGGGTAAGGATGCACAAGCATTTTCCATGGACCAGATGCTGGGAGGAAGCTGAGGTGGACCGGCCTTGGTCCTTTATAATTGGGCTGCCTGAGCGACTGAACTGAATGAACCAAGTCAGACAAGCCCTACCTCAAGTTGGAGGTGCATACCTAAAAGCTGAGGAAGGAATTTCAAGCATCACTTAGCTGGAGGGAGTCTTCTGAGAAACTGGAGACAGATGGTGGATAGAGAAACAGAGAAGATGCCAACAACCCACCAGTATTCCCCTTGCCTAGCGCAGATTTACAGGTGGGTCGGGTCTAAACTGGGGGAAAAAAGAGATTTGATGGAGTCACTAGTCATTAGGAATATGATTTTCAAAATCTCAGAGACATACTACTTCACACTCCCTAGGATGTATAATTGAAAACCAGAAACTAATGTGTTGGTGAGGATGTGGAGAAACTGGACACCTTGTACATTGCTAGTGGAATGTAAACTGACTCAGCCACCTGTGGGAAAGAGTTTGGTGTTTCCTCAAGAAGTTAAACATAGAATTACCATATGACCCCACAATTCTACTCCTAGATCTATAACCAGAAAGACTCAGATTTACAATAGCCAAAAAGTAAAAACAGCTTATAGCTATTAACTGATGAAGACACTAAAAATGTATGCATTTATACAATGAAATATTATCCAGCCACAGAAAGAATGCAGTACTGATACACAGACAACATAGGGGAACTTGAAAACATGATACTAAATGAAATAAGCCAGATTAAAAAAACAAACAAACATATTAATCCATTTCTAGGAAATATTCAGAATAGACAAATTCATAGAGACACAAGAAGTAGTAGTCATCAGCAGGAGCTGAGGACGGGGGAGAATAGGGAATGACTACTCAGTGGGTGTGGGATTTCCTTTCAAGGTGATAAATTATTCTATAATTACCAGTAATGATTGCATGACATTGTAAGTATACTAAATGCCACTGAAGTATACACTTTAAAATAGCTAAAATACTAATTTTTGGTTTGCATTTTATAGCAAGGTTTTAAAAAAGCAAACAAAACTCTTGGATGCATTGGGACAAATCCTGAACTGAGCTTGTGTATGCAATTTAAAATGATGCTCAACTATTATCTGAGAATGAGCCTGCTGGAGTTTTCTTTGAGGGCAGTTCTTAACTTTTTTCACTGAAGAATGCTGTGAGAGAAACTCTGCTTGTTCCTAATGCCAGATACATATGGATGGATAGATAAAAAGAAATAGAGATGATTTTTCAAAACAAAGTGAGGCATTCATATAGGCAATGAGCTACCCAGAGATGACCTTCAATAAATATTTAATTGATTGAATAATTGAGGTACTTTTATCTCTAGGTACAGAGCTCACTCTAAGTACACTTGAAACATTTACCTGCAGCAACCCAAATGCACATACCTGGGTATGTATTTTTCAGGGTTTATAACTCAGAGACATGATAGCTTATTTTTTGTGTTATTAAACCCTTGCTCATTAGCTGTGTGACCTTGAATAAGTTTCTGAATATTCAGAAGACTCAGTTTCCTTTTCTAAAAAAAAAAAAACAAGGGAGATGGAAAGGCATTTATGCAATGGGTCAGTATGAGAATTTGATCCCTGCTGCTGTAGGAATGGTATCTGTCTGAGAGTCATCAACTGACAGCTTGATAGAAATGCAAAATCTCAGACCCGGTCACAAGCCTGAACACAATCTGCATTTTAAGAAGACGTCAGGAGATGCATGTGCACACTAAAGTTTGATCAAATTTCATAGCATGTATTAAATTGTTTTGTATAATGCCTGGCATATTTCTAAAAACTCAATGAAAGGGTGTTCATTTATTTAACAAATATTTATTGATCACCTACTAGGGACCAAGAACCATTTTAAGCCACTAGAAACATTCAGTAAATAAAAGTCAAGGACACCAAAACTCACAGAGTATATACTTTAGGAAGGATACAGATAACAAAATAGATAAGCAAATAAATATATAATTCAAATGCAAATATTATGTGATTATTAACAGAGCCATTTAGAATCACAGCCAGTCTAGTTCTATCCAATTAAACAAATAGCACTGAATAAGCATTATGCACATGGAACCGCACAGGTATGTGTAGGGGATGGAAAGAGGCCAGATCCCCTCCCTCTTAGAGCAGAGCTCTTTCCAAAGCACCATGCTGATTTCCTGCTTAAGATGACAAGTAAATAATTCATTAGGGCCAGAAACAACAGGAAATCACCAAGTCGCTTTATAAGCAACACTACTGTAAGGGGGTCTGGGGGTCCCTGCTACAGAGCCCCAGGCTTCCATTACAGCTGTCAGTGTACACACCGCAACTATTTATTAAACGCATTCTTAAAACATATTCTTTTCTTCACAATATATGGTGATCGCTGCTGCTGCTGCTAAGTCACTTCAGTCGTGTCCGACTCTGTGAGACCCCATAGACAGCAGCCCACCAGGCTCCCCCGTCCCTGGGATTCTCCAGGCAAGAACACTGGAGTGGGTTGCCATTTCCTTCTCAGATGCATGAAAGTGAAAAGTGAAAGTGAAATCTCTCAGTCGTTTCCTACTCTTAGCGACCTCATGATCTGCAGCCTACCAGGCTCCTCCATCCACGGGATTTTCCAGGCAAGAGTACTGGAGTGGGGTGCCATTGCCTTCTCCGACAGCGACTGCAGAGTCCTCCAAGAAGGAGAGAATATGGCAGAACTAGTGAGTATGGTCCATTTTCTGAATATTAGTAACTGGCAGGGAGAGTTCGTGGCCCAAACTCATGGCCCACATTACTAACTTCAGCTGACCACTAGTCTCTTTTGACTAGATCCAAGATCAGTGTAGAGGTTAGAAGTTAACTGGTGCCCAAATACAAAACTGCACACAGACACACACAAACACACTATAAATGTGCATGAGCAGATGCATGCTGTAAGTGAGACTGTCTAGGGTAAATGCACAGCATAATAGATTAAAGAGAAGGAAGATGGTTTTTGAAGAGTACTGGTTTAGCAAGTACTCCAGGTTTATGTGTCAGTCTGGGAGATGGGCCTCTCTGACGTCTTTACTCCCTTTCTGATCCGCAGCATCAAACTTTCTGCCTTTTTCTCACCCACTTTGGATCCTGTCGTGTGGGAAATTGTTTCTGCTCTAGCCTTTTTCAATCAGGGTTCTGAAAGAGAATTAAGCCTGAATGTCCCCAGATAATGCCTAACATGTAATAAAAATACATGTATATATATATCCCCTATATATCTCGAATGCCCTCCTTATATGCCATCCTTGGAAAAGTTTGCTGAGTCACTACTCACATAGTCTTTGCTCTCTGTGGTTCACATAAATAGCTGAGGCTGGGAGCCACTGGGTGGCAGGAAGTCCTCACAAGGCCATTTATGGTCCTCAGCTGTCACTCTCTATTGTACCCTTGAGTACACATGCATCATTGCACTGGGTCTCATCAGATAGCAAATCTGACCGAAGGAGGCCCGCACCTATCTTGCCGCCTTGCATCATAATTGGACCATGAAGCTTACTCCTTTCCCACCAACCCAAAAGCACATGGTTGCACTCAGTTTCCTAAATTTGATTTCTCTAGTTCAGGTTCTTGAATTCACATGGGCCAGGATTATCAAGTATATATTTTTCAAGAAAGTTTCCAGTTTTATTCATCATTTTTTTTTTTTTTTTTGCCATAAATTGGGAAACTATTCTGATGGTTTGTTGTGGAAGTTTGAGAAAATAAATATAAGCATCCTGTTGTTATTCAGCTGCTCCGTCATGTCAGACTCTTTGTGACCCTATGGACTGCAGCAGGACAGGCTTCCCTGTCCATCACCATCTCCTGGAGTTTTACCAAACTCATGTCCATTGAGTTAGTAATGATATCCAATCATCTCGTTCTCTGTTGTCCCCTTCTCTTTCTGCCTTCAATCTTTCCCAGCATCAAGGTCTTTTCCAACGAGTTGGCTCTTGGCATCATGTGACCAAAGTATTGGAGTTTTAGCTTCAGCATCAGTCCTTCCAATGAATAGTCAGGACCGATTTCCTTTAAGATGGACTGGTTGGATCTCCTTGCAGTCCAAGGGACTCTCAAGAGTCTTCTCCAACACCACAGTTCAAAGGCATAAATTCTTCAGCACTCAGCCTTTTTATGCTCCAACTCTCATATCCATACACGACTACTGGAAAAACCATAGCTTTGACTAGACAGACCTTTGTTGGCAAAATAATGTCTCTGCTTTTTAATACACTAGATTTGTGTATTGCCTAGGTTTTTCATAGCTTTTCATCCAAGGAGGAAGCAGCTTTTAATTTCATGGCTGTAGTCACCATCTGCAGTGATTTTGAAGCCCAAGAAAATAAAATCTGTCACTGTTTCCATTGTTTTCCATCTATTTGCCATGAAGTGATGGGACTGGATACCATAATCTTTGTTTTTTGAATGCTGAATTTTAAGCCAGCGTTTTCACTCTCCTCTTTCACCTTCATCAAGAAGTTCTTTAGTTCCTCTTCCCTTTCTGCCATAAGGGTGGTGTCATCTGCATACCTGAGGTTATTGACATTTCTCCCTGTAATCTTGATTTCAGCTTGTGCTTCATCCAGCAAGGCATTCTGCATGATGGAATCTGCATATAAGTTAAATAAGCAAGGTGAATATAAGCCTTGATGTACTTCTTTCCCAGTTTGGAACCAGTTCACTGCTCCATGTCCAGTTCTAACTGTTGTTCCTTGACCGTCATGCAGGTTTCTCAGGAGGCAGGTCAGGTGGTTTGGTTTCCGCATTTCTTTAAAAATTTTCCACAGTTTTTTTTGTGATACACACAGTCAAAGACTTTAGTGCTATCAATGAACCTGAAGTAGATGTTCTTCTGGAATTCTCTTGCTTTTCTATGATCCAATGAATACTGGCAACTTGATCTCTGGTTCCTATGCCTTTTCTAAATCCAGCTTGAATATCTGGAAGCTCTCTTGAACATCTGGAAGTAATTTGCAGTCTGGCTTGGAGAATTTTAAGCATTACTTCCCTAGCAGGTGAAATGAGTGTAATTGTGCAGTAGTTTGAACATTCTTTGGCATTGCCCTTCTTTGGAATTGAAATGAAAACCGACTTTTCCAGTCCTGTGGCCACTGTTGAGTTTTCCAGATTTGCTGGCCTATTGGATACAGCACTGCCACAGCATCATCTTAGGATTTGAAATAGCTCACCTGGGAATTCTGTTACCTCCACTAAGTTTGTTCACAGTGATGCTTTCTAAGCCTGCTTGACTTCACACTCCAAGACATCTGGCTCTAGATGAATGATCACCATTGTGGTTATCTGGGTCATGAAGATCTTTCTTGTATAGTTCTTCTGTGTATTTTTGCCACCTCTTCTTAATATCTTTTGCTTCTGTTAGGTCCCTACAATTTCTGTCCTTTATGTTCCCCATTTTTGCATGAAATGTTCCCTTGGTATCTCTTAATTGTCCTGAAGAGATCTCTAGTCTTACCCATTCTATATGTTTTCCTGTATTTCTTTGCATTGTTCCCATAGGAAAGCTTTCTTATCTCTGCTTGCTATTCTTTGGAGCTCTACATTCAGATGGGTATATCCTTCCTTTTTCTCCCTTGCCTTTCACTTCTCAAAGTTCTCCTCAGACAACCATTTTGCCTTTTGCATTTATTTTTCTTGGGGATGGTTTTGATCACTGCCTCCTGTACAGTGTCATGAACCTCCATCCAAAGTTCTTCGGGCACTCTGTCTATCAGATCTAATCCCTTGAATCTATTTGTCACTTCCACTATATAACGGTAAGGGATAATCATTCTATATTTTGTTTATAATACATGAATAACAAAACAGTAGCTGCTATGGTTATTTTGTAAGTAATTTCAGATGACCAAATGAAATGTTGTACTGACTTAAAGTGCAATAGACTTTTTAAAAAAGAGATAACCTTGTGTTGTCAAAGTACTAAGAATGATTTTCAGAGAATGCAAAATCCATGCTATGGATAATCATGATGATGTGATCAGTAATCTCGAGCCAGACATCTTGGAATGTGAAGTCAAGTGGGCTTTAGAAAGCATCACTACGAACAAAGCTAGTGGAGGTGATGGAATTCCAGTTGAGCTGTTTCAAATCCTGAAAGATGATGCTGTGAAAGTGCTGCACTCAATCTGCCAGCAAATTTGGAAAGCTCAGCAGTGGCCACAGGACTGGAAAAGGTCAGTTTTCATTCCAATTCCAAAGAAAGGCAATGCAAAAGAATGCTCCAATTACCGCACAATTGCACTCATCTCACATGCTAGTAAAGTAATGCTCAAAATCCTCCAAGCCAGGCTTCAGCAATACGTGAACCGTGAACTCCCTGATGTTCAAGCTGGCTTTAGAAAAGGCAGAGGAACCAGAGATCAAATTGCCAACATCCGCTGGATCATGGAAAAAGCAAGAGAGTTCCAGAAAAACATCTACTTCTGCTTTATCGACTATGCCAAAGCCTTTGACTGTGTGGATCACAATAAACTGTGGAAAATTCTGAAAGAGATGGGAATACCAGACCACCTAACCTGCCTCTTGAGAAATCTGTATGCAGGTCAGGAAGCAACAGTTAGGACTGGACATGGAACAACAGACTGGTTCCAAATAGGAAAAGGAGTGCGTCAAGGCTGTATATTGTCACCCTGCTTATTTAACTT
>SJYT01023023.1:92862-107498 GCA_006410635.1 Cephalophus harveyi
GTGATGGACAGGGAGGCCTGGCGTGCTGCGATTCATGGGGTCGCAAAGAGTCGGACACGACTGAGCGACTGAACTGAACTGTTTAGTGGTAAACAAGGAAGCGACACTGGTAGAGAGCTTGCTATATGCCACGTCCTGAACTGTTTCATCCCTTAAGTTCCCTACATTCCTGATGTGAAAAGTGTTCATCATTCAGTCACGTCTGACTCTTTGAGTCCCCATGGACTGTAGCCTGCCAGGCTCCTCTGGCCATGGAATTCTCCAGGCAAGAATACTGGAATGGGTAGCTATCCCCTCCTCCAGGGGATCTTCCTGACTCAGGGATCAAACCCAGATATACTGCATTGTAGGCAGATTCTTTACAGTCTGAAGAGGTTTCCATTATTGACATCTTGAGGATGAAGAAACTGAAGGTCGGAATTTGAGCAGCTTCTCTAGTAGTTCTTGAATAACATGTAGCTAAGCCCTACTTATTTAACTTATATGCAGAGTACTTCATGAGAAACCCTGGGCTGGAGGAAGCACAAGCTGGAATCAAGATTGCTGAGAGAAATATCAATAACTTCAGATATGCAGATGACACAACCTTTATGGCAGAATGTGAAGAAGAGCTAAAGTGCCCCTTGATGAAAGTGAAAGAGGAGGGTGAAAAAGTTGGCCTAAAGCTCAACATTCAGAAAACTAAGATCATGGCATCCAGTCCTATCACTTCATGGCAAATAGATGGGGAAACAGTGGAAACAGTGGCTGACTTTATTTTTGGGGGGCTCCAAAATCACTGCAGATTGTGATTGCAGCCATGAAATTAAAAGATGCTTACTCCTTGGAAGGAAAGTTTTGACCAACCTAGATAGCATATTGAAAAGCAGAGACAGTACTTTGCTAATAAAGGTCCGTCTAGTCAAGGCTATGGTTTTTCCAGTGGTGATGTATGGATGTGAGAGTTGGACTGTAAAGAAATCTGAGCACTGAAGAATTGATGCTTTTGAACTGTGGTGTTGGAGAAGACTCTTGAGAGTTCCTTGGCGTGCAAGGAAATCCAACCTGCCCATCCTAAAGGAGATCAGTCCTGGGTGTTCATTGGAAGGATTGATGTTGAAGCTGCAACTCCAATACTTAGGTCACCTGATGCGAAGAAGTGACTCATTTGAAAAGACCCTGATGCTGGGAAAAATTGAGGGTAGGAGGAGAAGGGGATGACAGAGGATGAGATGGTCGGATGGCATCACTGACTCAATGGACATGGGTTTGGGTAAACTCCGGGAGTTGGTGATGGACAGGGAGGCCTGGCATGCTGCAGCCCGTGGGGTCGCAAAGAGTTGGACATGACTGAATGACTGAACTGAATGGAACTGAAGGATTGAAAGATTTTCAAGCTGCGTTTTCTGATCTCTCAGGTTTCCTTGAGGTATCCCAGGATGATTATCTGGGCCAGGACTTTAGGAGAAGAGATTGGATTTGAGTCTCCACTTTTCTTTAAATGTGGTAGATATGGGTTTTTAAATTAATTTTTATTGGAGTATAGTTGCTTTACTAAACCTGATAGATATTTTAATATATTTTATATTTTGAACTTCTAGACAAGTTTTCATAGATACATAACTTCTGATGATTTATAAAATATGAAAAATCTTGAACTACATTACCTTTTTTCTTTTTTGCTCCATGGAGACAGAAGAATAATAATATATCTAAAATATCCCTCCCTTCCCTTTACAAACAATGGGGTTTGTAATCAACAGGTTCATCTCTTCTCTAGGTGTTATGTCTATTCACTGAGTGTAATGAGTTTTGCATGTTTACTGCCCTTCTCTGGGTGCAGTTGAATTTTGTCTGTAAGTATCCTATTCAAGCCTCAAAGGCCGCCCTAGTTCTCCCGTGGCTGAGTGGGCTGTGTGCTCCTTCATCCTCTCCCCGACCCTCTCCATTCTCATTGCTGTTTCACAGAAGCCAAAATGGCTTTTGTCAAGCCTCTGGCTCTCCTTCCCCGGGCTTTGCATTTTCCTATCAGCAAAGGCCGCTGCCGGGGGTGGGATTCCTCACGCTGGCTCCCAGCAGGCAGCCATGGGAGAAAGACCTTCCTCCCTTGCAACACCGCCTTCTGCAGCATTCAGCCAGAACCGCCACCCCCTCCCCAACTTCGGTAGCACTTTTCTCAGAATGTTTAGGGCTATTAGAGCAGACTGCCACAGGAGAGGCTGAATGGGAAACTCATTAGCTTTGTGAGCCAGCAAATGTCCAAAGAGAGTTTATGCGTAATCCCAACCATTTTCTTTTGTTTGTTCTCAATGTTACATTCTCTTTGACTAGGTTTGATTACACTGGAATCATTAACTCACACAGAACTGGAAATAACCCTCTGGGGAATCATCCCAGCCCAGACCCCAGGGAGGAACTACTGAGTAGTTTTTCTCCATCGCCAATGGCTCTACTTCTAATTAATGACAGGCTCAGCGCTGTTTTTAGGGCTTCTTCTTACCTCGCTATGACATCAGGTCCTCAAGGGAAAAAGAGCTACTTAAAATCTCCCTCAGGAGTCTAAGTTCCTGTAATTCCTCTGCAACTTCATGCTGAATTTCAGACTAACCCATACTTCATGAGTGACTGTTAGAAAGTCTATGAGGGTCACACTTTTATTATTCACCTTGACTTGGTTTAAAATATTTCTTGACAGACTACATGCAGTAGGACCATATTCAGAATATCTCATTGAAGATCTGATGTGATTCAATCTCAGATTCTTTTCCCCGAAGGGTCAAGAATTTAAATGGTAATTAAAATCCCCTCCTGTAAAAGCCATATCCATTGCCTGCCACATAGTAGGTGCTCAGGAAAATGGAAACATCCTTTCTCTTTCTGTTGGAACTCTCAGATTTTATTATTATATTACTTGAATTGAGTTATTAGGGTGAAGTACTGTAGATATTCAAATGATCCGAATATGGTGAGAAAAACCATGTCAGTTGACTCAGACATCAAATTGTAAGACTTGGATCCAGGAAGTAAAACTTATTTGAAGGGTGACTTACAATCCCAGTCAGATGCCGATGCTCTTACATCCATTCTTCCTATCCCTGGCAATAACTGAATGCTTCAGTTCACTTCAGTTCAGTCACTCAGTCGTGTCTAATTCCTTTTGACCCCATGAACCACACCACACTAGGCCTCCTGGTCCATCACCAACTCCCAGAGTTCACCCAAACTCATGTCCATCGAGTCAGTGATGCCATCCAGCCATCTCATCCTCTGTCGTCCCCTTCTCCCCTGCTTCCAACCCCTCCCAGGATCAGGGTCTTTTCCAGTGAATCAACTCTTTGAATGAGGTGGCAAAAGTACTGGAGTTTCAGCTTCCAATGAACACCCAGAGCTGATCTTCTTTAGGATGGACTGGTTGGATCTCCTTGTAGTGCAAGGGACTCTCAAGAGTCATCAATTCTTCAGTCCTCAGCTTTCTTCACAGTCCAACTCTCATATCCATACATGACCACTGGAAAAACCATAGCCCTGACTAGACGGACCTTTGTTGGCAAAGTAATGTCTCTGCTTTTCAATATGCTCTCTAGGTTGGTCATAACTTTCCTTCCAAGGAGTAAGCGTCTTTTAATTTCATGCTTGCAATCACCATCTGCAGTGATTTTGGAGCCCCCCAAAATAGTCTTCACTGTTTCCACTGTTTCCCCATCTATTTCCCATGAAGTGATGGGACCAGATGCCGTGAACTTAGTTTTCTGAATGTTGAGCTTGAAGCCAACTTTTTCACTCTCCTCTTTCACTTTCATCAAGAGGATTTTTAGTTCCTCTTCACTTTCTGCCATAAGGGTGGTGTCATCTGCATATCTGAGGTTATTGATATTTTCCTGGAAATCTTGATTCCAGCTTGTGTTTCTTCCAGCCCAGCATTTTTCATGATGTACTCTGCATATAAGTTAAATAAGCAGGATGACAATATACAGAGTTCAAACAAAGCTAGTGGAAGTGATGGAATTCCAGTTGAGCTATTTCAAATCTTGAAAGATGATGCTCTGAAAGTGCTGCACTCAATATGCCAGCACAATTGGAAAACTCAGCAGTGGCCAGAGGACTGGAAAAGGTCTGTTTTCATTCCAATCCCAAAGAAAGGCAATGCCAAAGAATGCTCAAACTACCGCACAATTGCACTCATCTCACACGCTAGTAAAGTAATGCTCAAAATTCTCCAATACAGGCTTCAGCAATACATGAACCGTGAACTTCCAGATGTTCAAGCTGGTGTTAGAAAAGCCAAAGGAACCAGAGATCAAATTGGCAACATCCACTGGATCATGGAAAAAGCAAGAGAGTTCCAGAGAAACATCTATTTCTGTTTTATTGACAATGCCAAAGCCTTTGACTGTGTGGATCACAATAAAATGTGGAAAATTCTGAAAGGGATAGGAATACCAGACCACCTGACTTGCCTCTTGAGAAACTGAATGCTTACTATGAGCCATATACATACCCAGACTCTCATGGTGCACCATTTCATTTATTTTGGCAATAATCTCTATTAATTTCTCTTTAAAAATGAGGATAATTAGTCTTGGTAAGGTTAAGTAAACTGACCAAGATCACAGGAAAGCAGGTAATAAACCAGACTTTGAACCAAGGTGACTTCCCTGGTGGCTCAGATGGTAAAGCATCTGTCTATAATGCGCGAAACCCAGGTTCAATCCCTAGGTAAGGAAGATCTCCTGGAGAAGGAAATGGCAACCCACTTCAGTACTCTTGCCTGGAAAATCCCATGGACAGAGGAGCCTGGTAGGCTATATAGTCCATGGGGTCGCAAAGAGTTGATCACGACTGAGTGACTGCACTTTTGAGCCAAGGTAGTCTATCTCCAGGACTCATGGATATAGTTGGTTTGCCTCATCTCATTCAACACCTCAGGGTTCTCTCTTTCCTTCATCCCTATTCCTCCCTACTCTCCCCCTAAACACCAGTGAGGTGCCATCATGCCAGACTTCTACCTTCTGTGAGTTGAGGGATTGAAAAAATAAGATAATGGTGACAGAAAAGTACTGGAGTTTTTCACTGATCAGAAGTAGAAGGGTTAAGCAACTATGTAAGATATTTGAAGATATTGGAACTTGAGTTTTACTTCTCATGGTCATTTGTAATCTTATGGACTCTACGGTAAGTTAAGGGGATGGAGCAGTGAGCAAAGCTACATCTCGATCCTCAAGGACTTTACAGTTTAGATGAAGAAATGAGCGAAAAACTATTGATCTTTCAGAAATACTTGCTTTGACTGGGTATATGATACATTGGAAGCCCAGATATGGTCTACCTAATTAAATTGTACAGATCATGGAAAATCTTCCAGGGGAAACTAAGTCTGGGTTGGTTATTTGAAAGATGAGTGTAAAGCAGACAGGCTAAAGGGGATGGTGAATATTAACACATTATTGACCACAGACACATTAATGCCATAGGAGTTAGTTTCTCTAAAAATCCCTTGGTCAATAACATGCTAAGACATAGGTCTAGGAAGACGCATTATAGGTAATGTCTGAGCATTTCTCCATGCTCAAAGTAAATGTGCTTTTCTGTAAAAATGAGATTCAAGATGGAAATATTTTATGTCTCTGAGGAAAGCACATAATAAACTGCAAAAAATTAGACTGCACAATTATCTCTGTAAATGTTACTTTCCCTTTCTTTCAGAAATGGATAATAAATTGTCCTTGAGGGGTGTGTATTTGTATTTTAACTAACAGTCAGATTGGATAAGTCTTATTCTAGTTAGCTGTTGTTAAATAATAAACCACCCCAAACATTGTAGTGTAATAAATAAGCCAATTTATTATGCTATGGATTCTGTTGATCAAGAATTCAACCAGATATTCATATGGATTGACAAGTTAACAGATGGCTGAAATAAATTTTGATGTAAATAAATTATAGTTTCAATAAATTATGGAGACAGGCAACCATATTTGGGTTTCAGTCTCAGCCCGACTTTTTACCAGTTATGTTATCTTGGTCAACTTTGTTTCACCATCTGTAAAATGGGAATAATAATAACCAATATTCATGGTCATTTTAAGGATTACATGAGCAGAGAACTAATTATGTAAATCCCTTAGCACAGTACCTGACAAGTAATAAATCCAACACATGATAGTTATTATTTTTGTTTTTTAATTCCGGCAGAATATAGTGGGAATAATTGGTCTCTGTCCTGTAAGGTTTAGGCTCTTATCTGGGAAGACTTAAATGGTAGGCAGCTAGAATTACACTGAGGCTTCTTTTCTTGATTATCTGGAATTTGAGCAGGGATGTCTTCCCTGGAAGATATAGAAACTATGAACCAGATATTGCATGCATGGGCCTTACCATGTGGCTTTGGTAGTCAAAGATGGCAGTTAAATACCAAGAGAGAATTGTCTGGAAAGGGCACATGCAAGGAACATGTGAAATGAAAAGTATTTTGGGACACTTCTAGAAATTGAAATACGTGGCAAGGCCAGCCTGGAAAGAAAGTCTCTTTTTCAAATTGAAGTGTGGCTGATTTACACAG
This sequence comes from Cephalophus harveyi, assembly GCA_006410635.1. NCBI lineage: Eukaryota > Metazoa > Chordata > Mammalia > Artiodactyla > Bovidae > Cephalophus > Cephalophus harveyi. The sequence continues at coordinate 99,401 of SJYT01023023.1, forward strand.
CTGTGTTAATTTCAGGTGTGCAGCAAAGCGACTCAGTACACAGATGCTGTGCTATGCTTAGTCGCTCAGTCCGGTTCGGCTCTCTGGAACCCCACGGGCTGTAGCCCACCAGGCTCCTCTGTCCGTGGGGATTCTCCATGCGAGAATGCTGGAGTGGGTTGCCATGCCCTTCTCCAGGGGATCTTTCCAATCCAGAGATCAAAACCAGATATATAGATTGATATACATATTAATGCATACATGTGTGTGTGTGTGTGTGTGTGAAGTCGCTCAGTCGTGTCCAACTCTTTGTGATCTCATGGACTGTAGCCCACTGGGCTCCTCTGTTCATGGGATTCTCCAGGCAAGAATACTGGAGTGGGTTGCCATTTCCTTCTCCAGGGGATCTTCCCAACCCAGGGATCGAACCCTGGTCTCCTGTTTTGCAGGCAGAAGCTTTATACTCTGAGCCACCAGGGAATGCATACATACATATTTATATATATGTATAACTTTCTTTTCCATGAAATTCTTTTTTTGAACAAAGTCACAGTGTTTTCATAGACTTATAACACCTAGTCCAGTATACTCACACAAGCACAGGACCTGGCCATTCCACTAGGATTTTCTCAAGAGCAGGATTTGTGTTTTAGTCACCATTGTACTTTTGGTATCCATTATAGTGGTCAGTGCATACCAAAAGCTCAAGCTCTGCTGAAAGAATGTCAAATAGTGAACAAAGTACTCACTTTACTGGTTTACCCAGGAAATCGAAAACTATATGGCCTGATGTGGGTACAGTTCCCCTCCCCAAAAGAGCCACTAATACTGGCATTTCAATATTACGACACCAGGACAGAAAAAGCAAATTATTTATGGACCAAAGACTTTGCCAATACTCCTCCCCTTCCTGATCCTATCATTTTTCCTAAGAGGGCTTGCTCTGGTACAGGAAAGCAATATAATTTCCATCTAAACAATTAGGTACTTCTGTTGGTGTGTGCTGTTGCTTTACCTTGGAGATGAATTACATAATTAAGAACATAGAGTCCATGACTGAACACTGTTTTGGTCAGTGACTCACCATATGACCTTGAACCCATGGGATGCTTTTGATGGCAGCTTCCTCCTCACTTAGCACAACTTATAGCTAGAAGACACAGCCAAGTGATCTTTTTTTTTTTTCCAAAGTGAAAACACGGGGAGTTTTACAAAAATAATGTATGATGATTCTAAATACCTTCTCCCAGGACCTAAACACTCCCTTGACCATCAGTCATGTCTCCCTGGAAGATGCACTTTCTCTCTCACACAATCAGAATATATATAGTAATTTGAGCGTTCAATGCCTAGCAGCTGGGAGAATTTGGTGCCAATAACTTTTTTTTTTTTTTTTTTTTGCTAATATCGTTTGGCTTTCTCCTCAAATGAAATTTAAAATGAAACAGTTTGGCAGTCCACATTAGCACCATCTAGCAAGAGTCCCGTGTTGGTCCCACTGCATTTTGATAATTTACAGACTCATTGGGCTGAAAGGGACTTGGCAAGCTTAACTAATTCAATGGTTGCTAAACCTGGCTAAACATCAACATATAATGGGACCTTTAAAAAATACAGATTCCTGGGCGCAGAGTCCTGCTAATCAGTAGGTTAGAATCTGCACAAGTGGGACCTAGAAATTTTAATCCTTACAAAGCTTTCCAAATGATTCTGATGATAAAGTAGGATTTGACATCATTGCTTTAATCCATATCTCATCTTCAACTGAAACTCTGAGAGTTATTTTTCTTCTTTATTTACAGGTTCACTCATTCATTTATTCATTTATCTGGGTAAAGAAAATGTTGCAATACAATGCTCTAAATCCCCTTTGGTAATTTTCAGACCTCTCATGGATGAGTGGTCAGGATGTGCTAGGGTCAGCTTTAGAGATAAGAGGACAGAAAGTTCTTCAAAGCATGGGTGCTTCCAAGAGCTTACCATCAACAAAAGAGCAACATTTCTGATTCTGTAAATCCCTGACACTGAGGTCACTCTCCTTCCCTTCTTAAATGTGTTGATTCCTACTAGACTTTGGTGCTTCCCCTAAAACAGGAATTTCATCAAACTTTTCCATCAAACATCAAGCATTTCCTCTCTTAACATCATCATTCTTTCAGTCTAGATACTACAGATTAAAACAAAACGTTATAATTATTAACTGAAAAAAAAGTGCAACCTAAAAGTTGAGAACTGTGTTTTATTTGGTGCATCTCAGCTTGGGACACAGCCTCTCCACTCCAAGACTGCTCCAAAGAGATAAGGGAGGAGCCAGGATACAGAGTTTTTGCAACAAAGACCAGGTAGTTGGCACTTCAACAGACTGTTGTTAATTAAAGAGAACATGGACATCTCAAGCTGATGAATTTAGTGCTTTTCTGTGTATGGGGAGATGCAGGAGCCTGGGCTCTCTGAGATCATGCCTTTGGTATGCACCTTAACACTCTAAGACCAGCATCCTACTTCTCTCCACCCTGAATCCTCTCCGAGGGTACCGTTGAGGATGGTTGCAGTGTCTGAGGGCTTTAGGCAGGTAACAGTTTTCCTTCAGAAAACTATCTCCCTATTTAAAACCCTTCAGTGATTTCTCATTCAATGAAGAAAACCAGACTTCCTCTCCTGTTCCTGTGCCCCTGCATGACTTTGCCCTGCTGGCTTTTGACTGCATCATCTCTCATCTTCCTTCTTGTTTCCTAGCTTCAAAACCGCCATTCTGTTTTATGAGCATCAATATCTAGCCTCTGGTTTTGGCCCTAACTATCTTGCTCTGCCGTGGATATTTGTCTAATAGTCAGAAGGTGTTGTGCTGCATTTATTAGTATATTCATTGTCTTTGATGTGTCACCTTATTAGAATATATGCTTCCTGAGGGCAGAGATTTTGCCCCTCTTCTCTGCCGTGAATTCTCTGGCTTTCAGCATGCGGTCTGTTACAACAGAAGCATTTATTACATATTCATTGGATAAGGAACTTAGTGTAGTGAATTTGACCGATCGTCAGGCTCTGCCGAAATTAGAAGTAGCTTCTTGTCTAACCTGCTGTGCCATAAGCAAGTCTCCTCTCTTGGTTAACTTCAGAGTCACAGCTGTATTTAGTCATAGTGGGTCATATCTTAATGTGATCATCTTACTAACTAATCCAAACTCTTCTTTCTCCAACACAAAGCCACAGTCTGTTCATACTCACTTCGGGCACGGGCAGAGAGATATCCATTGTCATACTTACAATGTATTCTCGATAGCTTACTATTAGTAAATAACCTTGACTTTGAACATCAAAGTCACCATAGTAATTGTATGAACCACCTAATGACGACATTTATTATTTCATTATTTGTGCACAGAACACATATATTTTTTATGAACTCCCAAGTCTGGCATCATTTAGATAGTTTTTAACCTTTTCATCTTAGAACTTTTATGATTCTAGATGTGAGGCATGACATTGTGAAAAAAGCTCTGTTTGAAATGGTGTCTTGAAGTTATAATTTCGCTCCTTATCTGATCCTGGAAATGTCATGTCACATGCCTGAGCCTAAATTTCCTCCTCAATAAAATGGGAATAAAGCCTAACCCATGGAGCTACTGTGACATTCAACATCCAAATAAATTTCTGCAGGTATATATGTTTTATAAGTATGAAAACATTTAAATGTAAAGAATATGTGAATGGTAGCTACCATTCATTCATGGGAGATGACTTCTTGGACACTTAGTACATGCAATCCTTTTGCTAAGTACAAGAGACACAGTGAATGTAACAAGCATGGTTCTCATGGAGATTTTGGTCTAAGAAAGGACCAAATGGGCAATATTCATAAATAAATATATCATCATTATGATGATAAGCATGACATGATGATAAGCATGTGATAAGCATGACAAAAGGAATTCTTTATAAGATTATCAGAGACATAATATTCATTAATAAATAATAGTGTAGTTATTAAATTCATATTGTCCCAGGACAACCTCTATTATGCCAACATTATTAAATTTTTCATTCTCTAAGGAGAGGAAAAGAAGTAGTTGACATCTTAAAAAGAGACTAACATTATCCACTGAAAACAATCTGTTAGAATTGTTTGTAAGTCCAGATTAATGCAGTTGGTGGATGACTGGAAAATAGAGGAATTTCCTTAGAGAAAATGTACGTGTCAACTGCCAGTTATACCCACATTTTAGCCTTGGAATTTTATCCTTTTTAATGTTCACTTACCTTCTAGTCCCCCTTAACAACACCTATTTTCTGAAGATTCTCACACTCATTTTTGTTGGTTTACCATTACCATAGTCTTGACTATGTATTAAACTCATTGTAAGATGATGCTGTGAAAGTGCTGCCCTCAATATGCCAGCACATTTGAAAAGCTCAGCAGTGGCCACAGGACTGGAAAAGGTCCATTTTAATTCCAATTCCAAAGAAAGGCAATGCCAAAGAATGCTCCAACTACCGCACAATTGCACTCATCTTACATGCTAGTAAAGTAATGCTCAAAATTTTCCAAGCCAGGCTTCAGCAGTATGTGAACCTTGAACTTCCTGATGTTCAAGCTGGTTTTAGAAAAGGCAGAGAAACCAGAGATCCAACTGCCAACATCCGCTGGATCATGGAAAAAGCAAGAGAGTTCCAGAAAAACATCTATTTCTGCTTTATTGACTATGCCAAAGCCTTTGATTGTGTGGATCACAATAAACTGTGGAAAATTCTGAGAGAGATGGCAATACCAGACCACCTAACCTGCCTCTTGAGAAATCTGTATGCAGGTCAGGAAGCAACAGTTAGAACTGGACATGGAACAACAGACTGGTTCCAAATAGGAAAAGGAGTCCGTCAAGGCTGTATATTGTCACCCTGCTTATTTAACTTATATGACCGACTAAGGTCTGTCTAGTCAAGGCTATGGCTTTTCCTGTGGTCATGTATGGATGTGAGAGTTGGACTGTGAAGAAGGCTGAGCGCTGAAGAATTGATGCTTTTGAACTGTGGTGTTGGAGAAGACTCTTAAAAGTCCCTTGGACTGCAAGGAGATCCAACCAGTCCATTCTGAAGGAGATCAACCTTGGGATTTCTTTGGAAGGAATGATGCTAAAGCTGAAACTCCAGTACTTTGGCCACCTCATGCAAAGAATTGACTCATTGGAAAAGACTCTGATGCTGGGAGGGATTGGGGGCAGGAGGAGAAGGGGACGACTGAGGATGAGATGGCTGGATGGCATCACGGACTCGATGGACGTGAGTCTGAGTGAACTCGGGGAGATCGTGATGAACAGGGAGGCCTGGAGTGCTGCGATTCATGGGGTTGCAAAGAGTCGGACACGACTGACCGACTGAACTGAACTGAATTTACCTCCAATTCATATCTGTTTCTAGTATTTTTCTTTTTCAATCTTAGGGGTCTCTCTTCTCAGGGATCATTTGGCCAGTAGCAATTCAATATAGATAAGTCAGAAAAGCAATTAGAAATTTGACTCTGTGATTTTTGACAAAAAGAAAAACATGCCTACTCAAAATCAAAAGATAAATAATAAATGGAAAAATTATTCACAGCACATAATGTAGAGAAATAGCTGACTTTATTAATATGCAAAGAACTCTTAAAAATCAGTAACAGAAAGACAAATGACTTAATAGAAAAATGAGCAAAGAAGATGAACAGGCAGTCCCTAGAAAGAATCATCCAAATGGCCCATAAACATGAAAAAGAGCACAATCTCACATATAATTAAGGAAATGCAAATTAAGATTTTAGTGAGATGCCTTTTGTTACCTATTAGAATGGTGTAGATCAGTTTGAGAATACTGCTTATTGGCAGTTTTTGAGAAAATCCAATAGTGCATTAACTATTGATGAGAATGTAAATTTGTAAAATATATAACATGTAAAAAAAATAGAAGTAAATTTGGCTCTTTCAAAACTTAAAGAATGCATACACTTTCACAGAGTAATTCCATTTGTTAGATTATACCTTACAAATATACTTATGTTAAGTATGTATTTTGTATAATTTTAAGAATATGCAAACAATATAAATGCTCATCAACAGAAGACTGGTTAACAAAATGTCTACATTTATATGCATTGGATTCTTTGAGAGTATACCCAGCAAATAGTACACCTTTCTCCTGCCTGAGTTCAGAGTCTTATTGAGAAATAAGACAAGAAATAGCATATGTGGAGACCAAAATAACCCCTTTAAATAAACAGTCAAGACTGCTAGAGAATGTGACTTTGATCTTCAGGCAGACTGGCTTCCCGAATGCCCACTGTATGCTTAGACCAGTAAAGGGCTCCCACTGGGCAGAACATGCTCTGTAGGGACTTCCCCGGGCATGCTCACTGGGGCAGAACTTCCTAAAGAGAAGAAAGCAAGAAGCTAAGACAAGTATGTGCAATTAATTCTTCTCAAGTTGGTGGATCAGATAGGTAGTCCCATTTTGGTTAAAAAAAAAAAAAATCAAGCACACAAAGTATACTTGCTGCTGCTGCTGCTAAGTCACTTCAGTCGTGTCCAACTCTGTGCCACCCCATAGACGGCAGCCCACCAGGCTCCCCCATCCCTGGGATTCTCCAGGCAAGAACACTGGAGTGGGTTGCCATTTCCTTCTCCAATGCATGAAAGTGAAAAGTGAAAGTGAAGTTGCTCAGTCGTGTCCAACTCTTAGCAACCCCATGGACTGCAGCCTACCAGGCTTCTCTGTCCATGGATTTTCCAGGCAAGAGTACTGAAGAAGGGTGCCATTGCTCACAACTCTCCTGAAAACATGACCAACTACTCTCAGTTACATTTGTGGAAGGCAACCAGATGAGGGATTTGCTGCTGCTGCTCCTGCTGCTAATTCGCGGCAGTCGTGTCTGACTCTGTGCGACACCATAGACGGAGCCCACCAGGCTCCGCTGTCCCTGGGATTCTCCAAGCAAGAACACTGGAGTGGGTTGCCATTTCCTTTGAGGCAACTATTATTGTTCAATTTATATCCTATATGTTTTTCATATTTGCTTTTATTATGTACATATATTACTTATAATAATGATAGAACTAATTTAAAACATTTGTCAGTGCCTGATTTTTGCTATTAGATGAAAGAAAAGCAAAGTTATTTTGACTCACTCACTTGCTCCAAACCTCTCTTCCAACTTTGTCTCCAGCTAACACCTAGACATAGGCCTGAACACCACCATATATTTACATTATCCCTGCCAAGGTTATTTTATCAGTGGACAAAACATTCCCCATCAACTCTGCCTGTCAGAAAACTGTCTGAGAAGTCACACTCCTATCTACTGTTGGGAAACAAGATTGATAGAACATTTATCAAAAATGACATTGCTCTATCTATCAACAACTTTAAAAATGTTTTTTTAATCTGGTAATTTTAGTTTAGGAATTTATCCTAAAGTGATCATCATGGATGTGAGTAAAGAATTTGTTTCTAGCATGTTAATTAGAATATTGTTTTTAGCCCCAGTGACATTTTTAACAGTAACTGTCCAGTTTCACAAAATCAGTTAGGTAAATATGTGACATCCTTACAAAGGGTATCTTGCAGTCATTAGAATGATGAAGAATATATCCTGACCTAAAAGGTTTTTCATGACATGTTCTTAAGTGGAAAAAATGTAGGTATAAAAATGATGTAAAATGTACATCTGCTTTTATATATAAAATCTAATTAGGGACAGGTATAGAAGTAAGAAATGCAAAAAAGCAAAATGTGTGTCTGGGGAGGCCTTACAAATAGCTGTGAAAAGAAGAGAGGCGAAAGCAAAGGAGAAAAGGAAAGATATAAGCATCTGAATGCACAGTTCCAAAGAATAGCAAGAAGACATAAGAAAGTCTTCCTCAGTGATTAATGCAAACAAATAGAGGAAAACAACAGAATGGGAAAGACTAGAGATCTCTTCAAGAAAATTAGAGATACCAAGGTAACATTTCACACAAAGATGGACTCAATAAAGGACCGAAATGGTCTGGACCTAACAGAAGCAGAAGATATTAAAAAGAGGGGGCAAGAATACACAGGAGAACTGTACAAAAAAGATCTTCATGACCCAGATAATAATCACGATGGTGTGATC
>SJYT01023025.1:5121-16876 GCA_006410635.1 Cephalophus harveyi
AAGCGAAGACCTACCTGATGCGGGAAGGCAGTACTGGCACTACGACGAGGTGGCGGCGCGCCCAGGCCCCGGCTACCCGCGCGATCTGAGCCTCTGGGAGGGCGCGCTGCAGGCCCCCGACGATGTCACCTTCAGCAACACGGGTGGGAGAGCTCGCACCCCCGGGGGGCCAGGCGATGGGGTGCTAGGGGCCGTGGGGTGGTGGGGCCTGCAGACTCCGGGTGGGGGGAGAAGCGGTGCAGAGAGAGGGGTTTGGAGCGTGGGCAGGCGTGGACCAGACCCCAAACCTCTCCCTCCCTGAAGGTTACACGTACTTCTTCAAGGGCGTCACTACAGACGCTTCCCCAAGTTCAGTTCACTTCAGTTCACTGGCTCAGTCGTGTCTGACTCTTTGCGACCCCATGAATCGCAGCACGTCAGGCCTCCCTGTCCATCACCAACTCCGGAGTTCACTCAGATTCCAGTTCATCGAGTCAGTGATGCCATTCAACCATCTCATCCTCTGTCGTCCCCTTCTCCTCCTGCCCCCAGGCCCTCCCAGCATCAGAGTCTTTTCCAATGAGTCAACTCTTCGCATGAGGTGGCCAAAGTATTGGAGTTTCAGCTTTAGCATCATTCCTTCCAAGGAAATCCCAGGGCTGATCTTCAGAATGGACTGGTTGGATCTCCTTGCAGGCCAAGGGACTCTCAAGAGTCTTCTCCAACACCACAGTTCAAAAGCATCAATTCTTCGGTGATCAGCCTTCTTCACAGTCCAACTCTCACATCAGTACATGACGACTGGAAAAATCATAGCCTTGGCTAGATGGACCTTAGTCAGCAAAGTAATGTCTCTGCTTTTGAATATGCTATCCAGGTTGGTCATAACTTTTCTTCCAAGGAGTAAGCGTCTTTTAATTTCATGGCTGCAGTCACCATCTGCAATGATGGGCAGCATCAAAGCCGAGCCAGACTCCCCCCAACCCATGGGTCCCAAGTTCCTGGACTGCCCTGCCCCCAGTGTGGGCCCTCGGGCCCTCAGACCACCCAAGACACCCTTAAGCCCAGAGACTGCAACTATCAGTGCGGGATCAGTCAGGCTGCAGAGCCGCCTTCAGTGCCCCTCCTGCCTCTTCTGTCCCTGCTGGTGGGGGGCCTGGCTTCCCCCTGAGGGGGACCTGCGGCTGCGTGGAAGGGAGCGGATCGCCCACGAGGCCCCCGCGGGTTGTGGCTGTGGGAAGCCTGTCCCAGGGGCGGGGCTCAGCCAGGAGGCAGCTGGGGATGCCCGTGGAGGAAAGTCCAGGAGGGCGGAGACACAGGGCCGGCCTTGGAACTGAATGCCCCGAGTGTTGCCTGGGACTTCCTCCCCTGCCCCTGGGCATGACCCACAGGACTCTCCTTTTCCCGGAACACCTGGCCTTTGCCTGAGCTCAGGCAGCTGAATTCCTGAGGTCCCTCCCCGCCTGCCAACAGCAGCTGTCCCAAGTGCTTGGCTCTTCACAGGACAGCCCCACTGCCCACTGCCAGCTGAGCCGGCTCTCCAGCTCTGCCTTAACGTTTCTCTTCCTGTCCTGAATCCATGAAGTGTCAATCGAAGCACATTGGTGGGGTCCCAAACCCAGTTCTGAGACCACCCCTGAGCATGTGTCCCAAGTCCAGGGTGACATCCGTGGTTCACAAGTGGGTGATGCTCCTGAGACGGCCCCTGTGGCCCATCCTTGGTTCTGGCCAGCACACCGGTACCAGAGCCGCCCACATTCAGTAGGACACCCTCCTGCTCCTAAAACACCTCTCCCACCTCCACACCTGAGCCTCTGCCGCCCACTCCAGAACCCCTTGGCTTCCATTGGCTTGATGTTGGTGGGAAGACAGTGGACTGGTCCCCTGTCAGTGTGGGGTCACTGCCTCCTCAGTACTCCTGGGTGACAAGTGGGTGGAACCTGGGCCACCTCAATGATCCCCCTCCCCACTGAATTCAGGATCTAAATGAGTGCCTCTGCAACTCTGCTTCTGGAATAGTCCACACAGGATGACCCAGGAAGGGAGTTGCCTGGTGGTCCAGGGGTTAGAATCTGGTGCTCTCATTGTCATGGCCTGAGTTAAATTTCTAGTCCCAGAACTAAGATCCTTCAAGCCATTCGGTGTGGTGCAAGAAAAAGAGAGAATGACCTAGGGAACTTTAAGAATGCAGATTCCGTGTCTTCACTGTGAATCCTCACTCTGGGTCTGGGGCCAGGAATCTGCATTTGAACAAACTGGGTGGTTGATGTGGGGATGGCTGGGTGTGGCCCCGATCTGCAAGGGACCAGGGCCAGCAGCTGCCGTCTCTGCTGTCTTCTGACTCGTGTGTCCCCTCCATGTTCTCCACCCAGGGGTCAACCTCTTCCTCTGTTTACAGAGCCCAGCTGCTGGCCTGGGTGAGAGAGGTTCACCCCCATGGCTGGAGTCACTTACCCACCCTTTCTTAATGTATCACCAGCCTCAGCAGGCCCACAGAGCTGCAAGAGCTGACCCAGCGGCATGGAGCCCAGCGTGGTCACGACCAGACCAGAAGGATGACAGCCAGGTGTCTTCAACCAGCCAGGGACCTGGGAATTCAAAGGCACCAGAAGCCATCTGGGCCTCTGTCAGGACCCTTTCTAAGTATGAGGAGGAGGAAACTTGTATTCGAAAAGCTTATCAGCCCTGAAGCAGGACGATAAAAATAACAGGAGAGAAAACCCTTCATTTCCTCGGAGCAGTGATGGAGCCCCAAGGTTAAGTTTGGTGGCAGGAACTTGAGAGACCCGAATCACTGTTTTACAGAAGTGGCTGGAATCCAGCATTGATGGGTGCCAGGGTGGCTGAGAATGAGCTGGGGGGGGGGGCAACCAAAAGTTGGTTGGAGGGGCCCAGAGAGGGATGTCCCTTGTGACATCTGAGGCTCCTTTCGCTGGGACAATGGACACTTCTCCAGCCTCTCAGACTTCATGAAGTCTGCTTCACAAAAATGCCACATTGCATTGAATTTTGTTTTGTAAAGAATGGAAAATGATACAAAATATTAAAATAGAAACACTTAAAACTTTTGTATTTCAAAGGGCAACACCAGAAAAGTAAAAAGACAACCCACAGAAGGGGGACAAATGTTTGCAAATGATTCATCTGGTAAGGGCATGGAGCCAGAAAACTTACACCACCCTTGTGTGTGTGCCTGCACGCTCAATGCTCTCTCCGTGGCCCCATAGGCTAACCCCCCAGGCTCCTCTGTCCATGGAGTTTTCCAGGCAAGAATATTGGGGTGGGTTGCCATGTCGTCCTCCCAGGGATCTTCCCTGACCCAAGACTGAACCTGGTTTTCTCGCATTGCAGGCAAATTCTTTACCGCTGAGCTACCGGGGAAGCCTTGGGAAATAGTCTCGTGGTACCTAAAAAATTAAAAACAGACTTAGGGATTGCCTGGTAGTGGGGTCTGGAGATAATGGCTTAGGGGTGCAGGATGGTTTCTTGAGATGATAAAAGTGTTCTGAAATTGCTGGTGGTAACGGTTGAGTAGTACTGTGTGTTAAATCAGGAACGTTCCTGGGTGAATCATATTATATGTAAATTACATCTCACTAAAACTCTATAAAGAAAAGGGTTCAGCCCACAGTGAGACATGAAATGCCTTTCAGGAGGTGGCCTTCCTGAGACAGATGTGGAAGTCCCCAGTGTCATGTCTAAGGGAGCCAGATCTCTGGAGATAAGACCTGGAAATGAGGCGTGCAGCTGAAACAAGAAAGCCGCTGAGCCATTTCTGACTCTGTGACCCCATGGACGATGCAGTCCATGGAATTCTCCAGGCCATGATAGTGGATTGGGTTCCTTTCTCCAGGGCAATCTACCCGACCCAGAGATCGAACCCAGGATTCCCGCATTGCAGGCGGATTCTCTACCCTCTGAGCCACCAGGGAAGCCCGTTGCTGAAGCAAGAGCGGCTCTGTTGTCTCCCTCCCGCCCTGAAGTTCTGAGCTGGCTCAGGGAAAGATCTGGACCTCCTGGGTGTGGGAAGGGAGTTTCAGACAACTGAAGGGCTCCTAAGGGGCAGGGATGCAGCTGGGTCTGGTGGACCCAAGAGAGCCTTTCCCTGAGGAGCGGGATTCCTAGGTGGTCCCCATGGTGTACACACGGGTGGCTCATCAGGAAGCCGGTTCCTCTTCAAGGATATTAGACACTGAATCACCCAGTGAAGTCCTGACAACCAGCACCTGGAGGTGGGTCTTTCCAGGGAATCAAGTTAACATGAGGTCCTTAGGGTGGACTCTAATCCTTTATGACTGGTGACCTCTGAAAAAGGGGAATTAGGAGACAGATACTTGTCTAGGGAGGGTGCCATGTAGACCTGGAGACAGCCATCTACAGGCCTAGGAGAGAAGCCTGGAACACGGGCTTCCCTCAGGGCTGGCAGAGCAACTGCTGCCTGCTGACGCCTTGATTTCAATTTCGAGGCTCCACTGTGAGAGTAAATGTGTGCTGTTGAGAGCCGGGTCAGTGGGTCTTTGTTATGGCGGCCCTGGGTCTCTAAGACAGATGCCAGGCCATGGCTGTGAGGGGCTGTGGTCTCAGGGGAGGTGGGCCAGGCTGTGAGAGTCAAGCGCTGTGGGGCTGGCCAGGGCATGGAGAACCCTGGCATGGTGACTGAGGTGAGCAGGGCTCAGGAGACCCAGGTCTTGGGCCCCACACGGTCAGCAAGGCTCCCTGCAGCCGCTTCTGAGGGACACATCCTGTGGGTAAGGCACACAGGCCCGGTCCCTGCCCTGGATGCCGGGGCCCCGGGGAGAGTCTCCAGCTCAGGGCCCCTGCAGGGCCTGTGACTTCCTGAGGGCAGGGCGGCTGCAGAAGCTTCTCTGGATGTGGAGTGGGGTGCAGTCTGTTGGAGGGCCCTGGTCGGCTCCCCCTGAAGGTTCCTCAAACTATTGTCCCAAGTCTGGACTTTCCCCGGTCGCTCCCTTCTCTCCAGCTGATGGGGGGGTGGTTTGGCCCAAGCTGGGCTCAGGGATCCTGACCCAGCTCAGGGAGGAGAATCCCTGACCCCTGGACCCTGAGTGTAAGGGACACGCCCTCCCCACCCCAGCGCTTCAGACCTCTGTCTCCATGTCATCCCCTCCTGACTCTCCCCCTCCCCCCTCTCTTACTGCTTCTATTTCTGTCTCAGTTTCTGTTTCAAACACAAACCTGCCCTCTCCCCAGCAGGGCTCCACCCTCTCTGCCCCTCCCTGGCCTGCTCTTAAGTGTCTGGGGCTCAGCAGTCAGCCAGGCAGTGCTCAGCTGGAGCTCTGGCTGCAGGATCTCAGGTGAGGGGCTCTGGGGAGCCCATGTGTGGGGCAGCGTGGGGGTGGGGGAAACCTGCAGGCGGAGGACCCTCTAGGGTGGTGGGCAAGCCCGCTTCACTGAAACACTTTTCCTCCCACTCTTCCTCCACCAGGTCCCATCAGGAGGACCCTAATCCACCATGTGCTTTGCTAAGGTGAGTGACGGGGAGAGATGAGGGGAGAGTGGGCCTGTGGTCTCAGTTGCCGCCTGTCCTGGCTCCCACCGGCTCAGCCCCAGCCCTGCTGACTGCTCTGCGCACAGCAGCCTCTGTCCCACCCTCCCTGGGTGCTGGGGTGGCCGCAGGGGAAAGTGCAAGTGTGAGTGGCTCAGTGGTGACTCTGCGATCCCGGGAACTGTAGCCCACCAGGCGCCCCTGTCCATGGGCTTCTCCAGGCAGAGATGCTGGAGCGGGTGGCCATTTCCTTCCCAGTGGGGAAGCAGAGGGTCAAAACACGGGACCCATGCCATCAAAGCGCCCAGTCTCACAATGACCCTGGTTGAACGCTCCACTGTCACCATCCTGAAATTATGGATAATTGTTGACAAACACGCTCCAGTTTCCTGTTGCTCTGAGCCCTTTCCTTAGGTACCAGGTCCTGGCTGTGGGGCTGGGGCTCCTGCTGGTTGGTCGCTTTGAGGGGCAGCTCAGTGTGGGGGCCTGTGTTGGGAACGTGAAGGAGCAATGGACCTTGGAGTGAGTGCAGGAATTAGAGTCGTCATGCTCGTGGGGGAGCCGGACATGGAGCGTCTGCAGTGTCCGAGGAATCAGCCATCCTCGGGCTCCTTCTAATGCTTATTCCTATTTATTGAATTTCTTCTGTCTCTGAGGAACTTAGTTGCAGCGTGTGGGTCTAGTTGTCTGGCCAGCATTTACAGAGAAAAGCTGAAAGCATTTCTCTCAGGGCCTGGATCAACAGCTGAAGCCACGCTGAGCTCAGAATCTGTTCTTATTTTGGGGGTGTCTTCGGCCCTCTGTCCCACTCAACTCCCTAGTTCTGAGGGTACCAGATGCTCAGGGGCTCTGGGCCGTGGAACACCGGTGCCTGGGAGTGGTCATCGCGGGGTGAGCCAGGCTGAGCGGCCTGGCCCAGTGAGAGGAGGATGCGGGCAGCAGAGTGTCCCCACGGCCCCGCGAGGGGTTTCCTTGCCCAGTCGTGTGTGATGCTGGGCTGACGGGATGGGCCCCCCGGACACAGGGCGTGAAGACGGGAGCCCTGCACGCGCTGTGAGCCGCACTGACCACGCAGGGCCAGGAGGGCAGCAGGGACAGCGCCAGATTCCCGCCCTCAGGTGGAGTCTCCCGAGGGGTCGGTGGGGCGCCTCCCACCTCCGAGATGGAGTCAAGTGTCTGGAGGGAAAGGGGCTGGGGCCGGGGCTCTGCAGGGTCAGAGGTCGGGAAGACTGGCCACTGTCACCGTTAGTGCTCAGACAGGAGAGGACAGCGCCAGTCCCTCCCTGGTCAGCTTTCAGCGGGACCACGGAGGGCTCGGCATCTGGGAACCAGGGTGACCGCCTACTCCAGGGCAAGGGTCCTCCTTCGGCGGGGGGTGGGTGTAAAACAAGTCTCGGTGTTTACAAGAACAGAACCTAAGTTTCACTGTTACCTCCACAGGGAGTCCCACGTAACCTGCCTTCTCTGAGGATCATACTGGTAAGAAGCTCATCCCCAAGAACAGCTGGGGGCTCGGGAGGCCTGGGTTCTGGTGGGTGACGCCGAGAACGATCTGGCCCACTTGGGACCCAGCAGGCAGAAGAATCGAGCTTCTTTTACTCAAGTCCCTCTCTGTTCACAGCACAACCGGGTGGATGATTTCTGTGATAAGATGGGAACTGAACCAGAAGAAGCCCAGGTGGGTCAGTGTGCCCCACCCCCGACCCTCCCCAGTGTGAGGGAGGTGGGGTGGGTTCACAGTCACGGTGATGATGAGGGTCACAGCTCAGCACCCAGTCCTTACACTGGACAAACGCACACTTGTGTGGCAAGTGAGTGTACAGGGAGGAGATTCGGAGGCCCAGGGATGCTGAGGGCGGCCTCCAGACCACAGGGCAACAGGGCAGGGCAGGGATGCCAGAGCATGGTCTCCAGGTTGAGGGTTACTTATTGAGGTGACTGGGCAGAGATGAGAACTAGCTGGGGCTTGGAATTCAGGGTGAAAGTGAGAGAGGTTGGGGGTGTTCAAACAGAATGTTTTTTTCCCACCAGATGGAGGCAGCCCTAGCAGAGATGGAGGTGAGTTCGGACCTTGCCCTCTGCTAAGGGTAGTCCTCAAAGTTGGATCAGCCAGGAATAGGGTCGGGGGCCCTGGCTCCCTTCAGACTCACCCGGATGCACGGGAGGCCACAGTGGGGACCAGACCTCAGCAGAGAGGCAGGAGTGCAGACTGCACACTTCCTCTCCCCAGGAGGAACTCAGCGAGGATGTCTGTGAATTCATGGAAGATCACATTCAAGAGAACCTTCCCGTGAGTTGGAGCCACTGTCTCAGCACCTTTGTTCCCCTCCCCACTGGTCTCTCTTGTCCTTGGGACTGCTATGTGTGCTCAGAGCTCCCTGGAGTGGGGGATGAAGGGGGGTCCCTGCGGGCATCAGCCTCCCTACTCAGCGCATGGTGGCCAGAGCCCGGACTCAGCTTCCTGCCTGATGAGCCTTGTGGGTCTGGTGCTGGGTTCAGAGGCCAACCACCTGCAGGCAGGTACATCCAAGCACGAGGGTTCGTTCTTCGAGGGGATCCGAGGGGCCAGGCCCAGTCTCTGGGAGAAGTCCTCGTGTCTGTGGAGCTGTTGGGCTGAAGGCAGGTGGTTCGGGTTGGGCTGGGCTAGACTTCTTGGTCCCAGCATCTCCCAAGGGCTGGGAGGCCTCGGTCAGGTCAGAATCAGGGTCTGCCTCACTTGGGGCAGGTCCCTGAAAGGCCCACATCCCTGCAGGAGTCCAGTCCCTTGCTTCCGGAAGCACGGCTAGAAGTACGCCGCAGATTCCAGAGACCCTCAGTCTCTGCCTGTCTGGAGGTCCAGAATCCAGAAGAGGGCATCTGGGCCAGAGCCCTGAGGGGGTTCCAAGGCATTCTGCGGAGTCTCCAGCAGCGGTGTTGGGATGTGCTGACCTGGCTGCAGGAGAAGGCGGCGGCCTGCCTGGAGGCCGTCTGCAGTGCGGTGAAGGCCGTCTGGGGAGTGCTGACGGATTTCTGCTCCTCTGTGGGGCAGCTCTTCAGAAACCTCATCCAGGTCTAGGAGCCTCAGGTGGTTCTGGAGGAACTCCACCTCATCCAGAAGGCCCTGCACGACCCCCTTCCCGGAAACCATCTTCTGAAGCGACCTTTACCCTCCTGCTCACCCTTGACCCATCCCTTAACTTCCCTCACCTCCTGTCCTGCAGGGACGACACCACAGCATCAGGCCAGGTTTCTCTTCTCCAGGTCTGACCTGTCTGTCAGGGACGGGATGCTCTGCTAAGCTAGGGATGTGGGAGAGGCTTGGAAGCCCGGAGGCCCTGGACCAAGGTGCCTTCCGTGGCTCAGCATGCCTCGGTGTCTCTGCCTGTCCCTCCGGACTAGCGAAGGGGACCCCTGAGGGCCGGCTGTGGGTCTCGCAGGAGGAGGCAGGGGTGGACCCTGACCCTGACGTCAGCATCTTAGTGCCCTGATCATCCTAGGGGACCCAGCTTGCTGTCAGCTCAGGCCCCACCCGGGCAGGAGACCTGGAGGGAGGCTCTCTCTGTCTCCTGGGCCTGCGCCTTCCTGTCTGAGGACGGCAGCAGCCTGTCTGGGAGATCCCTGTGGCAGAGCCCCGTTCTGGCCACACCCTTCCCCCTTCACTTCCAGGGGGTCCCTCTGACAGGCCTGACCCTGGAAGGCTTACCTCTGGCCTGAGTTCCCTGCTGCCAGGAGCCACTCACTGCCAGACTCTGAGCAGCCTTGGCTTCCTGGTCCTGTCCCTGCCTCACCTCCCCCTCAGTATTCAAGTCACTCAAATTTTCCTGTGACTTCTCCGGTGACCCTGTGCTAAACCTCCACTTGACTATTTCCTTTTTTTCTTTTTACATAATGACCTTCCATCTGATATACTACTTCTCACAATGGTGAGGTTACTCCCTTGGTATAAGTAGTAAGGTATTTTTTGTTTAACATTAAATTTCTTCCCCATTTCAACATCAATATGAGTTTGTTTCTTATTGTTGTTGGTGGTGGTTTTAGATTAAATCTTTTTTTCATTTCATTGTAAGTTACATGAAATACATTTTCTAAGCATTTTCCCTCCCAAAGAAATGTTTCAGTTTTGACCCATGATATTTGATATGTGCATGTACAGTATAAACTCGGGAGGTAACAGAACAAAATCCAATAAAAATATGGAGGCAAGAGTCCTCCATGGTGCAGGAGGGAGTGATGTGAATGGAATAGGTGTAATTTCCAGGGATTCTGGGGACAAGTTTCTTTCTTCCTATGGACAATTCTGAAACCAGAAAATATTACTTATGTAAATATCAGTCATCTCACTTCTTTGACCTTATAACTAGCAGATGGAAATTATAGACAGCAGTTTTCAGTGGGTTATTTGCTGTAAAGATGTTTTCTACTTCGTTTAGCATAGGATATCCATTTGAAACCGTTAGGTGGTATTTCATGGGATCTGAGGACCTCTGGTCCTTTATGTCTCAGCTCACAAAGAATTGAGCGAGAGGCAAAAGGAGCCTGGCAGCCTACAGTCCACGGGGTGGCACAGAGTCGGACACAACTGAGTACCTGAGGCTCTCACTGACCTGTCAGGCCCCGTCTCATCTGCAGGACGCTGCTCTGCATCTCCTCGCCTGCGCAATAGACCTTGGCTGCTGGCCAAGCGCCTCTCTCTTCCGTCAGGCTCTCTGCAGATGCTGCTCCTTCTGCCTGGGATGCACTCCTTTTTCTTTGGGGCACCCCTGGCCCTCTCGTTCATGCCAGGTGCCCTCAAGTCCCACCAGGTTCCCTGGCACATGGGTGAGGCTCAAGAAATGATCACGCCTTGCTCTGCTGTGCTATGTCGCTCTGTCGTGTTCGCCTCTGCAGCCCCACGGACTGTGGCCCACCAGGCCCCTCTGTCCATGGGATTTCCGAGGCAAGGATACTGGAGTGGGGTGGCATTTCCTTCTCCAAGGGATCTTCTGAGCCCAGGCACTGAACCCAGGTCGCTTGCATCTCCCTTATTAGCAGTCAGATCCCTTATCATTACTGCACCCCACGCTGTGGGTTCTTCCAATTCCTCAGTCTCTTAGCGGCCCTGTCCTCTCTCCTGGAAAAGTCCTTCCCAGGAGTCTTGCAGGAGTCTTAAACCTAAACCTGTGACATGTGGGGGCTCCCTTCCCCCTGACTTTCTCCCAACACCTAAACGACTGAACCTCCCAGCCCCAGGCTCAGAGCTCTCCCTTCCAGCTGTGCCCAAGAAACACCTCTACTTTCCAAATCTAGTTGCCCTTCAAGGATATCCGAAGTCACACTGTGTCCCCAAATTCCTATGTTGAAGTCCTCTGAATGCCACGCCATCTGGAGGTGGTCTTTACAAGGAATCAAGGTAAACAAGGTCCTTGGGGTGAGCCCTAATCCATTATGACTGGTGACCTTGTGAAAATGGGGGATTAGGAGACACACAATTACAAGAGAGCATGCCGTGAAGACGTGGAGACGGCTGTCTACAAGCCTAGGAGAGACCTGAACACAGGCTTCCCTCAGGGCTCTCAGAGGAACCATACCTGCTGACACCTTGACCTCAACTTCTAGGCTCCCCTGTGAGAGAATAAATGTGTGTTGTTGATACAGGGGTCTGTGGTTCTTTGTTATTGTGGCCCTGGGCCTGGAAGATATACGAGAAGGCTGCTGGGTCTGTGGTTCTTTGTTATTGTGGCCCTGGGCCTGGAAGATATACGAGAAGGCTGCTGGAGGTGCTGGGCTGAGAGAGGCTGTTGCCTCAGCAAGGAGGCTGGCCAGGCTGGGAGCGACAAGCCCCGTGGGGCAGCCCAGGGCAGGGAGACAGCTGCCACCTAGCTTTGGATCGAGGGGCCCCCAACAGCGCTCAGCGCCCAGATGGCCTTCATTCCCTCCTGAGGCCCCAGTCTGTGTCTCAGGCAGCCCAGGCCCCTCCTGTCTGCAACTGTGCCAAGCTGTTTGGGTCTTTAGGGACGGGCCCCATCGTCCACCCTCGGGACACTGAACCCCAGCCTGCCTCTCCGGGCCCTCTGGGATGTTGGTCACCCTGTCCTGCTTCTGTGAAATCCCAAGCAACCGACGTTGCTGGGGACCCCACATCAGCTCTGGGACCACCCCTGATCACCCTGCCCCAAGTCCTGGGTGACATCGCTGGTCACACATAGATGATGCTCCACAGTCGGCCCCCATGCATCTTCTTTCCGGTCAGCACACTGGAGCCAGAACTGCCCACTTTCAGGGGGACACCCTCGTGCACCGAAACCCCTCTCCGCT
>SJYT01023034.1:0-27185 GCA_006410635.1 Cephalophus harveyi
ACTCCAGTACTTTGGCCACCTCATGCGAAGAGTTGACTCATTGGAAAAGACTCTGATGCTGGGAGGGATTGGGGGCAGGAGGAGAAGGGGACGACCGAGGATGAGATGGCTGGATGGCATCACTGACTCGATGGATGTGAGTCTGAGTGAACTCCGAGAGATGGTGATGAACAGGGAGGCCTGGCGTGCTGCGATTCATGGGGTCGCAAAGAGTTGGACACGACTGAGCGACTGAACTGAACTGAACTGAAGCTTATTGTTAAGATTAAATAACAAATGTAGACTACAGGGCACATTGTAGAAATAAATCAGCATTTCCCCAAATAAGTTCCAGCTATCACCTATAGGAGAAGACTGCTTCTTAAAACATCGATTACCAGGTCCCATGGCAGATCTTATGAATCAAAAGCTCTGTGGTTGGAACACAGAAACTTAAATTTTTACCAAGTGTCTTGAAAGAGTCTGAAGCCATGAAAGCATTAAATGATTATAGTAAATACCTTACCCACCTACTCCTTCTCAGTTCCAAGAATGATATGTAATTTGTGTTTGACAGAAGCTTCTGTGTTAGTCAGGGCTTCCCTGGAGGCTCAGAGAGTAAAGAGTCTGACTGCAATGCAGGAGACCCAGGTTTGATCCTGGGTTGGAAAGATCCCTGGAGAAGGTATTTTGTATGTAATTTGTGCCTGACAGAAGCCTGCTGCTGCTAAGTCGCTTCAGTTGCATCTGACTGTGCGACCCCATAGACGGCAGCCCACTGGGTTCCCCCGTCCCTGGGATTCTCCAGGCAAGAACACTGGAGTGGGTTACCATTTCCTTCTCCAATGCATGAAAGTGAAAAGTCAAAGCGAAGTCGCTCAGTCGTGTCCTACCCCTAGCGACCCCATGGACTGCAGCCTACCAGGCTCCCCCGTCCATGGGATTCTCCAGGCAAGAGCACTGGAGTGGCGTGCCATTGCCTTCTCCTGACAGAAGCCTAGCCAGTACCAAAAATATGTGATTCTCAACAGTGACAAATTCCCTTTTCTGTAGCAATAATTATTGCAACAAGTGTAACAGTGCAAACTATGGTTCACTGAGCATTTTCTACCTGTCAAGTGCTTAGTAGGCACTGAAATTAAACCCATAATGCCTTGAGAGGTAGGTCTTGTCTTTCCACTTCACAGCGAAGGAAACTGAGATGCAGACATTGAGGGGCTTGCAGAGCCACGGTCTGCAGACTCAGACATTACGGCCTGGCACTGCCATGGTCAAGGCCCGGCTCTCGGCAGGCTCAGAGTCCATGGTGGGCTGCCACTAGGCCACCCCTCTGAGCAGAAAAAGAAATCATGAATGCCGGGCAACTTTCCTTATAAATGTATTTTCTTTATTTTGTGATCTAAGTGCCTTGGCCTTCTTAACAGTAAATTTAGAGTCTGGATATAGAACTGTCTGGAGGGTTAAAGTGATGGAGTGGATCTCTCCCGCACAGGAGGGGCTCCAGGAAAAGTGTTATTAAACTGCATTGCTTTCTCACATCTGAAGCTAAGCCACACATGCCTAGTGAGACATTTGTTACTGTCTTTTTTGTTGTTGTTGTTTGTGGTTAATAAATCTGGCTAAAAATACTCCAAAGATGACAAATGTAAGAGACAAAGAGACACATTAAAAAAATGTGAATGGGTGTATGAGAAAGAAAGCTACAGTAGGCAGCTGAGAAATAAGACACCAGGGGAAGTTTGTATGTATTGCATCAGTGTCTCTTTTTACTAAAGGAGTCATACAAAAACTGGTAAATGAGCTCTTTTCAGTGTTTCCTTTTCATACATATGGAGCACAAGGGGGAAAAAAGACTATGCATATCTTGGTCTTCTTTTCCATGTAATTGTCAGAATCAGATTTTCGGTATCTACAAAGTAACTTTCTGGAATTTTGGTTAGGATTGTGTTGAATCTTCCTAAACAGGCACATGGATATCTCCCCATGGGTTTTTTCCTTTGATTTCTCTTATTAGGGTTTTATAGTTTGTCTCATATATATTTATAAGTATGATGTGTAGTAGCATTCCTATAATATCCTGTTATATATATAACATTTCTATAAATTTATTTTTGTTTCATTTTTGTCTGCTGAATTTTTCTCTCTTCAAGGGCTATAGATAATATTCTGAGCCATGTCCTGTGAGCTGTCTTATAGATACTGAAACCCCCACACAGTGGTAGAAGTTAACTGCATGATGACCAGCCTGCAGCCTTGACATAAGCTTCCACAATTTTGAAAACTCTCCTCAAAGGAATGGGAACAAACCAGTTCTGGAACTGAAGATTAACTGAACTGAAAGCAATCAAGGTGATGCTGACCAGAACACCAATGACCAATTTCAAGATGATCGTCAAAGCCGACTGTCTCCACATACAGCCCCCGTCCTCTGCCTATACTCCACGTGTGCTCAGGTGCTCAGTGTCCAGCTCTTTATGACCCCACAGACTGTAGCCTGCTGGGCTCCTCTGCCCACGGGATTTTCCTGGCAAGAATACTGGAGTTGGCTGATGTTTCCTCATCCAGGGTACTCTACTTAAACTCCCTTTTTAAAGTTCTTGGCCCCTGGCTATCAGTGGAGGGAACTGGCCTTTGGACATGAGTCCACCCTACCACCTGGTTGCCAGCCTCCAAAAAGAAGAAAAGTTTCCTCTCCACCAACCTTGGCTCTTTATTGGCTTTGGAGCATCAAGCAGTCGGACCCCACCTTCCGTAATGCTATTATCATTTACATATGTTGACCCATTTAATATTAATGACAACATTGTGAGAGACGCACTATTTCTGTCCCAGTTTTGGAAATGAGGGAACAAAGGTAGAGATGTTAAAACAAACAAGCACTCACGTCCACGGTCATTCAACTAGGAAATAGCTCACATGAAGTTCACACTCTGAAATCAGTGGAATGAGCTCACTTGGAAGAATGACTTCCCTAGGGAAGTTACTTTCTGTTTGGACACTAGAACTGTTAGTAAAAGATATCTTGTACATATCTCAATCATTTTATCCCCCATACAGTCAGGTATGGCTGTTTCTTTTCCAAACAATTGTTTGAATAAAGGAGTCCATATCTGCTCTATCTCTGTGCCTTTTCAGATAGTACTGTCCAGCATACCCCATAGCATTCTACCAACACCAATAAGATTAATCACCTTATACTTTTTCCTGATCGTGCACTGCTCTTTATAAATGTCTGTGTTCCTGGTTCCATTTGGCTGTGAGCCCTCCTGACAGGACCCCTTGCTTTTCCTTTGGACAGAAGCTAGGGTTTGACTTTTGTTTCTCTCATGATATATCTCACTGAGTGTCTTTCTCTGGTTGTCTCGGTCTGTAGAATGCCCTATCCTTGGCCCGGAGAGCTCATCTTAACTTTTGTTCTTTCTGAGTTTTTTGATTAGGAGGAATTTGGGTGAGAAGGTGATCCAACCAGTCCATCCTAAAGGAAATCAGTCATGAATATTCATTGGAAGGACTGATGCTGAAGCTGAAACTCCAATATTTTGGCCACTTGATTTGAAGAGCTGACTCATTTGAAAAGACCCTGATTCTGGGAAAGATTGAGGGCAGGAGGAGAAAGGGATGACAGAGGATGAGATGATTGGATGGCATCACCAACTCAATGGACATGGGTTTGGGTGGACTCTGGGAGTTGGTGATGGACAGGGAGGCCTGGTGTGCTGGGGTTCATGGGGTCGCAAAGAGTCGGACACGACTGAGTGACTGAACTGACTGAGGAATATAGCAACAAGAGCTTAGATATATTCCTTATTAAACATTTGGATGTGCATCAAGTGCTGATAAACATTATTCTGAGTGGAAACTATATTGTATTTTGTGTTCCAATCTGAAATCATTCAATTATGAATGGTGTTGAAGCCAAATTTTTAAAATCCCAGAACAGGTAGATTCAATAACATAGATACTCAATGGTATTTTGGGCTTTCCTAGTGGCTCAGATGGTAAAGAATCTGCCTGCAATGTGGGAGACCTGGGTTCTATCCTTGGGTTGGGAAGATCCCCTGAAAGAGGGGATGACAACCCACTCCAGTATTCTTGCCTGGAGAACCCCCATGGACAGAGGGCTGCAGTCCATGGGGTTGTAAAGAGTTGGACATGACTGAGCAACTAAGCACAGCACACAGCACAGTGGTATTTCATATGTTAGACTTCGGGCAAGACTGAGGATGAATTCTAATTCAGGTAGAAGAATATTCAAAGTGTCACCTCATACCAAGCCAAGAGCTACACTGTTCATACAACAAGTAGATATTCCTCCACGTTCATTTTGATAAATGTAGGAGATCACTGTTGGCATTTAGGTAACCCATATCCACATTTGGGGCTCTCATCATCATGACAAAGACTGGGAACAGAATGGAAAATGTCACACTATCAGGTATTTTTCTAAGAGTACAAGACTGTGTCTCTAATAGCTTGCTTTTTTTTTTTTTTTTCAGAGCACATTTTCTTTATGATGAAAAATGACAGTTTGACATGAATATTCTCTCCACCAAGCAGAGAACAAAGTCCACAGTGAGGAATACTGATTTTTCAGCCAATGACTATTTTGGTGCTTAAATAATCTAAATACTGTGGGCAACTGCTTTAGGTGCAGAGAAAATACATTCAGAAAAGAAGTGACCATCCCAGCTAATGACACAGCAGCCCGCCCTTACTGCTGCATTTAGTGAAGGGCTATCCTGCTGTCTTTTCTTTTGAAGTTTCATGGAGAGACACATTAGCGGGGTGAACACTTCCATCTAAGTTTCCATTTAGGCCACCCTATTAACTTTCTGTTAAAAGCTTTTTCTTTTTTTCCCCCATGTGAACATTTTCTTGTAAAATCTCTTGCCAAAAGAAAAATTCTTTTTACGAAACTTTGACTGAAATTTAGAAGCATGTTTTAAGTTACAAGCCTTTGAAAAGATGTGTAGGTTTTTCAGCTCTTTTTAAAAAGAAATCATTCTATCCTTTTATTTGGTATAGACAAATATGGTTGGATATAAAACTGCAAATCTGAATTTTATTTATCCTACTCGAGAAGCAGTGGGTCAAACTTTTGGTGAAATTTAAAGTACTACTTTTGCTAAAAATTGAAACTCTTGATCATTGCAACCCTGCTGCTAAGTTGCTTCAGTCGTGTCCGACTCTGTGTGACCCCAAAGACCGCAGCCCACCAGGCTCCGCCGTCCCTGGGATTCTCCAGGCAAGAACACTGGAGTGGGTTGCCATTTCCTTCGCCAGTGCATGAAAGTGAAAAGTCAAAGTGCAGTTGCTTAGTCATGTCTGACTCTTCACGACTCCATGGACTGCAGCCTACCAGGCTCCTCCGTCCATGGGATTTTCCAGGCAAGAGTACTGGAGTGGGGTGCCATTGCCTTCTCCGATTGCAACCCTAGGACGATGCTATTCACTGCTTCACCCCATATGTGCAGGTAGAAAAGACAGAATCAGTATTCTGAAACAAAACTCTAGTTGACCCCTGTGAAATATTTATAAAGAAGTCACTTGGCATCTCATAGAGGATTGCTAGTGCCTTAAATTATGATTAGCCAGGAGAGCTAGAAAAGGGTAATTCAATAATGTGCATTAGGACCTTCTGCTCCCAAATACCAAGTGTGTTGTCTCTTGATACTAAAGCTTAAGTCCTTTGCATGTTGAGGTTTTTGCAGTCATTTGTGGACATGCATGTCCCTAGGAAGTTCTCAATATTAAGACCTAAGATCACAAGAAAGGAAACCATAAACAAAACGAAAAGAAAACCTACCGAATGGGAGAAAATACTTGCAAACAAAGTGACTAACAAGGGATTAATCTATAAAATTACTAACAGTGCATGCAGCTCAATTAAAACAAATGGGCCAAAGATCTGAACAGACATTTCTCCAAAGAAGACATACAGATGGCCATAAAGCACATAAAAAGATGCTCAACATCACTAATTATTAGAGAAATGTAAATCGAAGCTACAAGGAGGTATAAACTCACACCAGTCATAATGGGCATCCTCAATAAGTCTACAAATAATAAATGCTGAGGAGTGTGTAGAGAAAAGGGAACCCTCCTGCACTGTTAGTAGGAATGTAAATTGGTAACAGCCACTACGGTGAGCAGTATGGGGGCTTCTTAAGAAACTGAAAATAAAATTACCACGTGATGCAGAAATTCCACTCCTGGGCATATATCCAGAGAAAATTACAGCTCAAAAAGATACATGCACCCCAACGTTCATTGCAGTGCTATTTATGATAGCCAGAACATGGAAGCAACCTAACTATCCATCAACAGAGGAATGGATAAAGAAGGTATAGTATATATGTGGAGAAGGCAATGGCACCCCACTCCAGTACTCTTGCCTGGAAAACCCCATGGATGGAGGAGCCTGGTAGGCTGCAGTCCATGCGGTCGCTAAGAGTCGGACACGACTGAGTGACTTCATTTTGACTTTTCACTTTCATGCATTGGAGAAGGAAATGGCAACCGACTCCAGTGTTCTTGCCTGGAGAATCCCAGGGACGGGGAGCCCAGTGGGCTGCCCTCTATGGGGTCACACAGTCAGACGCAACTGAAGCGACTTAGCAGCAGCAGCAGCAGTACATATATACGATGGAACACTGCTCACCCATAAAAAGACTGAACTAACGTCATTTGCAGCAACATGGATGAACTTCAAGATTATTTTACTAAATGAAGTAAGTCATACAGAGAAAGACAAATATATGATATTGCTTATATGTGTAATTTAAGAAAATAGTACAAATAAACCTATTTACAAAACAGAAACAGAATCACAGATGTAGAAAACAAACTTATGGTTACCAGGAGGGATAGGAGGATAGAGATTAAATTAGGAGTTTGGAAATAACATATACACACTACTATATATAAAATAAATAACCAATAAGGACCTACTGTATAGCGCAGGAAACGTCTCAATACTCCGCAACGGCCTACGTGGGAAAAGAATTTTCAAGAGTGGACATATGTATATGTATAACTGATTCATTTTGCTGTACAGTAAAAACTAAGACATTTTAAGTCAGCTATACTCCAATACATTAAAAAAAAAAGAACAAAGATCACATTGAAGAGAATCCTATAAGACTAACGGGTTAGTCTTGTTTTGTGAAGGCTTAGTAAAACTTGAGGTTAGGTGCAATTTAGCCTTGATGACAAAAATTTAGCCTCAGTCAAAAGAGGTCATAGTGGATACTTTTAAAGAGGAAGTAGAATATCTAAACAAACTCTCTACGTAGGGTAATTGGACACATGGATGGGCTGGCTATCACAATGTAAGAGTTGGGGGGAACAGATTTCGCAGTGAGTTGTAGGATCATGACCGTGTAAGCCAGTGAAGAAAGGAAATGACCCACAGTCCTTAAGGAAGGATGGAAGTGTTCATGGAGAAAAATGATGACATATTTGAATCTTAGAAAGAGAGTTCCATCCAGGAAAAAATCAGGGAAAGTGGATCAGAAGGAGAAATCATGAGAGAAAGAAATCCACCAAAAAAAAATGTAATCTGGATGAGAAATGATAAAAGAGTTATAGCAGTATCTGAGGTGAAAGGATGAAGTTAATATATTGATACTCTGAAAGTAAAGAACATGATATGGTTAAGGATGATTTGAAGATTTTATATGAATAGAAAATGCATGCATAGTTTTCAGCATGTTTATTGAGCAGTATTATAAGGGACTAACCTTCTATGTCACATTAATTTCTTGTTCAGGTTGCTAGACACTATACTTCATCTTTTAAAAATGAGTATCTGAAAATATTCCTGAAATGTAAACTTCTATTCATGTGTCTACTAAGTTGTACAAGTTGGAAGGGATGATAATCTTTGTACCTAACAGGACAGAAAAAGGACAGATTTTCAGAAACTATTTACTGAACAGATAAACCAGGAAGTAATCATCATCACAATGGCAATATCTTTCTTATACTGTTTACAACATCCATGTCACATGTGTTATCTCATGTGATTGTATGTGAGCCAGGTAATCTCACAATTGGGAAAACTTTAGAATAGTTAAATAATTTTCTCATGGTCACAGGTCCTTTAAATCTAAGGGGTGAGATGAGATTCACAACTTCCTGGTTTCCAGTAAACCAACTACCTCATCAACCAGTGTCAGAAAACGATGCTAGGGGTTCAGTGATCTTCCCAGCATGTTTTTGTACCAGTTGAACAGAGACAGCATGTCATTGTTTGGGGTATTCATATACAGCATTTCTTATTAATGGCATCAATTTAGCTTGGATAAATGTGTTATTATCAATCAATTCAGCAGAGCTATTTCTACTATCTTCATATATTACCAGATACTAAAACCCACAACCAATACTAATATTTATTTGCAAACACATGGCTATGAGCAAACATGGAGGGTGACATAACTGTTTCACCTACAGTTATTTCAAACAGGATGATAGTAATGCACCTTAGCATGCAACTTTAAAGAAGGGAGTGATTGAGCACAAATAGGTTGATTGGTAGACAACAATTGGATTTTACAAGTGGAGTAAGTTTATCAAGTAGATAAAAAGGGAAAGGCACCATAGGAAAGGGGACCATGACAACAAGGGTGAGATAAGAAGAAACATCATGCTGATTCATTTTCCCTGGAAACGCATGTACCTTTCACTACATATAACACATAACCCAAGGGAAGAGAAGACACTTCCGTTAGAAAAATAAGTGCATGCAAAGGTATAGATATAAGTGATATCATGCAGCATTTATTTTTCTGAGTCTAGTTCTTATTTCTTCTGTTAAGCTGTCACCTTTACTCCTGGGCATGGATTTGTTCATCTCGCAGATGACTTACGCGCATCTGGAGTTGTTCAGAGAAGAGAAGCTTATGGGAGGATGGGGTGTTAAGGGGCATCGCCCATGACAGAATGGAGTCAAAGCTGTGTTTGGAAATTTTAGTAGGCTGTGGATGGATGGAGAGTTCCAAGAAGACTTTTTGAGGGGAGGGAGACTGGGATCTGACTCAGTTCTGTGGCACACGCAGTCCAGACTGATCAGACGCTGTCCAGTTCTGCCCTTTTTAGACAGAACTCCTGCCTCTAAAGTATCACAGTGTTCCACGCCCTCCTTACTTTCACACACGGTACATTTCCCACTCCTCACAGCAACACTGTGGCATAGTTATCTCCCTCTTCATAGTGGGAATAAGGAAGTAGCCTCTGGAAGCTGAAATGCTTTTTCTTCAAAATCATACAACCAGAAATTGATGCTGCTGCTGCTTCTAAGTTGCTTCAGTTGTGCCGACTCTGTAAGACCCCATAGACGACAGCCCACCAGGCGCCTCTGTCCCTGGGATTCTCCAGGCAAGAATACTGGAGTGGGTTGCCATTTCCTTCTCCCAGAAATTGATGAGAGAGAACTAAATATTAGATGTTTCCAAAACCAAGCTCTGTCCATTCCAACTATGTATAACAGGAGAAAAGTTCTCCCTCTTCCTCTCCCCATCCTTTTCTTTCCTCTCTTCCTAGGAGTTTTATTCAGTGTTTTTACAGAAAAGGAGCAACACTGACTAGGATACAGGCTGTACAAGACGAATCTTGGTGACAGGGAATCACTTTCATGTCTCTATGAATGTATGTGTGTGTGTGTTAGCTGCTCAGTTGTGTTTGGCTTTTGGTGATCCCCTGGACTGTAGCCCACCAGGCTCCTCTATCAATGGAATTCCCCTACTGGAGTGGGTAGCTATTCCCTTTTCCAGGGGATCTTCTCAACCCAGGGATTGTATCCACGTCTCCTGCATTGCTGAAGGATTGTTTACCATCTGAGCCACTAGGGAAGCACCTTTATGAATATAAGAAGGTTTTAAATCCCAAATGCTGGTATGCATTTGGTAAGAGAAGCAAGGCATGATAATTATGACCAGGAGAACGTGGTGGCTCTTAGCAGAAGGCATGCTCTTCAACTTTGAGCCACGCGAAAGTCAATGGTAACTGTTCATGTATCTACCTGTCCTGCTATGCTGGGGGCTTCTGGAGGGCACAGGCTGTGCCATCACGATCACTACCTGCCTGGCTTCTGGCTCTATGTCTGGTCCATAGCATGTGCTCAGTAAACATTCTCTTTCTCCTTTTAAACATTTGTTTTTTATTTATTTATTTGGCTGTATCAGGTCTTTGATGCAGCACGTGGGATCTCTGATCTTTGCTTCAGCACATGGGGTCTTTAGTTGTGGTATGAGAGAAATAGTCCCCTGACCAGGGATTGAACACAGGCTGCTTACATTGGGAACACTGAGTTTCAGCCACTGGACCTCCAGGGAAATCCCCAGTAAATGTTCTCTTGAATGAATGAATACTTACATGAAAAAATGATTCTATGTGATGATGAACAATCTGTGTTCCTTTAGTCCTCACTGATTATTATTCCTCAAGTAATCTATAATACACACGAAACATCTATGCTAAGACTCATTTTATATGCAGTGCATGCGTCTATGCTAAGTTGCTTCAGTTGTGTCTGACTCTTTGCAGCCCCATGGACTGTAGCCCACCTGTCTCCTCTGCCCACGGAATTCTCCAGGCAAGAATACTGGAGTGGGTTGTCATGCCCTCCTCCAGGGGATCTTTCCAATCCAGGGACTGAACCTGCATCTCTTATATCTCCTGCTTTGGCAGGCAGGTTCTTTACCACTAGCACCACCTGGGAGGCCCTAAAATGGAGAGCTTCATGCTAAATAAATTTTGCTAAAATAGTGAGATTATGTTTAGTATTGATGTTTAGCAAAAATCTGATTTTCTCAAAAACAAATAAACAAAAAATGTTCAAACTTTTTCTGCCTTGAAGTAATTCTAAATATCAGGTTTCTCTTGCTTTCCCTTTCTTTACCTTCCCTGACAGAGCATTAGTAGTCTAGACATAATGCATAGTTAATAGAGAACATTCTGCTATTACACGTGTACAAGGAAAAATAAGAAAACCTAGTTAAGAAGCCATAGCCATACAACCTTTCTGTGCAATCCCTAAATCTTGTTTTAATGACTATTTTATACAAACCAGTATGTAAACACATTTAGAAAGTTTTCTGATCATTTAAACCAGACCTCATCAGGGTAATTGTATTCTTATCATGTATTTAGGAATCAGCCTCCCCAAACAGTATTGTAGTAAGACAATGAGACTATATGCACAGGCAAATTGCTCAAACAAACAAACAAAAAAAGCCTATCATCTTGGACACATTAAACAGGAGATATTAGACATAACAGGAGATAATCTGACATATAAGATATCTTCATTTATTCAGATGAGTCATGCAAAAATATAACCATCACAACCGGATGGTGCTGATAATCCGCTAAAAACTTGCCGAAGAAGACAGACTACCATGCCAGTGGATTTATTTTACATGATAAGAAAGAAAAAGCAATATTCTTTTTGCAATCTTGACATGGAAAAGTCACAATTCTTTTCTTCTGCCAGTGGATCAAAATGCCAACCTTGCTGCAAGTCGCTTGTGCCCTGATCCCACGTGAAAAAGCTGCCAAGGTTTCTGCTGAAGAGTCAGACAAATCCATGCACCAGTTTTTCCCCTCTTCTCTCTCCTACTCCACCCTTGCAGTGTCCTGTGTTATTTCTGTAGATCTCTTTTGCTATAGATTCAGCCTTAAGAACCGTTTCTTTGGATCTCTCTGCTTATTTACCTAAACAGTCATTGGGTCCTCTTGGGGTCCCCTGGCTTTCTAGGGAGATCTTTCGTAAGGCCTGGTTTCCCCTGGGGGAATGGAAGTTGTTTCTCAGACCAAGACCCAGTTTCCCCTTTTCTGCCCATACTCTCTGCACAGGCTCAGGGCAAGGCCAGTTTCCTGTGGAGAACTATTTTTCTCATATACTGGGGAGACGTGTCAGAAAAAAATGGCCTCTCAGTAACTGAAAAGAAAAAAAAGGAGATTTTTCACCAGCCTATTTTGTTCCAGACATTGTTCAAGGGCATCAGCAAAAGCTCTGGGAAGTAGGTATTATTATCTCTGTTTTTCAGATGAGCCAGTAATTTGCTCAAGGTCATATAGTTAAGTGGTAGGTGTAGAATTTAAACTTTGATTTATCTGTCCTCAAAACTCTTTCCACCGTACCTACTGACCCAGGAATATGCCTCCAATCAGAGCAAAGCAAGAAGTACAATACCAAGCATCTTTATATGAGCTGACACGGTGCCATGGTACTGCAGGACTACTGGGAAGGGGTGTTGAAGGAACATTCAGTCCAGTTGCCTCACTTAAGGATGAAAACCATGGCGCCCAGAGACCCGGTGCTTCACAACAAGCCCACATATATGACAAGAATGCCAACCTTCTAACTCCTAGATTGCAATTTATTGCTATAGACTGAATATTTGGGACTCCTCAAAATTCATATGCTGAAATCTAATCCAGAGTGTGATGATATAAGGATGTGGGGCCTTTGGGGAGTGATTTAGCTCATAGGAGTGGAGTCTCGTGAATGGGATTAGTGCCCTTATAAAAGAGACTCGCAAGAGCTCTCTTGCCCCTTTTACTCTCTAAGGACATTGGGAAAAGATTGCTGATCTTCTGCACACCAGGAAATGACCCTCACTAGATATTGAATCTATCTGTGCCCTGACCTTGGACTTTCAGCCTCTAGAACTGTGAGAAATACATTTCTGTTTTTATAAGCCTGGGTGGCATTTTGGTAGAGAAGCCAGAACAAATCAAGACACTCATTAAGAATGATATTCTTCCTCCCACATAATAGTCTGGTTTGCTTTAATTTAGTTTCCTTTTTTTGTTTTTTTTTTTGTCTTTTCCTCTTTTGTATTATGATCTTTACCCTCTATATTAACTGATTATTTTCCATAAAAATATTCCACTTTGTTATAAGGTAAATTGCTCAAAACAAACAAACAAACAAACAAAAAAACTGTCTTTCTGGGGACTTCCTGGTGATCCAGTGGCTAAGACTTCATGTTCCCAATGCTGGGAGCCTGGGTTCAACCCCTGATCAAGGAACTAGATTCCACATGCCCCCAACTAAAGATCCTTCATGGTGCAATGAAGATCCAAGGTATTGTGTGCCATAACTAAGACCTGGCGCAACCAAATGAATAAATAAGTACTTAAAACAAGCTATACTTCTGGACATATTGAATAGGCAATATTAGACACGACAGTAATTTGTCCTATAAAAATCTCTATTCAGGTAAATCATGCAAAAATAATAACTGTCACAACCTGATGTGCTCCCGATCCACTAAAAAAGTACGAGAAGACAGACTACAAAAATGTGAATTCATCAACCTTCCTTTCTCCCCATATAAACAAGTCTGAACAATTCCTTAGAAAAAGTACACATCAGATTACTATGAGTTAAAATGGATTAGGACAAACTGCAGGCCTATGTGTAGTTAAATTCACAGACAGCCCGAAGAGTTTCCTTTCTCTCTACTGTTCACTTCTTTTGAATTAAACTGATTTTAAAATGCTGTCAATGTCCTCAACAACTTGCCAGTTAGCGAGTTTGCAACTTGCCAGTTTGTTTCTGCTTAAACCTAAAAAATAAACAAACAAAAAACCAGCAAAAAAAAAAAAAGGCATAATAAAATAAAATTGAATAGCTACTTAACAGACAGACAGCTTTAATGTTATCCCAGAGTCAGTTGCTGTCTGAGGGAGCAAAACATTTTTCCTTGTTAGCCAATTTTCTGCCATCTTGGGAAGAGTTAGCCATCCATTCATCACTATGCCTGGGTAGCATATACAGGAGAATGGTTATAAAGATCTTTTATCTTGTTCCCAAATGATGAGAGAAACCAAATGCCTGTTGTTCCTCTTAATGCAGTTTGAGTGAACAATAATAAAAAGGAATCAACTAAAGGACTATACTCAAATACTTCTCACAAGGCGTTGTCAAAATCTCTTTCTCTTTTTGACACTTGTCTCTTGAAAAGGGTTTTTGTTTTGACATTTTCCCTGAGTGCATTTGTCACTCGTACTGAACACGATGACTGACCCTGGGATCTGATCTTGAGAAATTAAGAACAGACAAAGCGCACGCCTCAAGCAGAAGTGTGGCAAACACCTCGCAGATAAGTGTGTTCCAAACTGGAAGTCGAAGTCCAAATCAGGAGTTCTGATTGTTTGTTTTGACTGTATGTTACTTTACCAAGAGATTAGAATTTGCTTTTTAATGGATTCTATGAGTGATGGACAGGGAGGCCTGGCGTGCTGCAGTCCATGGAGTTGCAACGAGTCAGACATGACTGAGTGACTGAACTGAACTGATGAGGTAACTGCTGTTGACTCTAGAAATTCCTGCCACATGTACATTCTCCAGTCCAAGTGGGATATGGAAAGAAATGAGAAGCCATTGAGGAAGAAAGAGATAGGAGGTAGGGCAAGGATGAAATAGCATCAAGAAGTCTATTTGATCACTCATTAAGTAAGCATTGGTTTAAGTCCATTTCTCTAGAAGCAGAGCCTGAGATTTCTATACAGATATGTTTGGGGAAAAATCAGTAAGAAAAGCAGGAAAAGACAGAGTAGAAGCTAAGCAGAGATGAGGCTCAGCTGGAGAACATGTTTAGCCGGATCTTATAAGGAGCTGCAGAGGTGTAGAGTCCATTATAGCACCTGCTGGCTACATGCAGCAATAAAACACCAGAAATGTGAGTAACCGGAGCTGAGATGTACTGCAAGTATAAAATACTGGTGGCTCAATTGGTAAAGCATCTGCTTGCAATGCAGGAGACATGAGTTTGATCCCCGGGTTTGGGAGGTCCCCTGGAGAAGGGAATAGCAACCCATTCCAGTATTCTTGCCTAGAGAATCCAGTGGACAGAGAAGCCTGGTGGGCTACAATCTATGGGGTCACAAATAGATGGACTCAGCTAAGGGCCTAATGTTCTCACTTTCCCAGACAAAGTGCCAAAAAAATAAAAAATTAAAAAGAAAGAGTAAAATGCCTGACAAATATTTTTTCATTGATTACATGTAGAAAGGATACCATTTTGGATAAATTAAAATATATTCTTTAAAAAATCCCACCCATTTTGTTTTACACTTTCAATGTGACTACCAGAAAAATTTTAATTGCATAAATGCTTTGCATTTATTTTTATCAGCTTTAAAATGCTAATCTGGACTTTTTTAGCCAAGGAAGTCTGATATACAGTCATGCAATATCTTTCCTCCTCCCTCCCTTTCTCTTTTCCCTTTTAATTTCTTTTTTTTTTTTTTTCCAGAAGTCCCCTAACCACTTCTATTATTTAACACTTAGCAAGGTTGGACTGTTTTCCAGTAGTCTTACTCAGGTTACACTGAGGGCTGAGATCTCATCATCCAAACAGCCGGGCAGACACATCCATAAATGTACTAGTTTAAACACGATTACAAAAGGCTCCTGACAGCTTGGTTGTGGGAAGAGAGATTGGCAGTAGCTCTTTAAAATAAGAAGCTTGTCCAATGCTCAGAAACACAGTATCAACTGATTTCCGCTACCATTACTTCATCTGTAGACCCATTTTGTTGATGGCAGATCAAAGTTGTTATCTTAACAGGATATCTAAGCATAAACAACCCACCACATTCCATTTCTGAAGGCTTGCAGTTTGCAGATTCTCAGAGGACACTTTAATAATCAATAACAGCAGTTGAAAGCTAAATTATATTTACAAATAGATTAGATTGAGTCGTATGTATACATTTATCATGTGACATAAACTGTGCGGTGATTTTTACCACTGTTTGTACCCCAGACTCAATCTTCCTTAATGGGTGAAATCTTTTGATGCACGTGTATTTTCAAGAAGCTATTGTTAAATGAAGTAATATTTTTGCTGGGCACTCTTTCAGTGATGTAAGCTTTTTTTCTCCATCATCAACATCATCACTATCATCATCAGTGCTGCTATCACTGTGTCACCACTGATGATATTTTTAAGCTTTTGCCCATGGTGTGTGTTATCTATATCAGGGACCACAGATGATATGTGACATTGGACATTTGGGATAAAAAGGTAAAAATTAACATGGTCAGCAAAATCAATAGTATAGCCAGTGGCTTATCTCCTTTGGCAAATCTCAGCTCAAGAGAATTTGAGGACAGGTAGCAATTCTACAGCTGATTCCCTGGAAGACTCTGATGCTGGGAAAGATTGAGGGCAGAAAGAGAAGGGGGGCGACAGAGGATGAGATGGTTGGATGGCATCATTGACTCAATGGACGTAAGTTTGGACAAACTCTGGGAGACAGTGAAGGACAGGGAAGCCTGGCATGCTGCAGTCCATGAGGTTGTAAAGACTCAGGCACAACTGAGAGACTGAATAACAAAGCAATTCTAGAATACTAATACAACCCAACCACATGGTGTGTTACTGGCTGGCTACTGAATTCCGCTCCTTGCTCTTTTCCTGCACTTTCAATCCCCTTGTATTTTAAAGGGAAACTCAGCAGCCACTCCTGTAGAGCAGCATAAGGAGTAGGCAGTTGACCAAAACTCCATCGTCAGGGAGAGCAACTGTTACAGTGGATCTAGGCTGGAACAAGGAGGAAAGGGAAACAGTGCAATGAACTTCCAGATGGATCAGATGCCAGGAAAGTAATGAATATTTAGTAGGCCTACCAATATTAGATCTAAAAAGCACTAATAGTGCCTTGATTTTAAAACTCAGAACTAACATTCATTTATCTAATTTCTGTTTCAATTAGATGGTAATGGATATTTTTTTCAACAAAGGATAGAAGCCACATCACAGCCAAGTAATAAAATGCTACTTGTGTATGCGAAATCATTCAATTATTTGATGCAATTAAACTAATATCTCAAGAGTGATTTGAAAGGAGAATATTTTTGTAAAGAAGACTTCAACAGAATTAGAAAAATAAAGCATTTTTCTGTGATTTTTTTGAAAAAAAAATGCAAAAGAGACTAAAGAAATTAGTCTTCAGTGTTCAATGTTCATCATTACCAAAACCCAACTCTCTGATGGCTTTCTTAATGATCTAGATGAAACTCTAATTTTGCAAATAGGACAATTTTTAAGGGAAGTTTTTCTTGTTAGTGCTGACTTTTTTTTTTTTTTTACTGCTGCCTACATGAGAGTAAGTGTGAAAAATGGGGGAAAGTTTGCTTCACGTGCATCATTCTTAGACATTTGGTCTTTGAATCTTGCCGAGTATTACTTTGCTGATAATTTCTTGAACTAGAATCTTCCAGTTGACTCTCTGATTTCAGGAAACAATAGGGCTTCACATGGCAGATCTTTTCTGCAAGGAATCTCAAAGGATCTTACCAACAACCATATCACCCTTCACAGAAATCCCTAGGTAAAAAGTAGTTCAATGAGGAGAATGGCATTTCTAAATGGCAAATCTAAGGGTCTAAAAAGCCAGTGACTTAACCTAAGACTTGAATAGACTGAGGTATGAAATTCTGATTTTCATATCCCTGTATGATAGTGTACTTCATTGTGATAAAACTACTCCCTGTGAAGTTTGGTCAACCAATGATCAGGCCTTAATAACTTAAGTTGAGGGAAAGCATGATGACATGAACATCAGAACAGGACTAGCTGTTGGCCAATTTGCAGGACTAGACGTTGGCCAATTTGTACTTTGGCCCCTAGAGTACTTCTAGTTACTATGCCAAAAATCCTTCTGATATGTTAAAAGATACAGCTCTGATATGTTAAAAGATACAGTTCTGATATGTTAAAAGATACAGTTCTGATATGTTAAAAGATACAGTTCTGATATGTTAAAAGATACTGTTCTGCTAGTCAGTTCAGTTCAATAAGTATGCCCTCTGCTCTGTGACTAGCCTCACAACAGATTCTTAGGAGACTGAGCTCATAGTCTAAGATAAAAGTCCAACTTGTATTTGTTTCAGCTTCTCTATCTTACTAACAGAATGCTCAAAATGGATTAAAGCTCTACATGTAAGGCCAGAGACTATAAAACTCTAAGAAGAAAACATAGGCAGGAAACCAGAAACAAAAAGAAAAGAAAATGGCAGAAAATATTTGCAAACGAGATCAACAAGGGATTAATCTCCAAAACATACAAACAACTCATGCAGCTCATTATCAACAAAACAAACAACCTTATCAAAAAATGGGAGGAAGATATAAATAGACATTTCTACAAAGAAGAAAAGCACATGAAAAGAGGCTCAACATTGTCAGAGAAATTCAAATCAAAACTAACGAGGTATCACTTCATACTTACTGAATGAATGGCCGTCATCAAAAAATCTGCAAACAATAAATGTTGGACAGGGTATGGAGAAAAGGGAACCCTCCTACACTGTTGGTGGTAATGTAAACTGGTAGAGCCTATATAGACAACAGTATGGAGGTTCCCTAAAATAACCAAAATAGAACTATCATATGATCCAGCAACCCTATTCCTGGGCATATATCCACAGAAAACCATAATTTGAAAAGTGCTCCAGTGTTCATTGCGGCACTATTTACAATAGCCAGGACATGGAAGCAATCTACATGTTCAGCAAAAGGAATGGATAGAGAAGAAGTGGTATATATATGCAATGGTATATTACTCAGCCATAAAAGAACAAAATGTCATTTGCATCAACATGGATGGACCCAGAGATGATTATACTGAGTGAAGTTAAGTCAAACAGAGAAAGGCAAATATCATATGATATCACTTGTATGTGGAATCTAAAGAAAAAGGGTACAAATAAACTTACCTACAAAACAGGAATAGAGTTAGAAAATAGATAGATGTAGAAAAACTTATAGTTACCAGGACATAAGGGCAGGGGAGGCATAAATTAGAAGGTTGGGACTGACAAATACATGTCATTATATATGAAATAGATAACTAATAATACCTACTGTAAAGCACAGGGAAATATTCTGTAATGGCCTATGTGGGTAAAAATCAAAAACAGAGTAGGTATGTGTATTCGTATAATTGATTCACTTTGCTGTACAGCAGAAACTAATACAACATTCTAAATCAACTATATTTCAATAAAAATTTTAAAAGGTGAACGCCGCAAGTTTCTTCAACTCACATTAAATGATGTTATATCAGTGCATAAGAACTGGTAGTAAGGAGGGCCAAACCAGTGGCTGCATATTATTTTGAAAGATTACTTTATGTCCAATGGAGCAGAGTGACAAGCCAAGACAGTAATGAATGGTTCATTCCTTTTGGGGCATGCACATAATTTCCATAATTATGGCACAAAAATCAAGGGGTCAGTTATTTTAGGGTGCATAGCGATGCACATCCATGCTGCCTACCACATTGTACAGGAGTCTCATGTGAATGTTTACACAGCACATCAGAAGCACTGATGATTGGAAATATTTTTAAATACAGAATATTACAGCTATACTGGAAGGATTTCCAGATAGTTTTACTCCTAGATCTGAAACTAGGACTCCATACTTCGTCAACCAGTAAAGAAAATGGAAACAACAAACAAACACACACACACAAATATGACTGAGAACTTGGCATCTAGATTTCGCTTAATGTATTACTCTACAGTGCACTGTGTTGTGTTCAGTCCAGTTCAGTCGCTCAGTTGTGTCTGACTCTTTGCGACCCCATGGGCGCTGCATTGTGGTTATCTTCTCTTTATTCACTGCCACTACTCATGATTACCTCCTCC
Source organism: Cephalophus harveyi (assembly GCA_006410635.1). Classification (NCBI taxonomy): domain Eukaryota; kingdom Metazoa; phylum Chordata; class Mammalia; order Artiodactyla; family Bovidae; genus Cephalophus; species Cephalophus harveyi. The sequence continues at coordinate 19,658 of SJYT01023034.1, forward strand.
CCAACTCAGATCTATTGCCTGAGTCATTGCATGGAAAGGTATAATGGATCTAACCAACGCTGTGCCCGTGCTTGACAATCTGTTGATACAGATGACACATTAAAGAAAGGCAGAGTGTTCTGGAGATTTCCCTGGTGGTCCAGGGGCTAAGATTCCATGCTCTCAATGTAGGGAGCCCAGGTTCGATTCCTGATTAAGGAACTAGGTCCCATGTGGTGCAAGTAAAAGATCCCAAGCAGCCTAAATGCTAAATAAATAATAAAGAAGTAAATAAAGTCAAAGTGCTTTGACAATGTATTCCTAACTGCTTCACTGGCCAATAAGTACATTCTTTTCACATTTTCATGAGAACACAGTAGTTTTCAAAATGTTGTTTCTTCTAGGTTGGCTACTCTTAATTTTTCTTTTCGAAGAATGTATATGAATACATTTCCTGATTGGATCCTATACTATAAACTTAAATTCTTGCTTCTCTGTCTATATATTCTGTGCTTAATTGGTTTCAATTATTATTCTGTGCTTTAATTGATTTATATACAAATTAGTAGCCCATGCTAATATGTTAATAAAATACTACCACATTTCCAGTGCTTGGATTCAGCACACTTTATATGCTCTTAAATATGTGTCACTCTGAATGAACTGTATTCAAGTTCATTATCTTTGTCCCTTATAAGTCACAGATCAAAGAATACTTCCCTGTAAGCAGATATTTTACAGGGAAATATCCACCATTGTTTCAGAAACTGATTATGCAGATTGACTCCCTTCTGAAGAAATTAGAAAATTAACTCAGCACCACAGCTGTGGGACTTAAATTACAGAACTAGCTATATTTTGAAAACTTTGAAAATCTGCCAAAAGAGAAAATTATAAGATTGATTCTGTAAATGATGCTATTCAAAGTAAACTACTTCTCTAATGGACTTGTTAGAGGTGATTTTTTTTTTTTTCCACAGCCATATCTTCTCTTACTTTTGATCAATGGATATCTTCTATCACATCCTGTTGTGAATGATTCTACCTGCTGAAAAGGTAAACCTATAATCATTTGTGAAAAGCAAAGGTAGTTCTTGATCAAGTAAATGAATCATAAACAGAGTCCAATACTTCATATACTAGTCTCATCCCACACCTATTTTTTTCTTGAGTATTGTCATTGGAATAACAGACATGATGGGTGGAGCAGGGGGTGGCAGAAGGGACTGATTCTTTGTTTTTAGACATTCACTGCTGAAGTGAGACATCATTCCCATGTAGAACCCATTTATGCCTCCATCTAGTAATAAACTGTCTATTCATACATTAAAGAGAACATAGTATAAGTGTAAACAAGCTTCAAGCATTTTTGCAAATGCCCACACAGATGCCACCCCACAATGCTTCTTCCTAATCCTGATCTTTCTTCCACCCCAGGGGAGGCATTATCTAGACTTTTAACATCAGGGATGACTTTGCCTATTTTTTGTACTCTATGCAAATTGCAGCTTAAATAGGTACTTTTCTCTTTCTGGCTTGTTTCGCTCAACACTATATTTGAGAGTGGCTATATTTTGTTCATTCTCATTGCTGTAGTATTGCATTGTGTGAATATCCCAGGATTTATTTATTCATTCAACTGTTGATAGGCCTTTGGGTAGTTTCCAGGTTGGCTTGATGAATGCTGCTGCTATGAATATTCATGGGCCCGTCTTTTGGTGAACATATGTATGCATTTTTCCAAATGTTAAATCGACCTTATATGCCTGGAATAAACCACACGCTTCGTGATATATTATTCTATTTATATGTTTCTGGATCTGATTTTCTAGGATTGGATTTAGGATCACTGCATTTATAGGACTGAAAGAAATTAGTCTGTAATTTTCCATTCCTTGAACGTCCTTGTGAAGTTTTGGTGCTGGGTTTCCCTGGGTCTTAGAAAAGATATGGGAGGTGTTCCCTCTTTTTTGATACTCTCTGGATAAGTTAGTTTAATATTGGTATTATTTCCTTCTTGAATATTCAAGTGAACTCAAGGTGAGGCCATGTGGGTCTAGGGTTTTCTGTCTGGGACTGTTTCTAATAACAGATTCAAGCTCTTCAATAGATATGAAATTATTAAGATTTTCAATGTGCTATTTATTTCCCCCCCAACTCCATTTCATATAACTTTATACATGAGTTGGTATTAAGTGGTTAATAATGTTAATACTTTTTGAGGTCTGAATGCTCATAGTGATGACTACTCTTTACGTTTCTACTATAGGCAACTTGATTTTTCATTCTTTCATTTATCAGTGTTGCAAGTATTTATAGATTTAATTAATGTTTTCATACACAGTCTACATATTTTTGGGATTTGAATTACTGTGTTTCTTTAATTTCCTGAGATGGGTGCATCAACGTTGTTCAGACTCCTTTCTAACAGATTCATTACATAACATAAACAGTTTTCTTTCTTGAAAAACATTTTTTTTTTTAAATTTCAATTTCATTTAAAAAAGCTTTTTTCCACTGGATACAGAATTCTAGTCATATTCTTTTAGCACTTTAAAAATGCCATTCCATCAATTTCTGCCTTCCATTATTTTAAGGGTAAGCTTCAATCTTGCTGCTTCTTCAAAAATAATGTATTTTTCTTATGTTGCTGCTATTAATTCAGATTTCCTGCAGATTAAGGTGTCCTGCAATGTGACTTGAATAGGTCCTGCTTGGGGTTCAATAAACTTTTGCGGGCTGGATTGATGTTGCTCATCAACTGTGGAAAGTTTTCAGCCATTATTTCTTCAACTTTTTGTTTTTGTAAATTTATTTATTTTAATTGGAGGGTAATTACTTTACAATGTTGTAGTGCTTTTTGCCATACATTCACACGACTCAGCCATGGGTGTACATTCAACTCTTTTTACTGCCACATACTCAGTCTTGTCTTCCTCTGAGACTCCATTCATGCAAATAGTAAACTTTTCTCTCTGTGTATCAATGATGTATTTTTCATTTATCTGATTTTTTGTTTGTTTGTTTTAAACTCAGAATAGTCCCAGCCTACATGATCTGGGTATCTACCTGATGTTGGATCTCAGATTCTTGATCAAGGATTAAATCCAGGCCAGAACAGTGAAAGCAGCAAATTGTAACCACTGGATGGCCAGGGGACTCCCCATTTATCTGTTTTTATATTCACTAATCATGCTGTATTCAGTCTACTGTTAAACCCATTCACTGAAGTTCTTAATTTAAGATATATATATATATATATATTTCTTTTTAGTTCAAAAAGTCCATTTCATGTGTTTTATATAGGTTCTAATTTTGGGGTTAAATTTTTAATCCTTTCATCTCTTCCTCCCATATTTTTGTTTCATGAACATATTTATCACAGTTATTTAAAATCTCTTCTGCTAATTCTGATATCCATCAATCTTCTTCTATCTTCTGTTTCTTAAATTTCTGATCATCATTCATACAGTCTTGATAGCTTTCAAGTTCATTGTTTTGATTGCATAAAAAGAACCACAGAGACTCCAGATTATGTCATACTCCACCAGGCAGGTTTAATCCTATTCTCACTCAGGCAGAGAGAATGTGGGGCTGATGGCCTCAATCCAAATCAGGCTACATTTTTGGTAAAGGTATCACTGGTTGTCTCTTTCTAAGGCATGAGGTTCTCTGCCAGGGACAAGCCTGGATTTTCCTTGGTCCACTCCCCACTGAAGATTTTTTTTCCCACATAAACACTGCTTTGCCTTTCAGAATTTTCAGAATATTTAAGTCTATTTCTGTAGTTTTCTATCCAGCTTCAGGAATCAGAGATTTCATGAGTATACAAGAGTATAGGAAGTCTCCCATTCTTCCTCTTTCTCCCTTCAGCTCTATATAAGTGGTGAAAGGTCTGTTATTTTCTCTTTGCCTAAGAAGATTCTTTTGTTGAGCAAGAGCAAGTGTTCTCCGTCTCCAACTTGCATTCAAAATTAGTAAGTGCTACCAGAGTGAAAATTGCTAAGATTTCCAGTTTACTTCTGAATGGTCTGTCCCCTCTGGAATTTTATTCCATTAGTCCTTATTTTTCTGAGGGTTCTTGATGACTTTCAATTTGAGTACTGAATCCAGGTTTTTTAGTTCCTTTCATCAGCTGAATGAAATTTCCAAAATCAACTATAATTTACCTGGAAGTGACATGCTTCCACAAAGATGAAACTTTTTTTTTTTTCCAATTCAATATGATTTGAACTTTCAAAAGTTTAAAATATAAATTTTTACATTTTTATTATTTATATTTTAGATCATCATTTTTATATTTTTATTATGAGAGGAAATTTTAATTAATCTCAATAAATTAATACAAATATAAAATTAAAATTTTATTGAGTGATGATTAAAAATTACTATTTCAATGGAAGATAACTCCATCATAATTTTTTGAGTGCCTAGCCAGGATATGGAATTATGCTTTCCTTTTTAATATATAGAACACAAATTTCTCTGATAGATATCATAACTAAACATTCTTAAGAAGTCACTCTCTCAACATGCTAATTTAACTCACTTAAATGGCGTAATCCAAGTCTCATTTTTTGTTTTATTTCAAAGAGTGGAAAATAGACAACCACATTTGTAAGTGCTACTGCCCACGTTCAAATAAAAGCAATGTCAATTCTATGAGACTTGTATATAAAGAAAAATAATAAAAAGTTTGATTGTATATCCTAGCACCTAATAGTCAGGGATCCTAAAGCTTCTGGCAAAGAGAAAGGAAGAATGTGATATTTTCCCATTTTTAAACGACAGAAAATTATGGTACACTGATATCTTATATGGAGTTTTTGTTTTGAGACATAAAAAGGTCAGGCATAAACTTAGAAGATAAATTTGCATTATTTCCCCACTAAATTCAGTTTAAGATCTTTTCCTTTAAAACATGTTTTGAACAATGGCATTAATCAGAAAGAAGGAAGACTTCAAGGAGTGATGTAATTAAATAAAGGAGAAATAAGAAACAAAACGAAAATATGCTATTTGTATGAGTGACTGGAGAAAAAAGTGAAAGGAAAAAGCCTTGAAATAATTTGAGTTTTCTCATTTGTCCTCATTACCTGAACCTTCTTTATCCTTTTCTTTTCTATCTTTCTTCCTTTTATCATGATTTTCCAAATATTGTCTCCTTCACTGTCTTCCCTGGTGGCTCAGATGGTAAAGCGTCTGTCTACAATGTGGGAGACCTGGGTTTGATCCCTGGGTCAGGAAGATCCCCTGGGGAAGGAAATGGCAATCCACTCCAGTACTATTGCCTGGAAAATCCCATGGACAGAGGAGCCTGGTAGGCTACAGTCCATGGGGTCACAGAGAGTCGGACACGACTAAGCGACTTCACTTTACTGTCTTTTACTCTACCTTCCCTTACTTCTACCTCTTGCTTCCTCCAATGCCATAGATGTCATTAATCAAGAATTACTAGTTGACCAGCATTTACTTCCATATTCCCCCTTTTTAATAGGGGCTTCTATTCAATGATTTTACTTTTACCTGACTTAAATATTTTGTCAGTGTTTTCTTTGAGTCCTCCTTCTATTCAGTTGACATAGAAATATATCATCCTCATTTGCAGTGTTTTCACCAAAATAAGATGAACCAGGAAACTGACTTTAATGGCTAGATCTCTGAGATTTTTTTACTGTATGTCCAAATAATGCTGTACATCTATATTTTCCATCCCGGCAGTTTGTATGGCTGTAAGCCAATGACAAATGATAAGAATCACAACAGTGGGACTTTGGCAATGAGTTTTGACATCATCAAAAGCCTTTATATTGGACAAGTTATGGTCTACTCTGTCAGGAGGAAAAACATTTTGTATTAAAGAATGAAAGGAAATTATAGTGGCTTTAACACCCTTGCATTATCTCTCAGACTCATGCACTTTTGTCACCAGCACTGACTGGAAACTTTGGGTTGGAGCTATGGATTTGCATATCCAGTTATGGAATGTTTGTTAAATAGACAATGTGTTCAAGTGGGAGGGGACATGGCAAACCTATGGCTGATTAATGTTGATGTTTGGTAGAAATCAACACAATACTGTAAAGCAATTATCCTTCAATTAAAAATAAATAAATTTTAAAAATATACAATGGAATCAAGGACCTCTGGGGCCAACTGAGTCACCTTCAAAAATCAACCCCTGTCTCCTCCTTTCTTGAAGAGAACAAAAATACAGATAAAATATGCTGTATCACTCAGCTGAGTCTATGTGGTAAACAGAATTCTTAAAACTCAGTATAGAGCACAAGTATAAGCTATGATCACTGATGAATACCAATCCAACAGTGATAAAATATGACAACCAGAGGTACTAATGAATATTAATTATGGTTCTTCATAGAAATTATAATGGTTAATATTGATTTACTGTCTAATGCGTGCCAGGCATAGTGCCACCTGATTTATTAATGTTAACAGCATATTTGCTCAATATTCAAAAGGTCCAAGTGTTAAATTTTTTTTTATTTTACTTTATTTTACTTTACAATACTGTATTGCTTTTGCCATACATCAACATGAATCCATCATGGGTGTACATGAGTTCCCAGTCCTGAACCCTCCTCCCACCTCCCTCCCATACCATCTCTCTGGGTCATCCCAGTGCATCAGCCCCAAGCATCCTGTATCCTGCATCGAACCTAGACTGGCGATTCATTTCTTACATGATATTATACATGTTTCAATGCCATTCTCCCAAATCATCCCACCCTCCCCCTCTCCCACAGAGTCCAAAGGTCTGTTCTATACATCCATGTCTCTTTTGCTGTCTCGCATACAGGGTTATCATTACCATCTTTCTAAATTCCATATATATGTGTTAATATACCGTATTGGTGTTTTTCTTTCTGGCTTACTTCTCTCTGTATAATCAGCTCCAGTTTCATCCACCTCATTAGAACTGATTCAAATGTATTCTTTTTAATGGCTGAGTAATAGTTCATTGTGTATATTTAACTTTTAACATGAGGAAATTAAGACACAGACAGATTAAGTAGCTTGGATTAGTAAATGTTAGAGATAGATGAACATTAGTTTTCTCATCCTTAACCTACAAAGAAGGAAATTAGCTTAAAGCCAATGTATAGGCAGGAAGAACCATTTTAAATATATTTAAAATTCAGTTCAGTTCAGTCGCTCAGCCGTGTCCGACTCTTTGTGACCCCATGAATCGCAGCACGTCAGGCCTCCCTGTTCATTACCATCTCTCGGAGTTCACTCAGACTCACGTCCATCGAGTTCGTGATGCCATCCAGCCATCTCATCCTCGGTCGTCCCCTTCTCCTCCTGCCCCCAATCCCTCCCAGCATCAGTCTTTTCCAATGAGTCAACTCTTCACATGAGGTGGCCAAAGTACTGGAGTTTCTTTTTAGCATCATTCCTTCCAAAGAAATCCCAGGGCTGATCTCCTTCAGAATGGACTGGTTGGATCTCCTTGCAGTCCAAGGGACTCACAAGAGTCATCTCCAACACCACAGTTCAAAAGCATCAATTCTTCAGCGCTCAGCCT
>SJYT01023034.1:29333-215176 GCA_006410635.1 Cephalophus harveyi
ACTCCTTTTCCTATTTGGAACCAGTCTGTTGTTCCATGTCCAGTTCTAACTGTTGCTTCCTGACCTGCATACAGATTTCTCAAGAGGCAGGTTAGGTGGTCTGGTATTCCCATCTCTTTCAGAATTTTCCACATTTTCTTGTGATCCACACAGTCAAAGGCTTTGGCATAGTCAATAAAGCAGAAATAGCTGTTTTTCTGGAACTCTCTTGCTTTTTCCATGATCCAGCGGATGTTGGCAATTTGATCTCTGGTTCCTCTGCCTTTTCTAAAACCAGCTTGAACATCAGGGAGTTCACGGTTCATGTATTGCTGAAGTCTGGCTTGGAGAATTTTGAACATTACTTTACTAGCATGTGAGATGAGTGCAATTGTGTGGTAGTTGGAGCATTCTTTTGCATTGCCTTTCTTTGGAATTGGAATGAAAACTGACCTTTTCCAGTCTTGTGGCCACTGCTGAGTTTTCCAAATTTACTGGCATATTGAGTGCAGCTTTAATGGATTAATATGTACAACATACCAAAAGTTAGTAAAAATCAATAAAAGAACCTGTATATAGTTAAACAAATATGAACAGGCAATGCACACAGAGAAATAAAGATCAACCACTAGCATGCAGAAAAACATAAATTGATAATAAATTATCAGCTCTCAGTCATTAAATTGGAAAAAAATAATAAGCACTGATAATGTCTGCATTGTCAAGAATGTGAGGAAGCAGATATTCTCATCTATTTAAGTAAAATATTGAATTTGTTAAGCTTTTAAAAGGGATGCTCATTAGCACTGGCAACTGAAATCTAATATTTAGTGAAGTCAATATTTTAAGGGATTTTTTTTTCCTTTAAATCAATAACATATGTTTAGACACATACCTCATAAATATGTTCATGTGTGCCTAAACAGCATTTGTAAGGTTTGCTATTGCAGGTTTATTTCTAAGAGTAATACTTGGAACAGTTTATTAATATGGAAATGGCTTTTTAAATTTATGGCAATATGAGATACTACACAACCTCAAAGACAATAAATACATACTAAAAAGGAAAATAATTCAATATTTATCAATTGAATGATTTTCTACTTAAAAGTATAAGCTATCATATATAAAATGGATAAAAAGCTCCTAATATACCATAATGGAAAAGAGCACAAAAATTAATGTATATATACAACTGAATCACTTTGCTGTACAGTATAAATTAACACAACACTGAAAATTAAGTGTGCATCAATAGAATAATTTTTTTTTTAATTAGAAACTTTTAAAAGCTGACTTTCACATGGAACATTTTCCAGGATAGATCATATGCTGGGCCACAAAGCAAGCCTCAGTAAATTTAAGAAAACTGAAAACATATCAAGCATCACAACACTATGAGATTAGAATCAACTACAAGAAAAATACTGCCAAAAAAAAAAAAAACAACACAGACATGTGGGAGGCTAAAAAACCAATGTGTCACTGAAGAAATCAAAGAGGGAATAAAAAAAATAACTAGAGACAAATGAAAATGAAAACACAATGATCCAAAACCCATGAGATTCAACAAAACCATTTCTAAGAGGGAATTGTATAGCAATGAATGCAAGCTTACCTTAGGAAACAAAGAAAATCTCAAATAATCTAATGTTATACCTAAAGTAATCAGAGAAAGAACAAATAACCCAGAGATAATATAAGAAAAGAAATCATAAATATCACAGCAGAAATAAATGAAATAGAGACTAAAAAATAGAAAAGATCAACAAAACTAAAAGCTAGTTCTTTGAAAAGATTAAAACTGATTTCAGAACAGTTTAGAATGATTCATTTAGATATTTTATAAAAGTGATACAGGCATGCATGTACATAATCATAGAGAAAAGGAAGTGGAAAGGGACACATCTAAATGTAAATAACAGTTGTCATTGAAAGAGGGGTGGGGAGTAGGGAGGAAGAAGGAGGACCCTGATGTATGGCATATATAAGTTTTTTTTTGAAATCTCAAGGACAGAGGGGCCTGATGGGCTACAGTCCATGGGATCACAGTTGGACATGACTTAGTGACTAAACCAGAACCATGTTTTTATACATTATTTTTTTAATTAAAAATTATAATACCAAATTTACTTTAACTCAACCAAACCAATTGGCTATATGCTATGTTTCCATCAGAAACTATGAAGAAATAAGGATTTATACACATAATTTGCTATCCCTGCATATTTCAGGCCAATTCCTTGATCTTCAGGAATTAGATTAAGCTGTACAAGTCACCTAACTTTGAAACACATTCTAATATATTTTTTTCAGCCTTTATTAGGAATGTGTTGTGCCAGACTTTATGTTGGTTGAGAGTGATACAAGACTGAATAAGGTACACTCAGTCTCACCCTTAAGACATATTATAATTAGGTCACTGACTTACATATATTAGCTTTCAAATGCAATGAGGTGATCATTGCTCAAAGAGGAGAAAGTAAAAGGAAATAGAGCTTTATTCAAAGTACTATACTCTGAGACAACAGATAGGAAAGAAAACAATCCCCTGCTAGAGGATCTATAGAAAGTGAATTTGCCATCAAATTTTTAAATTATTATTATTATTTTTTAAAGTCTATATGTCCAAAGCAACCTAAATGTCCAGCAACAGAGGAATGGATAAAGAAGATGTGGCATATTTATACAATGGATTATTACTAAGCCATAAAAAAGAACAAAATTATGTATTTGCAGAGATGTGAATGGACCTAGGGACTGTCATACAGAGTAAAGTAAGTCGGAAAGAGAAAAACAACTATCACATATTAAGGCATATATATGAAATATACAAAAATTGTGTAGATGAACCTATTTGCAAAGCAGAAATAGATATGCAGATGTAGAGAAACAAAGTATGAACTCCAAGCAGGGAGGAGGTGGTAGAATGAAATGGGAGATTGGGACTGACATATTTACACATCTATGCATAAAATCCATTTTGAAGGAGATCAGCCCTGGGATTTCTTTGGAAGGAATGATGCTAAAGCTGAAACTCCAGTACTTTGGCCACCTCATGCGAAGAGTTGACTCATTGGAAAAGACTCTGATGCTGGGAGGGATTGGGGGCAGGAGGAGAAGGGGACGACCGAGGATGAGATGGCTGGATGGCATCACTGACTCAATGGACGTGAGTCTGAGTGAACTCCAGGAGTTGGTGATGGATAGGGAGGCCTGGCGTCCTGCGATTCATGGGGTTGCAAAGAGTTGGACATGACTGAGCAACTGAACTGAACTGAACTGATGCATAAAATAGACAACTAAAGAGAAACTGCTGTATAGCTGAGGGAACTCTACTCAATGCTCTGTGGTGACCTAAATAGGAAGGAAATCCAAAAAAGAAAGGATATATGTATATGTAAACATATGGCTAATTCACTTTGCTGTACAGCAGAAAATAACAATATTGTAAAGCAACTATACTCCAATTTTTTTTAAATGTCCAGCTGCTTTAAAACTTCTAATATATCAGTAAGCACTAGAATCATTTCCCCACAAGGCAGAATGCTTAATGCACTTTAGAATAAGAATGTTCATTCCATTTTGGCAGAACTCTCACTACCTCTAGCTGATCCTCCCCTCCTTCTCTCTAACACACACATACATGTACCATATTCATATTTAGCCCTTCTTGGCACACTCCTCATGTCAAGAATGATCCTACTTTTCACCAGCTACTTTACTTACTACCATCACCCTTTGGGTCCCTGCAGATGTTTTTACATTTTGTCACTCTTGTTTCAGGTGGAAGAGTGAAAAAAATAAATAGCCTGGATGACTTTGGAGCTGTCGTAGGTTGAAAAGAAACTTCTCTATTTTAATCACCCCCTGCTGCTGCTGCTAAGTCGCTTCAGTCGTGTCCGACTCTGTGCGACCCCAGAGACGGAAGCCCACCAGGCTCCCCCGTCCCTGGGATTCTCCAGGCAAGAACACTGGAGTGGGTTGCCATTTCCTTCGCCAATGCATGAAAGTGAAAAGTGAAAGTGAAGTCGCTCAGTCGTGTCTGACTCTTCACAACCCCATGGACTGCAGCCTACCAGGCTCATCCGTCCATGGAATTTTCCAGGCAAGAGTACTGGAGTGGGGTTAATCACCCCCTAGAAGAGAAGAAAATGCATTAGCTGCAATTAGAATCACACTATCGAAATAGATCTGTGTTTCACATCTTAATCTAATTGTGTCATGTAAAAATTAATAAAAAGTTATCATGAAATAAGTTCTTAGTAGAATCCATTTCTTTTGGTTTTTAATACCATGTATTTGCTGAGACAGTACTGGCATTCATGTTCCTGTGAGCTTTTCCTTTGCACCTTATCTTGTGTGTCTTTCCTCAAACCACTTTTTCTATTTAATATAAAGAAATATGGATAAGATAGCATTTCTGCCCAAAAAAACCTAGAATTACTTGGTAGCTACTTTGTGCACACGAGTGTACAGAATAAAGCAAAAGGACCACATGAAAAATAGTTACTGGATCACCTGCATAGCAGTTTAAAAGTACTGTTTAAAATTCCATTCTAGAGTTTTACCTGGAGCCTCGCATCAGTAAGCCTATGGAGATAGCTGTAGCACTTGCTCACAGGCCTATGCTCTCAGTCTAGTGGCTTCTTTCCATGATTTTATTCAGGTGGAGAGTGTAGCAGATTTCCATTACTGAAGATGACCATAACCATAGTTCCCTTCCCTTATGCTCTTCAGTGCAACTCTGACCCTCCATCCATTGAGACATGTACCTACATGTTCCCTCCTTTTGAACTTAAGCAGGCTTACAACCCAAACAGAAGTGATAGTGGTTGGCTTCTTAGCCTTGGTCATAAAATGTTGATTCAGCTTCTTCTTGGTTCTCTGGGAGTGCTCACTCATGGAACACAGCTACCATGCTTCAAAGAACCCTAGATCACATCGAAAGGCAAACATGTAGGTATCATAGCTGAAATTTCTAGCTGAGCTCCCAGCAGACTGCCAGCATCAATCATCAAACACGTAATGATTCCAAAAGGATTCTTATTCTTAGCCATTAAGCCACCTAAGGCTTTGAGTCTCCAAGCTTTGAGATCCCAGAAATCATGGAGCAGATATCAACTTGTCCTGATTGTGTCTTATCTAAATTGTTGTCCCTCATAATAATCAAACATAATGATGCAGACGTTTTATGCCCTTGTATTTCAGAATAATTTGTTACATAGCAAGAGACACACTGTAATATTGGGATAACTCCGTTGAATACAAATTCTGTACCTTTTGCATCTTCCATTCTACCTATTGGCAATAAGGGAGCTAGTGAAAAATAGAGAAATGAGAACTAATATCAGATGGACCTAGGTTTGAATCCCATTTTCAGTTCCTTACTTATTCTAAGCTGTTGGGTTGGTTGTCTGACATCTCGAAATTCCTTTATCTGTAAAATAGGATCAAAGATACTATCCTGAATTGTTGTAAAGATTAAAGTAGTTAACAGGTAACTATTTTACATGTTACATGCTTCTGAATGATTCAACAGGTTAGTGCTTTAGTGAATCCACTATTAGGCCCATATTCAAGTTCTTGTCTTATTTCTAGCACCTATGAACTGAGTAGAGTCACTAGTCCCCTAGGTCTCACTGGAAGGAGACCCTCCCAGTAGAGGATAAGGACCCTTCCCCTAGTGATTTATGTGGAATGGGCCTGCCCTTCATTCTTGGCTACAGATTCAGGAACCACTCAACAATTTGACTTCAGAGAACACTCAATCATTGTGACAAGATGCTGCTGCTGCTGCTGCATTGCTTCAGTCATGTCTGACTCTGTGCGACTCCACAGACAGCAGCCCATTGGGCTCCACCATCCCTGGGATTCTCCAGGCAAGAACACTGGAGTGGGCTGCCATTTCCTTCTCCAATGCATGAAAGTGAAAAGTGAAAGTGAAGGCGCTCAGTTAAAGCACACTCAATTCCCTGTGTGTCATTTTTGTTGTTATTGTTGCTAATTTTAAGTGTCAGGGGGACAGGGAAGTCTGAGATTATTTGCTGCTACTCCATGAGACTGTGATCATGGACTGTGTCTATGGCTTCCAGGGTCTTCCTGAAGTAGTTTTCACTAGGATATCAAATATGATGTTCTTTCTAATGGCATGCTTTGCATTGTGCTCAAGCTAGACTCTTGTGAGAACCTTCTTTTTAATGTTCTGGTGTCAGTGACATGTGACAAAGCATCTGACACGTTAACTGCTTCTGAAAGACAGAACATGTGTCCAATAAAGCTGCTAAGCTAAGAAAAGAAAAGAAAAAAATGAGGCTGAATCTGAGACATAGAAATGTCCCAAATTGAAACATTTCATGCCAGCATTATGCCTCCCTTCTGTGCATGTATGAATGTCAAATGCATACAAAGTACCTGTTTATCTGCTCACAGTCAGTCCATCTTTGAAGCCAAGCGGAAACACATTTGCTGACCCAGGGAACATAAATGACATCATTACCTAATGAACTGTTGCAGAATTCATTTGAATGTGGCTGTCCTTTTGAAGAGCATGAATCTTCCCAGTGATTAAAGTGATTTAGACAGGGTAGTTCAGGGTAGACAATATTAATTTAGCAATGAGTCATTATGTTCAGTACCAGTCTGGAACCTAACGAGCTGATTCAAATTCATTTAAATCACTTGGAAAATACATACAGAGGCTGCACAATGTACATAATTTGGAACCAAAAGACATTTCATCTAAAAACCAATATATTTCAATCAGTAGAAATAAAATAAATCCAGGTTTTTTTTCTGTCTCCAATGACTAACCTGCTTCAGTCCTGAGGTTTTGAAATTAACTGTAGACGGTAGAAACACCTGAATTTAAAACTTCACTTGAAAAAGGAATGAACAAAACGCCTGATGAATATTATTTTATTAATTACTTAAGCGAGAGAGTTATAGGATGTGGTGTCATCTCAGTAATGAGAGTAACTTTTGCATTTAGCCATGGCTAATTTTGGGACAAAGCTAGTGTAGGTGATGGAATTCCAGTTGAGCTATTTCAAATCCTAAAAGATGATGCTGTGAAAGTGCTGCACTCAATATGCCAGCAAATTTGGAAAACTCAGCAGTGGCCACAGGACTGGAAAAGGTCAGTTTTCATTCCAATCCCAAAGAAACACAATGCTCAAACTACTGCACAATGGCACTCATCTCACATGCTAGCAAAGTAATGCTCAAAATTCTCCAAGCCAGGCTTCAACAATATGTGAACCGTCAACTTCCAGATGTTCAAGCCAGATTGAGAAAAGGCAGAGGAACCAGAGATCAAATTGCCAACATCTGCTGGGTCATTGAAAAAGAAAGAGAGTTCCAGAAAAACATCTATTTCTGCTTTATTGACTATGCCAAAGCCTTTCACTGTGTGGGCCACCACAAACTGTGGAAAATTCTGAAAGAGATGGGAATACCAGACCATCTGACCTACCTCCTTAGAAATCTGTATGCAGGTCAAGAAGCAACAGTTAGAACTGGACATGAAACAACAGACTGGTTCCAAATAGGAAAAGGAGTACGTCAAGGCTGTATATTGTCACCCTGCTTATTTGACTTATATGCAGAGTACATCATGAGAAACGACAAGCTGGATGAAGCACATGCTGGAATCAAGATTGCCGGGAGAAATATCAATAACCTCAGATATGCAGATGACACCACCCTTATGGCAGAAAGTGAAGAGGAGCTAAAAAGCCTCTTGATGAAAGTGAAAGAGGAGAGTGAAAAAGTTGGTTTAAAGCTCAACATTCGGAAAACTAAGATCATGCCATCTGGTCCCATCACTTCATGGCAAATAGATGGGGAAAAAGTGGAAACAGTGGCAGACTATTTTTTTGGGCTCTAAAATCACTGCAGATGGTGATTGCAGCAATGAAATTAAAAGATGTTTACTCCTTGGAAGAAAAGTTATGACTAACCTAGACAGCATATTAAAAAGCAGACACATTACTTTGCCAACAAAGGTCTGTCTAGTCAAGGCTATGGTTTTTCCATTAGTCATGTATGGATGTGAGAGTTGGACCATAAAGAAAGCTGAGCACCAAAGAATTGATGCTTTTGAACTGTGGTGTTGGAGAAGACTCTTGAGAGTCCCTTGGAATGCAAGGAGGTCCAACCAGTTATTCCTAAAGGAAATCAGTCCCTGAATATTTATTGGAAGGACTGATGTTGAAGCTGAAACTCCAATACTTTGGCTACCTGATGGGAAGAACTGACTCATTGGAAAAGACCCTGATGCTGGGAAAGATTGAAGGCGGGAGAAGGGGATGACAGAGGATGAGATGGTTGGATGGCATCACTGACTCAACAGACACGAGTTTGAGTAAACTCCGGGAGTTGGTGATAGACAGGGAGGCCTGGCGTGCTGCAGTCCATGGGGTCGCAAAGAGTCAGATATGACTGAGCAACTGAACTGAACTGAATTTTGGGAGCATCCTAGCAATCTTAGCCCTACTGGTATTGAAATCAGAATTAGAAGACCAATTAAATAATAATAAAAACTACTTATGAGATATATACTTAGGAAAGTTAATTGCCAAAATAAGAAAGAAATGTATTGATTTTGGTAGTTTTGGACAAAAACTTGTATTAGCTATGAGTTGATAATATAAAACTTAATTTTGAAAATTTTTGCTGAGTCATTTCTTGCTCTCTTGCATTAAAAAAGAAATGTGACTGAATAATAATTTTACAGACACTGGTTTTTCAGGCTTGGTCTTATGTGTTTGTTTGTTTTTTTTTTTTGTGGGTTTCTCTCCCAACTCTGGAGAAGGCAATGGCACCCCACTCTAGTACTCTTGCCTGGAAAATCCCATGGACGGAGGAGCCTGGTGGGCTGCAGTCCATGGGGTTGCTAGAGTCGGGCACGACTGAGCGACTTCACTTTCACTTTTCACTTTCCTGCATTGGAGAAGGAAATGGCAACCCACTCCAGTGTTCTTGCCTGGAGAATCCCAGGGACGGAGGAGCCTGGTGGGCTGCTGTCTCTGGGGTCTCATAGAGTTGGACACGACTGAAGCAACTTAGCAGCATTTTCACTTTCCTGCATTGGAGAAGGAAATGGCAACCCACTCCAGTGTTCTTGCCTGGAGAATCCCAGGGACGGAGGAGCCTGGTGGGCTGCTGTCTCTGGGGTCTCATAGAGTTGGACACGACTGAAGCAACTTAGCAGCAGTAGCAGCAGCTCCCAACTCATGTGCTAAAAGTTGATTAAACTGAGATACCTGACGATTCCTGACACTTGGCCAGTGATTATTTTGATATAAGTGTGAAATACAACCCTGATCAATGATACATGAAACAAAATGTCATGAGGGCTTCTGGGAAGTTATTTTCACTGTTAAGGAGAAACAGAAATGTAAGATTCCCCTTCCTTTTATAGGGTATGATGCTTACTAGTTGGCAGTCACCTTACAACCCTGAGCAGAAGGTCACTGAATGTTGATCAGAGGGCTTGACATCATTGACTAGTCTATTAACTGGTCCTGGACTTTTTACTTGTCCATTTTTTATTACATGAAGCTATAAAATTTCCATTTCTTTAAGCCAGGTCTGTTGGATTTTTATATATTTGTAGCTTGAAGAATCCTAACTGGCATCCAGACTTTCATAAATAGAAATTAACCAATCTCCTTCACGAAAATATTCCAGGGCACTGAGCAAAGTTGGTCAAGAAAATTTTCTTCTATCTAGGTTCAATGTAAAGAGCTTCTAGCCTTATCTTTCTGACACTGCTAGACGATTAAGTGAATACTTCTATAAATTTAAATTTAACTTCTGCTGACTTCTAGCTTCCAGTGTTAAGTTATATAAATTTGAAGACAGCAATTTTTCTCAGGGTGAAACTAATTGCATTGACCTAAAGATTAGCATAAGGTGATAGTGAGTTCTCTCCAGGCTAAGAAATAGACATCCATTATTACAGGAATGCAAATCCTCTACACTCCCTTCTTACACAAAATATACCATCTTGTTATCTTGTCATCTCTCATCCCCTTTGGAGTCCAAACCTTCTCTTCCATTCCTGAAAAGAAAATTTCCTAATCTTCATTATGCAAATAAGATTCCCTACATTGATGAGTGAAAGGAAGAATTAGAAGCAATGTATATACAATGTCTAGCACAATCCTTTTCTCTTAGATGTTTAACAGAGGATATTTTTTAACACTAAGAGTGAATTTTCTGAAGTCATTGGCAGTAGGAAAATGCCACATTATCTCCTCATCCCACCCCAGCACCAGCTTAACGCTCTTTAAGAAATATGTGCTTCGAAAAGCAAGCCTTGGTTTGGTTAAGGAACAAGATCTAAATAAACACTATTGTTATAAAAGATAAAATTTGGTATTAACAGTCACATACTACTATATACAGAGCAAAGAAACAATGAGGACCCACTGCACAGGGAACTATACGTACTATCTGCTAATAACCTATAATAAAAAAAATCTGAGAAAGTATATGTATGTGTGTGCATGCATGTGTATGTGTATAATACAGTAAATAACCTTGAGCATATTTGAATCATTATAAATCAACTAAACACTAAAAAAATTAAAAACTTTTAAAAATAGGAAAAAAGATAACATCATTACATTAGAATGGTTTAAATTAAGAGTCTACTTCTCCTACATAACATCCTAAATAATATTCACACACAACATGTCCTCTAAGAGAGATTCCTAGAAGCAAAATTTGAGCCAAAGGGAACAAACATTTAAAAGTTTGATTGCCTATGCTAAATTTCCAAGCAAAATCTATTCCTTCACCAAAACTGGATGAAAGGTTCACACCTTAGTTTTGAAGGTTCACACCCGTCAGCAGCACTTCATCAATATGCTATATTTGCCAACCTGTTTGTAATAAGTGGATTTTCATTGTTATTTCAAAATACTTCTGACTACATTAAAATCATTTTTCCATATTTATAATAATTCCTTTATTTACCTTACTTTCTGTGAGGGGTCTTTTCACATCTTTTCCTCGTTTTTGTTTTCCTGGATGTTTTTGTTTTTTGTTAATGTCAAGGAATATGTATGATTATTATAAACATTACAGAAATATATAAATATTATTGTAAATACATATAATAAATACATTATTATAAATACAAGGCTATAATTAACCCACTGAAGGCATATGTGTTGAAAACTACTTTCCCACTTTACCATTTGTCGTTTGACTTTTGTTAATCATCTTATATTAAAAAAACAATGTGGTCATCTTTCACTTTCTCACTGTGTTCTATTTTCTTTCAGTGTTTTCACACTTTCATAAATCATTGTTTATAAAATTTTATTTTGGAGCAAGAAGTAAGGTAAATTAGCTTTAATTGTTCTCCAGCTTTTTGTACCTCAGTTTGTTAATTAGTCCATCTCCTTTCATTTGAATTGAATGCAAATCTCATTTACATCTTCATTTTTACTTGAGTCTATTTTTGTGATTTCTTTTTTGTTTTCAAGAGTATGATCTTGAAATATTAACGCATTCTTTTTAACTGCAACTTTATAATACATTTTATTACCTGGTAGGATATACCTTACTGCTGGACACTCTTACTAGATGTGTATAAGAGAATTCTCCAGCTTTTTGTACCTCAGTTTGTTAATTAGTCCATCTCCTTTCATTTGAATTGAATGCAAATCTCATTTACATCTTCATTTTTACTTGAGTCTATTTTTGTGATTTCTTTTTTGTTTTCAAGAGTATGATCTTGAAATATTAACGCATTCTTTTTAACTGCAACTTTATAATACATTTTATTACCTGGTAGGATATACCTTACTGCTGGACACTCTTACTAAGTTTTCATATTCAATTGATAACCAGCCTTAATTATTAAGACAAAATTTGATTAATTCAGTGTTGAGTGCTACTTTTAAAATATGACTATTGTTAGCTCCAGATTAGGCCTTGTATACCATTTATTCAAACATTCGTCATCTGCCTTAAGATAATCTTAAAATAGACCTAATATTCTAAATGTTTGAGCGAATTATTTATATGTTTGTAACTAGTCAATATATTTAATTCCCCTTTTAGATCTAATTGTCTTTTAGTTGCTTCTCTGGGATATTTGAATTAATGATCATAATAATTTGCAAATAGAGGTGATCTGGGTTTTTCTTTTCAATTTATATACTGTGATAATTGAGTAAATATATGTTGAATTAGCTGCAAATTATGATGCTCATGAAACTTAAATTCTAACAAAGGCTTGAATTTTTCTCTGTACAATTGCATTGGCAAGTATTTCTAGAAGCTTTTCAGTATCAATGGTGATAAAATGTTACTTGTCATGTTCTGTATTTAATGCGAATGTTTCCATTCTGTGATCACAAGCATGATGTTGACTCTCCTTAGCTTGGCATACACAGTTTTTTATGTTAAAATACTATATTTTTAAATTAAGAGTTTTTATTAGGAATGAAAGCTGAAGGTAACCAAACACCTTTTCTATGTCTATGGAGATAACTGCAATTTTTCCTCCTTTCAGTTTAGTTCAGTTGCTCAGTTGTGTCTGATTCTTTATGACCCCATGGACTGCAGCACGCCATGTTTGCCTGTCCATCACTGACTCCCGGAGCTTACTCAAACTCACGTCCATTGAGTCAGTGATGCCATCTAACCATCTTATCCTCTGTCATCCCCTTCTCCTCCTGTGTTCAATCTTTCCCAGCATCAGGATCTTTTCCAGTGAGTCAATTCTTAGCATCAGGTGGCCAAAGTTTTGGAGTTTCAGCTTCAACATCAGTACTTCCAATGAATATTCAGGAACTGATTTCCTTAAGGATTGACTGGTTGGATCTCCCTGCATTCCAAGGCACTCTCAAGAGTCTTCTCCAACACCACAGTTCAAAAGCATCAATTCTTTGGCGCTCAGCTTTCTTTATGGTCCAACTCTCACATCCATACATGACTACTGGAAAAACAATAGCTTTGACTAGATGGACCTTTGTCGGTAAAGTAATGTGTCTGCTTTTTAATATGCTGTCTAGGTTGGTCACAGCTTTTCTTCCAAGGAGCAAGCATCTTTTAATTTCATGGCGGCAGTCACCATCTGCAGTGATTTTGGATCCCCAAAATAAAGCTTGACACTGTTTCCCCATCTATTTGCCATGAAGTGATGGGACCAAATGCCATGATCTTAGTTTTCTGAATGTTGAGTTTTAAGCCAACTTTTTCACTCTCCTCTTTCACTTTGATCAAGAGGCTCTTTACTTCTTCACTTTTTGCCATAAGGGTGGTGTCATCGGCATATCTGAAGTTATTGATATTTCTCTTGGAAATCTTCATTCCAGCTTGTGCTTCATCCAGCCTGGCATTTCTCATGATGTTCTCTGCATATAAGTTAAATAAGCAGGGTGACAATATACAGCCTAGACATATTCCTTTCACAATTTGGAACCAGTCTGCTGTTCCATGTCCAGTTCTGTTACTTCTTGTCCTACATACAGATTTCTCAGGAGACAGGTCAGATGGTCTGGTATTCCCATCTCTTCAAGAATTTTCCACAGTTTGTTTAAGAATCAGCAAACTAAAATGGACTGGAATGGGTGTATTTGACTTAGATGACAATTATATGTACTACTGTGGGCAAGGATCCCTTAGAAGAAATGGAGTAGCCATCATAGTCAATGAGAGTCCGAAATTCAGTACCTGGATGCAATCTCAAAAATGACAGCATGATCTCTGTTCATTTCCAAGGCAAACCATTCAATATCACAGTAATCCAAGTCTATGCCCCAACCAGTAATGCTGAAGAAACTGAGTAGTTCTGTGAAGACCCCTACAAGACCTTCTAGAATGAATACCCAATAAAGATGTCATTTTCATTATACGGGACTGGAATGTAAAAGTAGGAAGTCAGGAGATACCTGGAGTAACAGGCAAATTTAGCCTTGGAGTACAAAACAAAGCAGGTCGAAGGCTAAGAAAGTTTTGCCAAGAGAATACACTGGTCATAGGAAACACCCTCTTCCAACAACACAAGAGAAGACTCTACACATGGCCATCACCAGATGGTGAATCCCCAAATCAGATTGATTATATTCTTTGCAGCCAAAGATGGAGAAACTCTATACAGTCAGCAAAAACAAGACTGGGAGCTGACTGTGACTCGGTCATGAACTCCTAATTGCCCAATTCAGCCTAAAATTGAAGAAAGTAGGGAAAACCACTAGACCATTCAGGTATGAGGGCTTCCCTGGTGGCTCAAATGGTAAAGCATCTGCCTGCAATGCGGGAGACCCGGGTTCGATGCCTGGGTCGGGAAGATCCCCTGGAGAAGGAAATGGCAATCCACTCCAGCACTCTTGCCTGGAAAATCCCATGGACGGAGGAGCCGGATAGGCTACAGTCCAGGGGGTCGCAAAGAGTCGGACACGACTGAGCAACTTCACTTTCATTCAAGTATGACCTAAATCAAATCCCTTATGATTATATAGTAGAAGTGACAAATAGATTCAAGGGATTAGATCTGATAGAGTGCCTGATGAACTATGGACGGAGGTTTATAACATTGTACAGGAGGCATGGATCAAGAGCAGCCTCAAGAAAATAAATGCAAAAAGGCAAAATGGTTGTCCTAGGAGGCCTTACAAATAGCTGAGAAAAGAAAAGATGCGAAAGGCAAAGGAGAAAAGGAAAGATACACCCATTAGAATGCAGAGTTCCAAAGAATAGCAAGGAGAGATAAGAAAGCCTTCCTCAGTGATCAATGCAAAGTAATAGAGGAAAACAGTAGAACAGGAAAGACTAGAGATCTCTTCAAGAAAATTAGAGATACTAAGGGAACATTTCATGCAAAGATGGGTACAATAAAGGACAGAAATGGTATGGACCTAACAGAAGCAGAAGATATTAAGATGAAGTGGCAAGAATACACAGAAGAACTATACAAAAAAGATTTTCATGACACAGATAACCATGATGGTGTGATCAGTCACCTAGAGCAAGACTTCCTGGAATGTAAAGTCAAGTGGGCATTAGGAAGCTTAGGAAGCATTAGTATGAACAAAGCTAGTGGAGGTGATGGAATTTCAGTTGAGCTATTTTAAGTCCTAAAAGATGATGCTGTGAAAGTGCACTCAATATGCCAGCAAATTTGGAAAACACAGCAGTGGCCACAGGATTGGAAAAGGCCAGTTTTCATTCTAATCCCAAAGAAAGGCAATGTCAAACAATGTTCAAACTACTGCACAATTGCACTCATCTCACACACTAGTAAAGTAACACTCAAAATTCTCCAAGCCAGGCTTCAACAGTACGTAAACCATGAACTTCCAGATGTTCCAGCTGGTTTTAGAAGAGGCAGAGGAACCAGAGATCAAACTGCCAACATCTGTTGGATCATCAAACAAGCAAAAAAGTTCCAGAAAAACATCTTCTACTTTTCCTCCTTAACCCTTAAAATAATTTAGTATTTTAATATATTTTCAAAATGAATGGTCATTGGTCTCCTGAAAACACAATCTCTGTTTACAAAATTTGTAATTGTATGTATACTTTAAATAGCCATATGTTGTCTAAATCCTTTGTATCTTGAAGTGACTGAAATAGCTGAGTTTTATTAATCATGATAGCAATTTTTAAGAAGGAATTCAAATACTCCACAATACAAAGCTCTGCATATTTTAGGTACTATTTTTACAATTCAATCTTATCCAGAATTGTACTCATTCTCACCCTAAATAACAATGTAAGTATCACTTTTTACTGACATGTATTTTATATGATCTACATTTTCTTTTTCTTAAAGCAAAGCTTAGTTGATTTCTCTTGAAAGTATCTATTAAATTTCTTGTTACATAGGGAAAGGAAGAAAGACCTTATTTCCTTTACCTCTCCCCCTGCTTCCAATTATTAGAAATGTGGTATTTATTCTGACAAACTTTTTAGCCTATACATTCTTATCTGTTAAATAGATTATTTATTCTTTGTCTAAGTCTTGATTTTCAAAATAGAAAAGTGAAAGTGAAAAGTGAAAGGGAAGTTGTTCAGTCATGTCCAACTCTTTGTGACCCCATGGACTGTAGCCTACCAGGTTCCTCCATCCACGGGATTTTCCAGGCAAGAATACTGGAGTGGGTTGCCATTTCCTTCTCCAGGAGATCTTTCTGACCCAGGGATTGAACCCGGGTCTCCCACATTGTAGGCAGATGCTTTACCATCTGAGCCACCAGGAAATCTAGAAACAACCATATAATTCATAGTATAATGATTATGTCCATGTAGATCTCACTCATAGAAAAAGGAAATCATGTAGGAGGAAATGAAGCCTATATCCTAAAAATTTTTGAAGTTAATCAACATGAATTATACTTGCAATTTATTTATTTTTTTAATTTTAATTTTTACTTTATTTTACTTTACAATACTGTATTGGTTTTGCCATACATTGACATGAATCCGCCACAGGTGTACATGAGTTCCCAATCCTGAACCCCCCTCCCACCTCCCACCCCATATCATCTCTCTGGATCATCCCCGTGCACCAGCCCCAAGCATTCTGTATCCTGTATTGAATATAGACTAGAGATTCGTTTCTTACATGATAGTATACATGTCTCATGGAGAAGGCAATGACACCCCACTCCAGTACTCTTGCCTGGAAAATCCCATGGATGGAGGAGCCTGGTAGGCTGCAGTCCATGGGGTTGTTAAGAGTCAGACATGACTGAGCGACTTCACTTTCACTGTTCACTTTCATGCATTGGAGAAGGAAATGGCAACCCACTCCAATGTTCTTGCCTGGAGAATCCCAGGGCCGGGGGAGCCTGGTGTCTATGGGGTCGCACAGAGTCGGACACGACTGAAGTGACTTAGCAGCAGCAGCAGCAGCATACATGTCTCAATGCCATTCTCCCAAATCATCCCACCCTCTCCCTCTCCCTCAGGGTCCAAAAGTCCATTATATACATCTGTGTCTGTTTTGCTGTCTCGCATACAGGGTTATCATTACCATCTTTCTAAATTCCATATATATGTGTTAGCATACTGTATTAGTGTTTTTCTTTCTGGCTTACTTCACTCTGTATAATCAGCTCCAGTTTCATCCATCTCATTAGAACTGATTCAAATGTATTCTTTTTAATGGGTGAGTAATACTCCATTGTGTATATATACCACAGGTTTCTTATCCATTCATCTGCTGATGGACATCTAGGTTGCTTCCATGTCCTGGCTATTATAAACAGTGCTGCGATGAACATTGGGGTACATGTGTCTCTTTCAATTCTGGTTTCCTCGGTGTGTATGCCCAGCAGTGGGATTGCTGGGTCATAAGGCAGTTCTATTTGCAGTTTTTTAAGGAATCTCCACACTGTTCTCCATAGTGGCTGTACTAGTTTGCATTCCCACCAACAGTGTAAGAGGGTTCCCTTTTCTCCACACCCTCTCCAGCATTTATTGCTTGTAGACTTTTGGATCGCAGCCATTCTGACTGGTGTGAAATGGTACCTCATTGTGGTCTTGATTTGCATTTCTCTGATAATGAGTGATGTTGAGCATCTTTTCATGTGTTTGTTAGCCATCCGTATGTCTTCTTTGGAGAAATGTCTGTTTAGTTCTTTGGCCCATTTTTTGATTGGGTCATTTATTTTTCTGGAATTGAGCTGCATGAGTTGCTTGTATATTTTTGAGATTAGTTGTTTGTCAGTTGCTTCATTTGCTATTATTTTCTCCCATTCAGAAGGCTGTCTTTTTACCTTGCTTATAGTTTCCTTTGTTGTGCAGAAGCTTTTAATTTTAATTAGATCCCATTTGTTTATTTTTGCTTTTATTTCCAGTATTCTGGGAGGTGGATCATAGAGGATCCTGCTGTGATTTATGTCGGAAAGTGTTTTGCCTATGTTCTCCTCTAGGAGTTTTATAGTTTCTGGTCTTACGTTTAGATCTTTAATCCATTTTGAGTTTATTTTTGTGTGTGGTGTTAGAAAGTGATCTAGTTTCATTCTTCTACAAGTGGTTGACCAGTTTTCCCAGCACCACTTGTTAAAGAGATTGTCTTTACTCCATTGTATATTCTTGCCTCCTTTGTCGAAGATAAGGTGTCCATAGGTGTGTGGATTTATCTCTGGGCTTTCTATTTTGTTCCATTGATCTATATTTCTGTCTTTGTGCCAGTACCATACTGTCTTGATGACTGTGGCTTTGTAGTAGAGCCTGAAGTCAGGCAGGTTGATTCCTCCAGTTCCATTCTTCTTTCTCAAGATTGCTTTGGCTATTCGAGGTTTTTTGTATTTCCATACAAATCTTGAAATTATTTGTTCTAGTTCTGTGAAAAATACCGCTGGTAGCTTGATAGGGATTGCATTGAATCTGTAGATTGCTTTGGGTAGTATACTCATTTTCACTATATTGATTCTTCCGATCCATGAACACGGTATATTTCTCCATCTATTAGTGTCCTCTTTGATTTCTTTCATCAGTGTTTTATAGTTTTCCATATATAGGTCTTTAGTTTCTTTAGGTAGATATATTCCTAAGTATTTTATTCTTTTCGTTGCAATGGTGAATGGAATTGTTTCCTTAATTTCTTTTTCTACTTTCTCATTATTAGTGTATAGGAATGCAAGGGATTTCTGTGTGTTGATTTTATATCCTGCAACTTTACTATATTCATTGATTAGCTCTAGTAATTTTCTGGTGGAGTCTTTAGGATTTTCTATGTAGAGGATCATGTCATCTGCAAACAGTGAGAGTTTTACTTCTTCTTTTCCAATTTGGATTCCTTTTATTTCTTTTTCTGCCCTGATTGCTGTGGCCAAAACTTCCAGAACTATGTTGAATAGTAGCGGTGAAAGTGGGCACCCTTGTCTTGTTCCTGACTTTAGGGGAAATGCTTTCAGTTTTTCACCATTGAGGATAATGTTTGCTGTGGGTTTGTCATATATAGCTTTTATTATGTTGAGGTATGTTCCTTCTATTCCTACTTTCTGGAGAGTTTTTATCATAAATGGATGTTGAATTTTGTCAAAGGCCTTCTCTGCATCTATTGAGATAATCATATGGCTTTTATTTTTCAATTTGTTAATGTGGTGAATTACATTGATTGATTTGCGGATATTGAAGAATCCTTGCATCCCTGGGATAAAGCCCACTTGGTCATGGTGTATGATCTTTTTAATGTGTTGTTGGATTCTGATTGCTAGAATTTTGTTAAGGATTTTTGCATCTATGTTCATCAGTGATATTGGCCTGTAGTTTTCTTTTTTGGTGACATCTTTGTCAGGTTTTGGTATTAGGGTGATGGTGGCCTCATAGAATGAGTTTGGAAGTTTACCTTCCTCTGCAATTTTCTGGAAGAGTCTCAGTAGGATAGGTGTTAGCTCTTCTCGAAATTTTTGGTAGAATTCAGCTGTGAAGCCGTCTGGACCTGGGCTTTTGTTTGCTGGAAGATTTCTGATTACAGTTTCAATTTCCGTGCTTGTGATGGGTCTGTTAAGATTTTCTATTTCTTCCTGGTTCAGTTTTGGAAGTTTGTATTTTTCTAAAAATTTGTCCATTTCTTCCACGTTGTCCAATTTATTGGCATATAATTGCTGATAGTAGTCTCTTATGATCCTTTGTATTTCTGTGTTGTCTGTTGTAATCTCTCCATTTTCATTTCTAATTTTATTGATTTGATTTTTCTCTCTTTGTTTCTTGATGAGTCTGGCTAATGGTTTGTCAATTTTATTTATTTTTTCAAAGAACCAGCTTTTGGCTTTGTTGATTTTTGCTATAGTCTCTTTTGTTTCTTTTGCATTTATTTCTGCCCTAATTTTTAAGATTTCTTTCCTTCTATTAGCTCTGGGGTTCTCCATTTCTTCCTTTTCTAGTTGCTTTAGGTGTAGAGTTAGGTTATTTATTTGACTTTTTTCTTGCTTCTTGAGGTGTGCCTGTATTGCTATGAACTTTCCTCTTAGCACTGCTTTTATAGTGTCCCATAGGTTTTGGGTTGTTGTGTTTTCATTTTCATTCGTTTCTATACATATTTTGATTTCTTTTTTGATTTCTTCTGTGATTTGTTGGTTATTTAGAAGTGTGTTGTTCAGCCTCCATATGTTGGAATTTTTAATAGTTTTTCTCTTGTAATTGAGATCTAATCTTAATGCATTATGGTCAGAAAAGATGCTTGGAATGATTTCGATTTTTTTGAATTTATCAAGGTTAGATTTATGGCCCAGGATGTGATCTATCCTGGAGAAGGTTCCGTGAGCACTTGAGAAAAAGGTGAAATTCATTGTTTTGGGGTGAAATGTCCTATAGATATCAATTAGGTCTAACTGGTCTATTGTATCATTTAAACCTTGTGTTTCTTTGTTAATTTTCTGTTTAGTTGATCTGTCCATAGGTGTGAGTAGGGTATTAAAGTCTCCCACTATTATTGTGTTATTGTTAATTTCCTCTTTCATACTTGTTAGCATTTGTCTTACATATTGCGGTGCCCCTATGTTGGGTGCATATATATTTATAAATGTTATATCTTCTTCTTGGATTGATCCTTTGATCATTATGTAGTGGCTTTCTTTGTCTCTTTTCACAGCCTTTGTTTTAAAGTCTATTTTATCGGATATGAGTATTGCTACTCCTGCTTTCTTTTGGTCTCTATTTGCGTGGAATATCTTTTTCCAGGCCTTCCCTTTCAGTCTGTATGTGTCTGTTGTTTTGAGGTGGGTCTCTTGTAGGCAGCATATATAGGGATCTTGTTTTTGTATACATTCAGCCAGTCTTTGCCTTTTGGTTGGGGCATTCAACCCATTTACGTTTAAGGTAATTATTGATAAGTATGATCCCGTTGCCATTTACTTTATTGTTTTGGGTTCAGGTTTATATGCCCTTTTTGTGTTTCCTGTCTAGATAATATCCTTTACGATTTGTTGGAGAGCTGGTTTGGTGGTGCTGAATTCTCTCAGCTTTTGCTTGTCTGTAAAGCTTTTCATTTCTCCTTCATATTTGAATGAGATCCTTGCTGGGTACAGTAATCTGGGCTGTATACTTGCAATTTAGAATATTAGAGTACATTTTATGTCTTCTTCTAGTTTTTCTATTCTGTATCCTACTCAATTGTCATTTATTTTGTCATTCCATGTGTTAAATTTCTTTGAATTTTACTGAAGCAACATCTTCATCAATATGTTGATAAAGTGTTACTCTGATAATGAAAGTTCTAATGTCATTCATTGGTAAAGCATCTATTTTGTCCTCACACTTGACTGGGGATAGAATTCTAGGTTTATATGTGATTTTGTTCCAGAATCTGGGGACATTTTTTTTCATTGTTTTCTGTATC
Source organism: Cephalophus harveyi (assembly GCA_006410635.1). NCBI lineage: Eukaryota > Metazoa > Chordata > Mammalia > Artiodactyla > Bovidae > Cephalophus > Cephalophus harveyi. The sequence goes on from SJYT01023034.1 coordinate 50,629, forward strand.
TGTTGTTGAGAAAAATGGATGGTAGTCTGTAACACTCTTTTCTTTATAAATAATATTCTGTTGAGATTCAGGAGTTCTTGGAATTTCCCCTTTGTTTCTGAGGTTATGGAGCTTCATTGTGTCTGCATGTGGACACTACTTCGTGGAATGGAAAGCAATGCTGCTTTCCATTCAAGATGTCAACTTAGTGAAATAATTGCTTCTTTACTTCAGAACAATTTTATTCTCATTCATTTTATAATTTCTTCATTTGTTTCTTGTCTTCTTCATTTACAATTTGGATATTTTCACCAAACCTCTGAATTCCTCTCTCAAGTTCTCTATCTCCTAGTGGCAGATATTAGGGCATGTAGTCACTAAACCATTTCATTTCCCATCACAACACAGTGAAATATCATTTCCCATCTTCCCTTTAAGGCAGTTAGGGTTTACACAATTGGTTTTGTTCCATGGGACACTGATGAAGTTAGGCATAGTCCTTTGGGTACAAGTAGATGTGAGTATATAGCTGTCTATCCCCTGTTGTCTCTTTCCTTCATTCAGAGGCTGATCAATGCCAATGCAACTTGGAAGCCATAACCAACACTGACCAAAGATGGGAGAAGCCTGACTTCCTGAAGACCTAGTTAGAGAAGTGTTTCCTGGAAGTACTGACTAAACTTTTATTAAGGAGCTGAGTTTTAGGCAGTTCTTTTATATAGCAGCTTGTCTGAATTACTCTGTTAAGTGCTCTCCCTGTTTTCATCTGGATTCTGAGACTATGACTGCATTTACCTTCCAGATAAATAATTTAAATGTTGGCTCTAAATACGCATTTATTAAACCCATGTGTTAAATATTTTAAATGATTTTGCCAATTATGTTACTTTTTAAGATATTTTTCTTGTTTTCTGACACTTTCACTGTACTTTGTTCTTAGTTTTTATTTTTGCAGTAACTCCTAGAATCTATCAAATTAAGATTCCTCTTTGGATTATTTTCTTGTTTGTATGGCCTTACTTGTTCTATTTATTTAAACACTGTCTTTCTCTCTCATCCCTTGTCTTTTCTTTTGAAGCTTTCATCCTATCCCTTTTCTATTATTTGAGTTTTTAACCATGAAAATGTCCTGCTTCTATGAAAGAGAAAGAAATTAAAATTAAGTTAGTTTAAAAAAATTTAGGGAAAAAAATCCCCAACTGTTAAGCGTATACACCTCTAAGTCAGATTTCTTCTGCTGTTTACAATTGTTGACCTCTGATTGTTTTTTCACAGTAGTTGCAGTTTTTTTGACTGTACATTTCTTGACTCAGCTTTGAGCATTTCTGGGACTCCGTTCATAAATCTCCTAGCCTAACAGGCTATAATCTAATGTCATTTTTCTTTAAGAGTGATCTCATCCACTTTCTATCTTCCAGTTATCTGTGCTCCTTCCTGCCTTATATTTGTTTTAGTTTCATACTTAAAATAAACTTTGGCTGATACAGTGAAATTTGGGAAAACCAAAAGACAGATGTTTGTGTTGCTGGACAAGGATTAGGGTGAGGTAAGTGAAGGGCTGTGATTGGAGCACTGTGAAGGGCAGGATTGGAGCATATCTTCATTTAAAATTGTGATACTTTTTTATTAAGGATTTTTGCATTGCTTTGGTAATTTAAAATACTGCACTAAAGTACTGCAATTGTTGGTTTGCTCAGTCATGTCCTACTCTTTGCAACCTCATGACTATGGCCCACCAGGCTCCTCTATCCATGGGATTCTCCAGATGAGAATACTGGAGTGGGTTGCCATTTCCTTCATCAGAGCATCTTCCTGACCCAAGAATTGAATTGGTGTCTCCCGTATTGGCAGGCAGATCCTTTACCACTGACCAACCTGCTATGTTAAAATTTCATATCTAATATGAATGCCTTATTCACCTAGCCTAGTCCTGGCATTGATAAGCTGTTATAAATCAAAAAGTAGGAGATACTTCCATGAAAAGGAGACACTGCAGAATGGATATTTAGGTGTGTTGTAAACAAATCTATTTTGCAGCTGTTAAGGCAACCCTGCTTTTGCTTACAAAGTATGTTGCACAAAGAGCAGAGGTCATCTTTGTATTACTATGAATGCGATTTCTATCAACAGTAATAAGCAAAGCAGGCAAAAGCTACAATTATGACCACAATGGGAAAGATGCACAGTGGTCACGTCTGAGATTATGAATCAGCACAGTCCTGGATGCTGGGTATTCCTCCCTCTTTGCCATACAGAATCTATTATTTTTTCTCCTTTTTTATTTCTTTCCAGTTTTATGAGATACAACTGAGGGACGACACTATACATTTAAGGTATATGGCATAATGACCTGACATAAGTATATCTTGCAAAATGATCACCACAATTAGTTTAGTTAGCATCCATCACTTTATATAGTTAACAATTTTTTCTCCTGGCAATGAGAACTTTTAGAATTTACTCTCAGTAACTTTCAATTACTTGTTATACATAACAAGTAATATAGTGTTCCTATGTCCACACTATATTCTGTGACCTGGGAGTCTGACCCAACATTTACTTCCTTGTTGTCTGATTTCAGGTTGTGTCTGGTTAATGGGCAGTACAAGCAGATGATCAGAACAGGGAGAAGGCATCATTTGGGGGTATCCACTCCCCTGGATCTCTTCTAGGAGATGGAGTGGCTGTGGGGGTATTTCCTTCTTATTGATCATGTGTCTTACCAGTAGCCCTGCCTAATAGCTCTCTGTGTTGTAGCAACTTCCTCTCCCTCTCCCTGTCCAACTAAGGCTTGGCAACAGATCTCCTCTGCTGTCCATCCCAAGATGCTCCACTGTTAACTGACCTTAATGACTTGTCTTGAAGGTGCCAGGAAAATAACTGATGGTAACAGGAGTCCAAAATGCTCATCAGTTATTTGAATCAAGCTTTTACAAAATTGAATTCAAAGCTTGTGGAACTAGATTTAAAAGAAAGTGCAAAACATAGACCACCATGATGTGTGATGATCAGTTCTTCCATATTCCATGATGAAACTAAATAGCCATTATATTTCTTTCAATGCTCAATTTCACTTTCATCCATCTCCTACTGAATGAGGGCATGTGATAAGCTAAACTACAAGTAGAAACTTTATTTTATGTCACTTAATTATTTGGTGGTAGGGTAATGATAGTAATATGATAATATGCTGTGACTGTATTACATTTAGCTTATTTGAAATTTTATAACTTACTCCAACTTAATTGTTAACAAAACCTCTTGAGTTTCATATATGCAAAAGCTAACCATGTGAATTTATAGCTGTTGTATGATTTGGGACAGACAAATACTAAATGGTTTAACACAATGATACTGCATGAGAAGATGGATTTCATATCCCCAAATCAATCTAACATTCCCCACTTTTCCTAAGAGGAAACATATGTCCTAGTTAATGCCTCAAAGATTCAGAAACCAGAGTGTCCAAGGGCCTGAGAAAGTCCCCAAGTTTAAGTCAGATTCATGGAGAAGCTGAGTCAAGTTATTCAGGACACCTGGATACCAGCTTATGCACAATTTTACCTAAGCATCTTAAAATTTTTTACTTAATGAGGCATATTATAAGGAGAAAAATGACCAGCAAACGTATGATGTATCTGGTAAAGGTAGCAATCCAATTGATAAATTTCTGTCTCCCAACCATCTGGAGGGACCAGATTGGCAGGGTTTATCATCAGCATTCTGTATATTACCCATGCTTCACAAGGCTAAAAAGGGCATCACTCAGCATTCTTCAGTGCTTAAAATGATGGATGCCTTTAACATGGTGCTAACTGGCCTGCAGTATTTCCTTAAAAATAGCTCTTTGGTATTATGTGTCATTTAAAAAAGAAGAATTAGAGATTAACAGTATAAATTGCATGTGTTATAGATAATAGCAAAGATGCAAGCTTGAGGCACCCTCCCCCTACCCATTCAACCAGAGTGTTTATCTTCTCTCCTCAATCCTCTTGCCACCTGGGGCTCAGGTTAAATACAGTGGTGTTATGTCAGACTAGAGAAATTCACAGATTTGGGAATGGCACATAGTATGGTGGGTTCATTATTTCTGTGTTAAAATATGAGCAATAGCATGAAACATATGGGTAAGGCAGAGTGGGGGAAGAAGGGGAACAAAGGTAGATTTTAAGCACCTATTCTTCCCTTTAGTAGTTTCCTTGAAATAGATGGATTTTCTCTCTGTTACTGATGTGTAGTTTGATAGACTTACATTTCTAGATTCTACTTAAGCCAAATGTGAGCTCTAACTTTCTGTTAAATTATTTTTCTGTTTCTATTAGAGGTCACAGTATGTCTGCAGCCAATTGCTATGATACAACCAATAGAAACATTGAAAAGTAGTTTCAACTTATTCCAAATTAGAGTAACTACAATACAACATATGAATTAAAAAGTACTTTCTACAAGTGAAATACAATCAGAGGAATTTCTAAGCTTTAAAATTCTCAAGATATAGCTGATTTTTCACTGATGGAAACACTTAATTCTGAGATTTTCTATATGCTTTCAATTTCAACAATAAAAACAACTTATTGAATTATCACTCTAATGTGAGTAAAATTGAATTTGCTTGTGGGAAAGAAATAAGAATCTCAAGAAACAAGTGGAAGACAAATAGACCCTTCTCCAAAGAAGACATACAGATGGCTAAGAGGCACATGAAAAAGTGCTCAAGATCGCTATTAGAGAGATGCAAATCAAAACTGTGAAGTATCATCTCACTCTGATCAGAAAGGTCACCATCAAACATCTACAAATGATAAATGCTGGAGAGGGTATGGAGAAAAGGGAACCCTGCTACACTGTTGGTGGGAATGTAAATTGATAAAACCACTATGAAGAACAGTACGGAGGCTCCTTAAAAAACTACAAATAGAGTTAGCATATGATCCTGCAATCCCACTCCTGAGCATATATCCAGAGAAAACTCGGATTCAAAAAGACACATGCACCCCAATGTTCATAGCAGCACTATTTACAATAACCAAGACATGGAAACAACCCAAAATAGTCCACTGACAGATAAATAGATAAAGAAGATGTGGTGTGTACATGTACACACACACAGACACAAATGAAACAATGGAATATTGTTCAGCCATAAAAAAGGAGCTAAATAATGCCTTCTGTAGCAACATGGATAGACCTAGAAGTTATCATACTAAGTGAAGTAAGCCGGACAGAAAAAGGTAAATATCCTATGATAGCACTTGTATGTGGAATCTATTCTTAAAAATGATACAAATAAATTTACTTACAAAAGATAATTAGACCCACAAACATAGAAAACAAATTTAAGTTTACAGAAGGGGACAGTGGGGTAGGAGATGGATAAATTAGGAAGCTGGGATTAAAATACACACTGCTGCTGCTGCTGCTGCTAAGTCACTTCAGTCGTGTCCGACTCTGTGTGACCCCATAGACGGTAGCCCACCAGGCTCCCCCGTCCCTGGGATTCTCCAGGCAAGAACACTGGAGTGGGTTGCCATTTCCTTCTCCAATGCATGAAAGTGAGAAGTGAAAGTGAAGTCGCTCAGTCGTGTCCGACTCAGCGACCCCATGGACTGCAGCCCACCAGGCTCCTCCGTCCATGGGATTTTCCAGGCAAGAGTACTGGAGTGGGGTGCCATTGCCTTCTCCGAAAATACACACTACTATATATAAAATAGATAGCCAACAAAGACCCACCCTACAGCACAGGAAACTGTATTCAATATTTGGGAATACCAGACCACCTGACCTGCCTCCTGAGAAATCTGGATGCAGGTCAAGAAGCAACAGTTAGAACTGGACATGGAACAACAGACTGGTTCCAAATCATGAAAGGAGTACATCAAGGCTGTATACCATCACCCTGCTTATTTAACGTATACCTACAGAACATCATGAGAAATAGCAGGCTCGACGAGGCACAAGCTGGAATCAAATTGCTGGGAGAACTGTCAATAACCTCAGATACGCAGATGACACCACCCTTATGGCAGAAAGCGAAGAAGAACTAAAGAGCCTCTTGATGAAAGTGAAAGAGGAGAGTGAAATAGTTGGCTTAAAACTCAACATTCAGAAAACTAAGATCATGGCATCCAGTCCAATCACTTCATGGCAAACAGTGGAAACAGTGTGAGGCTTTATTTTTGAGGGGGCTCCAAAATCACTGCAGATGGTGACTGCAACCATGATATTAAAAGACACTTGCTCCTTGGAAGAAAAGTTATGACCAACCTAGACAGCATATTGAAAAGCAGAGACACTACTTTGCCAACAAAGATCCATCTCGTCAAAGCTTTTTACTCCACAGTTTTTCAACATCCATGTATGGATGTGAGAGTTGGACTATAAAGAAAGGTGAGCACTGAAAGTGATGCTTTTGAACTGTGGTGTTGGAGAGGACTCTTGAGAGTCCCTTGGACTTCAAGGAGATCCAACCAGTCCATCCTAAAGGAAATCAGTCCTTAATATTGATTGGAAGGACTGATGCTGAAACTGAAATGCCAATAATTTGGCCACCTGATGTGAAGAAATGACTCATTTGAAAATACCCTGATGCTGGGAAAGATTGAAGGCAGGAGGAGAAGGGGACAATAGAGGATGAGATGGTTGGATGGCATCACCGAGTCAATGGACATGAGTTTGAGTAAGCTCTGAGAGTTGGTCATGGACAGGGAAGCCTGGCGTGCTGCAGTCCATGGGGTCACAAAGAGTCCAACATGACTGACTGAACTGAACTGATAAGGGAAAAGAATCTGAAAAAGAATATATGTATCTGTCTACACACACACACAAACACACACACACATATGACTGAATCACTGTACTGTATCCTTGAAAGTAACATGATATTGCAAATCTACTAAAACAATAAAAATTTAAAAAAGAAAAAAATAAGAATCTCAAGGTTCAAGATGAAATCTTTACAAAAGTGAGAAGAATTGAGAATTCCTGTTTGTTGGAAAAGATACTCTCTTGACATCTTTAGGATCCGGCAAGAAAATGAAGCTGAACTAATGGGCTATGATTTAAATGTACACAAGAAAAAAATAAAACTTGAGATCTGTTTTCTGTGTCAAAAAAACATAATAACAAGAAGAAAATAGGTTCTTGAGAAGCAGACTCTATGTAATTTTAAGAACACTAAAGTGATAGGAGAAAAAACCAAGAGCAACAAAAAGATGGTTTCTGCCTTTAGCATTCAAATGTCATTTTGCTTTGTCTTATTTTAAATTTTGAAAGACTCAGTTTATGCTTACTGGAAAGTTCACTTGAGAACAATTCTCAGATGTTACTGTATACATGGAAGAAATGGCTTAGGCTGATTTTAGTATTCCCAAAGCATGGAGCTGACAGCTGATTCTGAATCAGGCAAGTAAAACTCAGAAACCCTTCTTTCCAGGTGTTCTGTTGGATGATCCCCCAATAGCTGGAAGAGTGTGCTATTAGGGAAATGAGCTGAACAGAAGCCTGGCTTCAGTTTTGAATTACCCAAGTTCAGATAGCATTTCGGCTGAGTTCAATGAAAAGCCAGGGGGACTGAAGGAACAAAGAGCATAGAAGTTTTGCATGAAATAAAGAATTTTAACGTAAGAAGCAAAGTGTAGATTTACACAGCTTTTGCCATGAACACACCTGGTATTATTATTCTTTATAGAATGTTCTTTACAGTATCTGGTCAAGGAAATGCAGTTGCCTGGACAAGGGAAGACATATGAAAGATTATGGCAAAAAAAGACAGTGCCTTTCTTTCCCCACTATCCAAAACACTCTACCTACTCTGTCACTTTTGTTTTCAGTAAATATCTCATGCCCAGTGATTTTCACTTTCCTTGCTTGAGATCATATTCTCAGGACATATCTGCCTGGGACGAAGAATTATATAAAAATTTTCCTATCATGCACTGTGCATGGGATCAGGAGATTTGAATGTTGGAACACAAGCATCTTTCAGAATACTTGTTATAGCCTGCTGTGTGTGTGTGTTTTAAATTTATGATTGGCCTGGTTCCCACATGATGGTAAGACCCTGAAGAACATATGTATGTCCTCATTTCAGTTCAGTCACTTAGTTGTGTCTGACTCTTTGCGATGCCACAGACTGCAGCAGCCCTGTCCGTAACCGACTCCTGGAACTTGCTCAACGCCTTTTAATCACCAGGGTCATCAATCAAAGGACTTGTCACATTATTGTCATTAATAAATGTATGAAATGAAGTGAAAGTTGCTCAGTCGTGTCCGACTCTTTGCAACCCCATGGACCATATACAGTTCATGGAATTCTCCAGGCCAGGATACTGGAGTGAGTAGCCTTTCTCTTCTCCAGGGATCTTCCCAAACCAGGGATCAAACCCAGGTCTCCTGCATTGCAGGCGGATTCTTTACCAGCTGAGCCACCAGGGAAGCCCAAGAATATTGGAGTGGGTAGCCTCACCCTTCTCCAGGGCATCTTCCCGACCCAGGAATAGAACTGGTGTCTCCTGCACTGCAGGCAGATTCTTTACCAACTGAGCTATCAAGGAAGCCCCAATAAATGTATATAGGAATGAAAAGTGTGCTTACTAGTAAGATAAAAGGTGAAAAATACGGCTTTTTTCAGAATATAATTCTAAAAATTTTAAAGTGATATATGTTAAACATAATAGAAGAAAGACTCCATCTTCATCATTAAAAATCTAATTTAAATTCTAGACGATCCAGTCCCCCTGAGCTGGACAGTCCCAGCAAATCTGTAAAATTCAGTTCTTCATCATGTTTAAGCAAAGAGGGACATGTAACAATACAAAGCCAAATGATATCAGTTACCAAGATATAAAAACCTAAGAAGATAATAAGAAAATTAGAAAAAATAGGGAGAAAGACAGATTACAAATGTTTCTACAGAGACATAAAAAACACTAAGAGGTCTGCAATTCTCTTTAGCAGTTAATAATGGGATATTTTTAGTTCATGGCTTTTTTCAAGAAACTTGCATTGAATACCTACAATGTGACAGACTAATTTCCAGGGAATGTTCTAGCAGAGCTCACAGCAGCAGAGGTAGGGAAACCATAAATGGCAAATTGACTGCCATGTCATCAGCATCATGAACACAATGCAATAAAACCGCAAAGCAGAACAGCGGATTTACTGGGGTGGGAGTCCAACATGACAAGTGAAGTGATTATATGTTACCTAGATGAAGAAGGTAGAGACCACATATCACAGGGAGAGCAGAGATGTTGACTTGTGGTGCAAAGTTTTGAATCAATTCATTACTTAATTGTGGGTTTAATTGGGTACATGTTTCCCTAAAGGATTAGTTTTCATAGACTTGTGATAATATGGAGTCTCTCTGGAAGGAGTTCAATGTCTTGTGTTTGATAAGATATATATTAAACTTTTGTATTATCATTAAGAAAATAACTCAATAATATGTATAACAAATTATCAAAGGTATTAAAATGTTATAGTATAAGATAGCCACAAAAACAAAAGAAAGCAGTAAAGGAGAAATTGAAGGGTAAATAAAATATAGAGAAAGAAAACAAAATGCCAAAATGGTAGAGCCAAATACAACAAATTAATTCTAATATTAAATGTGAATGAATTATTGTTCAGCAATAAAAAGAAATAAAGGACCGATACAAACAGCAGCAGGATGAAACTTGAAAACATGATGCTTGGTGAAAGATGTCAGTCACAAAAGATCACATAATTGCATGATTTCATTTATATAAAATGTCTAGATTAGGGAAATTCATAGAGACCAAGGTAAATCTGTAGTGGCCTAAGACTATGGGGTGGAGGGGAGGGCTGAGAGCAATGAGAAGATATTGCTAAGAAATTGTTACAGTGTTTCTTTGGAAGGACAAACTGCAAACTCAGGTTTTGATGATCATTGTACAACCTTTTAAACACATAAAAAACATTAAATTGCACACATTATGAGTGAATTTAACTGGAATTATTTCTGAACAAAAATGTTAAAAAAACAAAACAAAACAAAAAAACAATTACCATCAACTTTCCAAACTGAAGAGCCCAAGAATAAAGGTGTGTTACTTCATCAGCATGACATTAAGACATCCCATCTCTCCAAGGTAGGCAGAGGCTTCCATCAAGCTCATCTCTTTAGCATAAATATTCTTTCCCTGTTGTCCATCTAATAAATCTAAAGTCATGTTAAAATGTCACTTCTCTGCTTTGTCCAACAACTGGAATTACTTTGTTATTTTATTATCTCCATTCTTTCGGTCTATCAAATGTCAATGGTGGTATTTTTTTCTTTATTTTTGAGAGGTCTGTTGTATATAGATTCTTTCTGCTGGTCCCTGGGTTCCTTCAAAGCAAGGGTAATACCCAGGATGTTTTTAATCTCTTGTTTTCTCTCAGTGCCTCATGCAGTATTAAGCCATTGGGCATACTTAAATCATGTCTGTTGAACAAAAGAAGAATGTAGGAATGATTATCTGGTTGACATTATCATGGGTGACAACTCCTGCCATATTAAAAGTTATTCAACAGAATAACATGGTCCACGTGGAGAAACAGTTCTTCACTGATGTGGCTCCCCTTAACAGTCACCAGTTCTCACGGAGGGTAAACCACAAAAAGGAAACCGTGAACCTCTTTGAGATGTGGGGCAGGGGCAGGCGATGTCAGTTTGTAGATTGAATTTATTCAGGAGAAGAGCGCAACCCAGATGTCACAAAGACTGACATTGAAACAGACCTGCTCGCAACCACAGAGAGACTGTTATTGACTGTGGCCGCACCAGCTGTGGAACACTGGCTGGTTCGGGGAGCTCACTGTCAGAGCATCCTTGGTCAGACGCCTCTGGGGATGTAGAAGCAGCATTTAAAACAGGGAAGAAAGGGAAGAGACAGCATCTGCTATATTGTGGGAATGGTGTGGAGACAATGAAATTGTACTAAATATGCAAGTAATATTTTAGGTCAGCATATGCTTTAGGAATTTTATCCAGATGACTGCATGAAACCTGTGTTAGCATTTCATAAGATGAAAAGCTTTTCTTGATACTTACTGAGTTATAATGGTGACTTTCAACTATGGGTGATTTTGTCCCCCTGGAAAATATCTGGTGATGTCAAGAGATATTTTTCAATGTTTGTGGAGGGGTGTATACCACTGGCATACATTGAGTAGAGGGCAAAGTTGCTACTAAACATCCTATAATGCACAGTTTATCCCCTGGTAACAAAGAGTGATCCAGTCCAAAATGCTAACAATGCTGAAGCTGAGAAACCCTGGTTTGAAGTCACCAGACAGAAGGCTTGAGATCATCCTGTCTCATTAGACACAAGAGGAAATAGAGTCAAAGAGGGTGGTTAACTGATACAAAAAACCACAACTAGACTAAACCCCTACCCCTCTAGGACTCGCAGATGACAGTTCCCAGAGGAAATGAGTCACAGAAGAGCTCATTTTGATGGCGATGAAGATCCCGGGAGCCAAAGAACCAAAACATGAGGACTTTAGTGAAATGGGAGCTGGTGGAGGAAGCCCCTGGATTAGGAATCAAAATTCCTATAAATACACATGGGAGTGCTGTAAGCTACACAGCAAGATCTAATCATAATTTACTATTATCATCAGGCCTGTCAGTGAGTCCTAGCCTGAGCAGAAGTCTAAATGGCTCCCAGAAATATAAAGAGAAAAGTACAGGGCTCAAGACCAATTTAGGACCTGTTCAAAGCAATGCTGAAGATAGACTAGCTCAGAGTCACAATTTTGCTTATGGTTTATCCTTTAAAAGAAAAGATCAAATAAACTCTTGCCTTGTTCTAGGGAAATGCCAAGTATTTATTGATTCTGAAGAAAACACAGTCTTACTTTGGTTTTCAGAAAGAGAAGATTTTTTTTTTTTTTTCCCTTCCACCTTTGGATCAAATTTCTTTGCCAGAATAGCAGCAACAACAACAAACAATGTGTACCCCTCTGGATTAAAAAGAAAATCACAAATTATATTGAATTACTTCTCTCTTATTTTAGGTTAAAAAAAAAAAAAGACATCTACCTTGACAGCATTTATAGAGCAGTTTTAGTAGTTTCCAGGTTCTCACTAGGTCTTGTCATGTCTCCCCTGATACTACTGCAACTAAACTTATCTCCTTGTTCAGTAAGTTTAAATTCTATTGAATTTGATGTTTTCAATTAGTTCCACTCGTACATTCACAGAAGTATTCCCCCAGGTAACTATGAAATGAAAAGTTCATGGTAAGGGGAAAAAAGAAAAGGTAAGTGGAAAAGAATTTGCTACCCTTAAAAAAAAAAACAATGTATCTTGTGACAATTTTCTCCAATGAATGTTTGAACTCAGAGAAGATACCAATTCCAATGTGTATCTAATATAGGGAGTGGTAGGAAGGCAATGGCACCCCACTCCAGTACTCTTGCCTGGAAAGTCCCACGGACGGAGGAGCCTGGTGGGCTGCAGTCCATGGGGTCGCTGAGAGTCAGATACGACTGAGTGACTCCACTTTCACTTTTCACTTTCATGCATTGGAGAAGGAAATGGCAACCCACTCCAGTGTTCTTGCCTGGAGAATCCCAGGGACAGGGGAGCCTGGTGGGCTGCTGTCTCTGGGGTCTCACAGAGTCGGACACGACTGAAGCGACGCAGCAGCAGCAGGAAGAGTGACATCAGGAAATATATGTTACTCTTTGAAGATCTCTTAAATGATAAAATGCGATAAAAGAAGGAAAAATCCAAGCTTTTTCATGCTAGTCTGAAAGATTCCAAATAAGAGAACTTTGATCATTTTCTGGCATTCAGATACTTTTCATTTCATTTTCAGTGGTCTTACCTATTTCTTTTTGTTTTGGCTGAAATAATTCTTCTCCATCTTTGCTGTTTACCCCTTTGAAATATCTCTCTGCAGCCCTGACCCTCCATTAAGCATTGCCTAACAGAATGATGAACTACATGTCCCGCTTTAATCTTGCCCTGTAGATCATTCCCCTCAGCCTTTGAATTATTTTTTTTAATCTTCTGAGGACTCAATTGAAAAAAGCTACCTTTCTACAGAAATATGCTCCAGATGGCCTGGAAAATATGAACATCAAGCATAGTGCTAGGTCTAGAAGGGCTTACATAAGCAATACTCCTTCAAATATATATGATACTGTATGATTATACCTCTTTTACTGCATTTTTTCCCCATTTGACACAATCATCAACCCTGTAAGATAGGCAAACCAAGAATTAATACTCTTTTTTTTTCAATAGCAGAGCAAGGCCTTAAGTTGTCTACAACCTGTTCAAGACACACAGCTACTAAGCTACTCAAGTCTAGGATTTTGACTCAAAGTTCAGAGAATTCCGTTCCTTTGAGTCAAGGAAGCCAAGGATCTTGAATCCCGCCCCCCCGCCTTTTTTTTTTGGCACTGATTTACAGTTGGTAGATGTTCAGCCCAAGAGTAAGGAGTTCTTGCCCAGTGGACAGTTTCAAGTGCCAGGATCACGGATCTTTCCATAAAACTACCCCAAAGCTCAACAGGACTGGCTTATACATAGGCACATGCAAACCCAAGACTAGAATTTATCTCTCCCTGGTAGAAATAAACAGACATACATATGTTGATATTCCAAGAATTCTACCTTACCTCACATGGTAGCAGTATTAGTCTCTCAGTGATGTCTGACTCTTTACGATCCCATGGACTGTAGCCTGCCAGGCTTCTCTATCCATGCAATTCTCCAGGTAAAAGTGGGTAGCCATTCGCTTCTCCAGGGGATCTTCCTGACCTGGGGATTGAACCCAGATCTCCCACATTGTAGGCAGATTCTTTACTGTCTGAGCCACTAGGGAAGCGGCATCTCATACAGTTTCCTAATATCTCTATTTTCACTCTTTTTTCCTTTGTCAAAGAAAGCACCTCTATGGATTTTATTACCCCAGTCTTTGAGTCATTTAAAATATCCCTTGAAAATGTGAACATTGAATATTTTAAAAACCATTGTTCTTAAGCTCAATAATACGGATTCACTGATTTTGTACTAGTGTTAGGGTACTGGAGTCAACCTCTATGGATTTTATTACCCCAGTCTTTGAGTCCATTTATTTAAAATATCCCTTGAAAATGTGAACACTGAATATTTTAAAACCATTGTTCTTAAGCTCAATAATACCAATTTACTGATTTTGTGCTAGTGTTAGGGTACTGGAGTCCTGAGTGTTATGGTGGAGACTAGATAAAGCCTATACCTTTTCATACCCACTCCAGTGTTCTTGCCTGGAGAATCTCAGGGACAGGGGAGCCTGGTGGGCTGCCTTCTATGGGGTCACACAGAGTCGGACACGACTGAAGCAACTTAGCAGCAGCAGCAGTATACCTTTTCATAGGCTTCACTTTGCCTGGAACAAGTTCTGGAAGACATTTCTTGGGCTCTTCAACTTTCAAGATTACTTTGAATCACATTAATCTTGGCCATATTGGCTCCACTGGTTTATTCACACATCCATCTGTTAATCAGATACTATGAGTCCCTTTTATGGGGAATTCATATAAGTTTTAAGCATGTAGAAATTAATCAGATGTAGTCAATGGGGACAGTTGCTCTGAATGCGAGGTCAGGATTGGAAAGGATCTCACATGTTGGCCCATGAGTTCCTCCTTTTGTCTGGGCTTCTCAGGAAACACAGACACAAAGGTGTATGCTGATAGTTTCTTTTAGGAAGTAGTCCAAGAGAATAGGGACAGTGGAAAGGCAAGTATGAAAGAGACAACAAATGCAAGGGCTCACTGTTGACAGTGTCACTGCTCTGGCAACTAGGACTTGACCCTCCTGGATTCCTCTCAACAGTCATGGATTTTACACTCAAGGACTATGGCTTGTATCTGTAGCTCCCATGCCCGTTTAGTCAGCTGCCACTGCTGCTGCTGCTGCTAAGTCGCTTCAGTCGTGTCCGACTCTGTGCGACCCCATAGATGGCAGCCCACCAGGCTCCCCTGTCCCTGGGATTCTCCAGGCAAGAACACTGGGGTGGGTAGTCAGCTGCCACAAGAGGTGCTAAATCCTTCACTTTTCCATGTTTGCAAATAAATGAGTGCCAGAGGGTGGGGGCTATAGATATATGGCTTGAGTCTTTGAGAATGCCTGTGGGAAAAATACAGACAACAGACAGCTGAGACAAAATGGTGTCAGTTTGCTTCTCTACCAAGTTGTCTGCTGGAGCAATGGATGGGAGAGAGGCAGGGGATCTGAGTTGAGAGGAGGTGATATGTGGCACAGGAGGCAACAGATATGGTGTCAAGTAATACAGAAGCCTGAAGTAGAGGCATTTATTCAGCAAGATGACAGCTTAGTGGGTCTTAGGGAGGGGATTCAAGTTTTAAATATGTAGTGGAACCATACTGCTTATATAATCTTTCAAATCCCTGAGTGTACAACTATAAATACAAATCACCCATCTAATGTCAACTCCCAAACTCACTCCTTGCTTCACCCTCCTAAGCTGTTTCTTCCTCACTGTTTCAATGACTCCTGCCTCTTTAGGTCAGCTTTCCTCCTACTGACTTTTTCGTGAGCATTATTCTCAGGTCCTTCGGAAGCGCTTGGCACGTTAGCATCCCAAGAGTTGCCCAGATGTGAGGGAGCACTTCTATTGTTGATTGCAGTTTGGTCACGAACAAGTAGGTAATCCCCCTGAGATCCCGATTCCGTATCTGAAAATGTACCTTTATATGGCAATATTTTATCTTCCCTGGTGGCTCAGAGGTTAAAGCGTCTGCCTCCAATGCGGGAGACCTGGGTTCGATCCCTGGGTCGGGAAGATCCCCTGGAGAAGGAAATGGCAATCCACTCCAGTATTCTTGCCTGGAGAATCCCATGGACGGAGAAACCTAGTAGGTTACAGTCCACGGGGTCGCAAAGAGTCGGACACGACTGAGCGACTTCACCTTCACCTTCATGGCAATATTTTAAATGGGTAAACGGGTCAAACATGCAACAGACACAAGATAAACATCCATTCCTTTATCTCTTTACATTGAGATGATCAGTTCTGAGGACAACTTTTGGTAACGCTCCCCCACATTAATCCTCAGATTTAAGTAATCCAGGGTTACAGAAGGAAGACCAATGTAACACATTTCTGAACTTTTCCCCCAGGTAACCAGGCAGATACAGACCTGAAAAGTGATGCAGAGATCCCTCCTTGTCTCTCCACCCTCTCCCTGCCTTCTCTCTTTCCTGCCACTGTTATAATGGAAATCAGACTGGACAAAGCCTAATCTTTGTCATCTACTAGCCATCTGTATGAAATATGCCATTCTTGTTGCCTTTGTCCGATAGCTCTTATTCTAGGAAAATGTGTTAGTGGCAGCAGGACAATCTGGGCAGATCACCTAAGTGACATTTTGAGTCATTGGGTGAAATAGTTTCCAATGTGTTAGGCCATAAGTCTATGCTGAGGCCATGCCAAAATGCCTGGATGAATCAGTAAACAAGGTGAACAATGCAGATAAATGACACCATGGGGACAACATTTCCAGATATTTTACTGAATCATTGAGTGATGTGATTGATTTTTTGGTTTTCTATAGACACTTTGTCTTGTTTTGTATCATCACCATTGCAATAATAGGAGACAAATCCATTTCTTTTTTGGAAGACTATTATGACTCAAACGCTAAAATCAATCATTCACCTGAATTCTTTACCTCTAAAATTCTCACACGGTCCACTCCATAAGCCTCTCTTTGACTCTGTTTCCTCATTTGTATCTCAAGATAGGTATGATAAATCTAATATGACTAAATTACTAATTCGTTTAGCATAAGGATCAAGTGGAACAAAGGAGGATAAAGTGTTTTGTAAACAGACAAATGCCTTTAACAATGCCTTTAGTTTTCCCATACTTAATTGTCAATGTGTGTGCTTTTATTCTTAGTTGGACTACTGAGGAATTTGTACTGTATCCTACTTAACTCTGAATATCTTTGGATTGCCTAATAATAATGATAATTATATTATTATAATATATATAGTGATAATAATCTCATACAGGAAGTACCTAGTTTCCATTTTATTTAAATGTTATGTAATTAAACTGCTGCCTAAATTATATATATATAATTTAAATAATAAATAATAATAATTATTATTATAAATTAAATAATAAAATATAATAAAATAAGCTTTTTTTTTAAGCTCTTGATACCACATGCTGCTGCTGCTAAGTCACTTCAGTTGTGTCTGACTCTGTGCGACCCCACAGATGGCAGCCCACCAGGCTCCCCTGTCCCTGGGATTTTCCAGGCGAGAACACTGGAGTGGGTTGCCAGTTCCTTCTCCAATGCATGAAAGTAAAAAGTGAAAGTGAAGTCACTCAGTCGTGTCCGACTCTTTGCCACCCCATGGACTGCAGCCTACCAAGCTCCTCCGTCCATGGGATTTTCCAGGCAAGAGTACTGGAGTGGGGTGCCATTGCCTTCTCCACATAGGATTATGGTAAGTACACTGCTTTCCACTTATTTTTTTCACATTTGTAGAAAAAGACAGCATTGGAGAAATGGATCATCCACAATCATGAACTGCAAGGGCTGCAGCCTGGGTTCACCACTATGCTATTTTTTCGAAGTAATATTTCACTTTCCTTATTCATGAAAAATGTCACAGCTGACTTCCTGTAGTGCTTGAGTTTTAAATTAATCAATCATTTCATTTTCTGATTACCGCAATAGGTTGAATGAACATCCATCACCTCATGTAGATAGATATACACAAAATCAAAGACATAGGGAAAAATTACTTTTTCCTTGTGATGAGAACTCTTAAGATTTACTCTCCTAACTCTCATACACAATTTACAGCAGTGTAATTATATTTATCATGAATTTTTAAAGGTAGTAAGTTATTTCTTGCAGGTTGCAATTCATAGCATTAGAACTGCATATGTTTATTATGCCATAAATATCCCCTCCTCACCACCAGACACCAGTAGATATGTGTGTGTGCTTTTCCCTGGTGCTTCACATGCAATAATCTGTGTTAAAATTAGTTAAAAATAAACTTATGTCTCCTTGTCTTATCATACTCTTAGCACCCACGACTGTTTTGGCACCTTGAACTTGCCCATAAGAGCCAATCCCTTATCTCCTGTTACAGAAAATCTGCTGCTTTGCCTGGTCAGCTTTCATTATGTGACCTAGAAATCTCACTATTATGTCTTGTTTCTTCTTACCCATCACCATTTATACCAAATGGAACTTATTACTATATTTTACTATCTGTTGACATATCCTATTTTTTCCACTCTAGCCTGTGACTTCTTAAAACACAGACATCAGGTTTCTTATTTTTGTTTTATTTTATTTTCCCCACATCTCTTTGACTTACCAGCAAAGAGAGTTTTGCTATTAGAGCTACTTCGCTTTGGTTGGATAATAGATTCACTCATCTAACTGCTGTCCCTTACCCTGGTGCTTGTGTCTCACCACTCCCAATACAGCATGCATTTTGAATTGCTCGTAGTCTTCTCACCGGTTTCCTTGTCTAGAATATTCCATTCTCTAACCTAACTGGTGAAACACTATCAGCTTGATACTTTTCTGAAACATGCTCTAAGAGTAATTCAAAATTTTTTTGGAGTGATGCACTTCATCACTCTTGGAGCAATAACATTCTAATGTACTCCTTTTTTTCCATTCAGTTTCGTAGTTCAAATGTTCCTGGGCCCCCCACTCTTGCCTAAGCAAACCCCTCTCCTGGAGCCTTCTATAGAAATGGGCTTCCGGTTAGCACACTCTACAGCTATGTCAACATCACCACCAAGAACGGGAAAGACGCTGTCAATGAGCTTGGTCATTGCCTGATGCCAGCAACATCAGACCTGCCATTTCATGTGCTTTGGGCTTTGACACTGCTCACTGAGATGAACAGCAGTGAATTTTAATGGGGATATTCTGCTTGGTGGTTGAGTTGGTGGTCATTTTGAGATCAGTCCAAATACTCTGCTGGCACTGACCCCAGCATAATAAAACCAAAAAGGAGGCCACGAGATTCATAAATGCAACATTATAGCGTATCTGTTCCTTGATTTCTTCTTAGGCCCCACCTTTCATATCTGCTTTCCAAGAAAGGAAAATTTGTTTACAGACTGAGGGGAATACCACTTCAGTTCTCATACAACCAGACACATTTTTTGAGTATCTACTATATGTAAATGACTGTGCTAGAAACTCTCACATAGTATATATGGTATAGTATTTTATTTTTCCAAACAATTGATATGTCTCTATATAAAGCTTTATCAAAATTATGTTCTCTAGTCTACTCCGTATTATTACTTTAACCAAATTATTCATTTTCCCACTTCTGTCTCTGTTTTTACACTTTAATGCTTTAATGTTTATCAAGCCCAGCAAATAACATATGCCAATATTCATTCCTGAAAATCTGCATGCTGTATGCTTGATGACACCTGGAGTTCACAGGCTTTTGTGGATTACAAATTATCTTCCAGTTACGTGGACACTGTGAATAGGTCTAAGCACCCAGAGGATGCCAAAATACCTGCTTTGAGTTGGAACTGGGTGATATATTACGAAGACTGCAGTGGGTCTGAATTCAGAAGGGCTGGATTTAAGACCTAGCTTTGGCATTTATCAACAGAGTGAATTTGAGCAAGATCCTAGTCTCTATGAGTCTCAGCTTCCACTCTCAGACTGGTGCAATATCTATCAGTTTCAGAAAGCCTTTGTGTCAAAGAAGTCTAATGTATTTGAAAATGTGCAGTGACACGGATTGTTTATCTTCTCCTGAGACTCTACAGGACCCATAAATCACAGCGTCTCACTAAATCCCTGTTCCCTGGCCTCAGAGGTGGGTAGATGGACCAAGTTTAGCCAATGAGGCTGTCCAGTTTATTTGTTCATCTGTGACTGCTTCAGGAAGGAGAAACTCACTGGGGCATTTCTTCCAGAACTATTAGTGAAGTCTGAAACATTCTATTGTTTCTGCCTTGTCCTGCCCAGAAGCCATTAGCCAAATGTGACTATTAAGCAGTTGAAATGCGACCTGTGTATGACTAGAGCAACTGAGAAAATGAATCTTAAATTTAAATAGTCTCACGGGGCTAGTGGCTACCATATGGGACAGTACAGGTCTACAGTTTCCCATTGAGTTGCATGTTTCTTAATTTATTCTTTGTTGTCTTCCTAGGAAAATTTCTCTAAAGGTTTCTTCTCTATTGCTCTATTTGGATAACTCTTAAAATGCCTCTTCCTTGGAGATTTTAAATAATTCAACTGAGGAAACACTTTTGCCAGGCACTGTTTCTTAACTTATTTAATATATTCTATAATTATTGTTCTCGTTATATTTTGAGTTCCTTTTGGAACTTTTTGTCATTGATATTTTCTAAGAAATCATTTATTTTACATAAATTTTCAAATATATTTACATGACTGTGAAGAATGCTTTCCATTACTTCTTTCTTTATTTGGTCATTGCTCATTTCCTATCTCTGCATTCTCAGTTCTCATTCTATAAGCTGTTTTATCCTTCTTATTATTCAAAAATAAAAATTTTAACTTATTTTGTTTGGCTGCTTTGTTTTCCTAAGAATTTTGTGTTTTAAATAATTTTGCTGGAATTATCTTGTTTATAAATAGATCAATATTTGTTTCTATCTTTACTAATTCTTTCTTCATAAATTCCTTCATTTGTCCCTCACTCTTCCGCTTCCTTCCACCCTACTTCCTTCTTTCTTTCTCTTTTCTTTCATTCTTTTTCACTCTTTCTTTGTATTTTAAACAAGCTGAATTTACTATTTTACAATTTTTTTGTCAGTTGCGTAAATGTTTGAGGTAAAAGTTTTCCCTTTTAGACTGATTTTAGGTTTACTCTGTGACTTTTGATACTTATCACTACATTAAAATTTGTGTGTGGAAGGGAGAGGTGAATAGGATGTGCACAGAGAAGTTTTAAGGTAGTGAACATGTTCTGTATGACATCATACTGATGGACAGATGTTGTTTTACACTTGCTGAGACCCGCTGAATGTGCAACAAGAGTAAACCATGGACTTTGGTAATTCTGATGTGTAAACATAGATTCATTCTTGGTTAAAAAAAAAAATACCATCCTGGCGAGTGAAGTTGATAATGGAAGATTTTATACACATGTGGGGTAGCTGCACACTGCTCTCAATTCTACTGTAAATTACTCTAAAAATTGTCTTAAGAGTTAATAAATATTATAACATTTCAGTTCATTTGTAACTCAATAATTTTTCAAAGAAGATATTCTTAAGTTCCATGAAATTGTTTTATTTAATTGGTCACTATTTTTTCTTGGTATTATTGAAAACATTTATAATATATTGATTACAGTTTGTGAAATATGTTATGACTTTTCATGGCTTAATATACAGCCATGTGTAATTATTTTAAGTATCCTTTAAAACAGCAGATGTTTTATCCAAATAATTATTAATCAAAGGCTCAATAGCCTTACTTATTTTAATTTTTTTATATCTAGAACTGGCTGAAAGAATTATTATGCTTTTAGTTCTCCTTTAACTTCATTCAGTTTTGGATCTATATTTTTGATGCCAAGTTTCTGGGTGTATAAAAAGATTCATAACTGTTATATATTTCTGTGGATTGCATGCTTTATAATTACAAGGCACACTACATTTGTTTCATCCAATGCATTTGGCCTTCAATTAAATTCTCAAATGATGGTAATGTTAGGACCCCTGCTAAATATTTGTTTGAATCTGTCCATGTGTCTTTGCCAATGCTTATTATTTTCAATAAAAATGTCATCTTATTTTCTTTCATATGTATCTCTCTTACAAAACAAAAATAACTTTTTATAATAATATTTTCCCCCATTTACTTCACCAGTTTTTCCAGTTTACATTCATTAATGTTGGTTAGCTTTATTTCCTTTGTAAATACACTGTCATATTTGCTATACTGCTTATACTTTATTTCCTTTTTGTTTCCTCTTTTAGTTATTTGAAATGTACAGAATCTAATTTCTGTCTCTTATACACATATTAAATAATAGACTTAAATTTCTATTACTTAGTTTATTAATTTTAATATAATAATCTTTATTTTGAACAATAATCAGCATTTTTAAATTTAACACCTCATTTTCTATATCCTTGTTATTTCTACTCTGCATTCTCTTATACACACACATTCTTATTTTTAGTACGATATACAGCTTTTCTTTAAACATTTATAATTTTTACTTTATGTTCCTATACTATAATTCAACAAATTTCACCCTAAATTTTTAAAAAACAGATCATAAGCTTATCCTCCTTCATTCAGGCATCAGGCATCTATCCATTCAAGAAACATTCATTGTGTGGTCCCTCTTTGTCAGAATGCTCTAAGCACTAAGGTACAACAGAGAGCAGCAAGATAGAAAAGACTGCAGTCATGGAACTTCTATTTGGACAGAGAGAAACTAGCAATGACCAATAAACAAAGAAAATGTCTGGTATGAATATATCTATTGCAAGCATAACTCAGGGGGAAATACTAGTCAAGTCATGACTCCTTTGCATGGGTTGTCAAGGGAGGCTGTGTAGCATTAGACAAGTGCTAAGCCTCAATTGATGAAAGAAAAGAGAACTTCAGTCAGTCTGGAAAAATATAAGGAATGAGCATTTTAGGCAGGGACACTGGTGTTGTTGTACTTTATTGGTTCTACCAACAACTGAGTTAGGGATTGTGCATTTGCTTATTTTTCCTTTCACCTCTGTCACTATATGCCCCATGAATTTTTAATATTATCAAGAGTATACACATTTGGGTAAATATGTCTCCCTGACAGGTTAACTTTTTCAATGTCATAAATTTTCCTTTTTTTCTCTCTGGTAATACTAGCTATCTAGGACTTTGCCTTGATTAAAAGAATGAATCCCAAACTGGTTTTAAAATATCATAAAAATATAATATAGCCTTGTCTATCTTTTTACTTTCCAACTGTATGTTATTAAAGTACGTATTCTATACAAAGCATATTGGGATTTGCATTTTATCTAGTATAACAGTCTCCAGTATTCTTGCCTGGAGAATCCCACGGACGGAGAACCCTAGTAGGTTACAGTCCACGGGGTCGCAAAGAGTCGGACACGACTGAGCGACTTCACCTTCACCTTCATAACAGTCTCTGCATCTAACTGAGGTATCTAGTCTGTTTATATTTAATGTAAATGTTGGTATTTTTATGACTTCATATATCTTGGCTTTCTTTTCACCTGCCCAATATATTACTTGCTCCTTGCTTCATTATTTTATACTTTCTTCTGGCTGAAAAAGTTCATTCAACATTTTGTTTTAATAACTCAAGTTTTTGTTTTTGGTTATGGCAGTGTGTATGTGTGTGTGTGTGTTTTAAGTGTCGTAACTGGGACTACAATATGCATCCTAACTTATCTCAGTCTGCATAGAATTAATACTGTATCATTCTTGTAAAGTATAAGAAACCTCCAACATTGTAAATCTATCCCCCATCCCTGTTCTTTGTGGTATTGTTGCTATGAATCTTTCATTCATATACATTATATACAACAACTTAAAAAATATTTTTTTCTTGAAATTTTCAGTTGTCATATAAAGAAATCAGAAGAACAATATATCTTAAGTTTATTTACATATTTGTCACACTCTCTGTTTCTCATGGTTTTCTGTACATTCAAACTTCTTATGCTGAAATGCTAATGAAAAAAATTTCTTTAGCATTTATTGTAGTGTAGGTCAGCTGCCAATAAATTCACCATTTATTTATCTAAAAATACTTTTACTTAATCTTATTTTTAAAGGACATTTTCACTGCATATAGCATTTTGGGTTGATCTTTAAATTTTAGAGTTGGAGTTTTTAACAGTGTTTTGTGTTCTTGTTCTATTGTTTCTGATGACAGGCCAACCATTAATCATATTTCTTATTTGTTTCTATGTAATGTATCTTTCTCTTGGTTTGTTTTCAAGATTTCTTAATTGACTTTGGTTTTGGACATTTTTATGCCAAGATATAGTTTTAATTGCCTACTACTGCTGCTGCTAAGTCGCTTCAGTTGTGTTAGACTCGGCGCGACCGCATAGACGGCAGCCCACTAGGCTCCTCTGTTCCTGAGATTCTCCAGGCAAGAATACTGGAGTGGGTTGCCATTTCCTTCTCCAATGCATGAATGTGAAAAGTGAAAGTAAAGTTGCTCAGTCGTGCCTGACTCTTAGCGACCCCATGGACTGCAGCCTACCAGGCTCCTCCGTCCATGGGATTTTCCAGGCAAGAGTACTGGAGTGGGTTGCCATTGCCTTCTCCGATTAATTGCCTAAGTTTACATTTTTTAAAAAAATTGGAAAATTCTCCATTAGTTCTTTACTTTTTTTGTCTCACTAACTCTATTCTCTTTCTGGGACTTTAGTTATACTACATCATTTCATACTGTACACTGACCACCAATGTTCTATTTATTATGTTTTCAATATTTTCTCTCTGTGCTCTTTAGGCTTTCTTCTAATTTACTGTCTCTTTTTTCCCGACCTCTACAACCTCCTGTTAAGCAAATTAAGAGAATTTTACAATTTTAATTCTTATGCTTTCACTTCTAGAACTTTTATTTCACCTTCTTAAAATTTCTGTTGTAAGTTTCCCCACTGATCACCAATTACACACACATGGGAGGGGGGGGTGTTGTGTGTGTGTGGGTGTTGTGTGTGTGTGGGTGTTGTGTGTGTGTGTGTGTGCTGTATTTGTTAATGTTGTTGCTGTTCAGCTGCTAAGTCGTGTCTGACTTTTGCAACCCCATGGACTGTGGCTGGCTAGGCTCCTCTGTCCCTGGAATTTTTCAGACAAGAATACTGGAGTGGGTTGCCATGCCTTCTTCCCAGGGACCCTCTCAACCCAGGGATAAAACTTGCAACTCCTGTGTCTCCTGCATTGGCAGGCTGATTCTTTACCAGTTGTGCCACCTGGGATGCTAAATATATGTTTATTAGCTGCTTTAAGCCTATTGATGCTGTTTCCAACATTTATGTCATACTGGAGTCTGTTCTACTGACTTAAAAAAATAATTATTGGCCATGTTTTCCACTACTTTCATATACAATACTTTTAGCTGTATGTTGGAAATTTTGAGTGATGTGTTTTAAAGAACTTTGAGTACCTATTGTTCTATGTTTTCTACAAATGGTGATAGTTTTTCTTCTAGGAAACAGATAAAGTATTGGCAGATTCTTTTATTTTTGCGAAATTTGGTTTTATTATTATTCATTTATTATTCTTATTATAGTGAATCTATTTTATCTTTTTACTTATTCTTAGAAGCAAATTATGCAATATTTGTTACTTCTGTTTAGTTCTCCGCTCACTAAAGACTACTCCAGTAGGCCTGTTAGAGTTAGTGGATTAACTTGCACATTTCTTTTATCTCAGTTATGACAAATCTGATTTCCTATTGTCTAAGGTCTGAAAATAATTGCCTCAAATTGTTTTTCCAGTTTTACATTTTTTTTACAGTTTTGAGTACAAGTCTGGTATCATTTACTTGCTAATTCTAATTGTTCATATCTTTACTTTGAATTACTTACACCTTCAAAATGTCTTCCATAGTAGCCTTATAAAAACTGTTTCTCTCATTATCTTGAACTTTTACTCATTATATTATGCCTTGGTGTCACTCTTTTTGGGTTCATCTTAATTTCAACTATTTGGGCTTCCTGAACCTGAATGTCTGTTTCCGTCTTCATATTAGTGAAATTTTCAGCCAGTATTTCTTCAAGTAATTTTTCTGGTCTTTTCTCTCCCTCTTCTCTTTCTGGGCCCCTATAATATAAAGGTTGTTATACTTGATTTTGTCCCGAGGTCCTTTTAAGGTATCTTCACTTTTTAAATTTCCTTTTTCCTATTTGCGGCACTGTCCTGATGAGTTCCATTGTTTGGTCTTTCAACTTGCTGTTCTACTTCGTCCAGTCTGTTGTTGAACCTTTTTAGCATATTTTCAGTTCACTTATTATATTCATTAGGTCTGTGACTTCTGCTTGGTACTTCCTTACATTTTTTATTTTTTGTTGATGTTCTCATTGTGTTTATTCATTCTTCTCCAGTGTTTGGTGAAACCCATTAGACCATTGCTTTCTATTAAGTAGATTCATTATATCTGTTTCATTAAGTTCTTCTTCTGAGGGGTTGTCTTATTCTTTTATTTGGAGCATATTCCTCTATCTCTTCATTTTGCCTGTTTGTTTCTACGTAGCAGGCAAATCAGCTATCCCTCCCAGTCTTGAAGGAGTGAGTGGCTTTGTGTAGGAGGATTCCCATAGGGCTCAAAAGTGCACTCTCCTCTGGTCACCAGAGATGGACACTGAAGCGAAGTCCCCTGTATGGGTTGCATGGGCCCACCTGTTGTGGTGTGGCGATGGGGGGGCCCTCGTCCAGCCCACTGCTGTGGCACATGGGTGTGGGCTGGGCCCTTGGTGGGGCATGCCTCCCTACTCTGGCAAGTTAGAGGGAGAATTCCAAAATAGCACCTGCCTTCACCAGCAGTAACATGCAGAATGAGATCCTGACTACCTTTTATATAAAATAATTTAGCTTTTTAAAAATCATTAAACCATATTTAGTTGGGTATTTCTGTTACTTGTCATGAAAACAAAATAACTAAAGTGTTTTATGGAAATGAATCAAATAAAATACATCAGGGGTCTCTGGTACAGTTAGATTTTAAATAAAATTTTGCAACTCCACTTAAAAAAAATAGGTGAAAAACCCAAAACAATTATTATTCACTCTATATCTTTTTTTATCCTATACCCGAGGATAAAAATATCTCTTTCTGCCTTTCTGTTTCTTGTCTCCTTAAAGCAGGTCTTAACTATTATGAACACAGGTATGGGACATCTGAGCTATATGCTATCAGTTTTAGAAATGGATAGAATGGGAAGAGAAATTTAATTGACCAAACGGAGACCCATAAGTAATTAGTAGAGTGCAGAAAAGAATACCTGGCTAAAGAAACAAATGTATTGTAATTAGGCCAATTATCCTAGATGTAGTTCATCAGCTTGTAGTGATAAAGGCCATTAATGAGCTTTGTCACTGACAGCTTACTTTCTAATCTTAATCCTTTTTAAGCGTTATTAGCTGTAATGCTTCTTGCACAAAGATAAGTTAATTTATACTGAAATTAAATTGAAAAATAATAAGTAATGGTTGCTGCATTTGAGCAGAATCTTATAAAGTTTCTTTCCTTCTGAAAAACTTACTGAAGGCAGTGCAAAATGTCCACGACTTTTTGAGCAGGTGAAGGAGAACCAGAGAAACATTTGTTAAAGGAAGTACTTACAGATATTCTTGAGGACAGTTATTAAATTTATAGTTAGTATAATTTAATAAAATGATCAACAACTGTTTATTTATCTTAGATATCAGCACATTATGTTCTGTCTGCCATTAAGAAACTTGTTCTAAAGGTCAATCTATAAAGACCACTAAACATAACTGTTCTATACCCAGACATATAGTACTAAGACATCTGTACAAATCTGCTAATAGCACCTTGAATTATTGAATTATGGCCTCTATCAGTTCAGTTCAGTTCAGTTACTCAGTTGTGTCCGACTATTTGCGACCCCATGAATCGCAGCATGCCAGGCCTCCCTGTCCATCACCAACTCCCAGAGTTCACACAAACTTATGTGCATCGCGTCAGTGATGCCATCCAACCATCTCATCCTTGTCATCCCCTTCTCCTTCTGCCCACAATCCCTCCCAGCATCAGGGTCTTTTCCAATGAATCAACTCTTCGCATGTGGTGGCCAAAGTATTGGAGTTTCAGCCTCAGCTTTCTATACATCTTATTAATCCAGACTTTTTTTTTTATCTGAGCCTTAGAACAAAAAATTACTTGAGTGATAGCTTTTTCAGTTCTTTTCAGTTCAGTTCAGTCGCTCAGTTGTGTCCGACTCTTCGCGACCCCATGAATCACAGCACGCCAGGCCTCCTTGTCCATCACCATCTCTCAGAGTTCACTCAGACTCGCGTCCATCGAGTCCGTGATGCCATCCAGCCATCTTATCCTCGGTCGTCCCCTTCTCCTCCTGTCCCCAATCCCTCCCAGCATCAGAGTCTTTTCCAATGAGTCAACTCTTCACATGAGGTGGCCAAAGGACTGGAGTTTCAGCTTTAGCATCATTCCTTCCAAAGAAATCCCAGGGTTGATCTCCTTCAGAATGGACTGGTTGGATCTCCTTGCAGTCCAAGGGACTCTCAAGAGTCTTCTCCAACACCACAGTTCAAAAGCATCGATTCTTCAGCACTCAGATTCTTCAGCATCGATTCTTCAGCACTCTTCACAGTCCAACTCTCACATCCATACATGACCACAGGAAAAACCATAGCCTTGACTAGACGGACCTTAGTAGGCAAAGTAATGTCTCTGCTTTTGAAAATGCTATCTAGGTTGGTCATAACTTTTCTTCCAAGGAGTAAGCATCTTTTAATTTCATGGCTGCAGCCACCATCTGCAGTGATTTTGGAGCCCCCCAAAATAAAGTCTGACACTGTTTCCACTGTTTTCTCATCTATTTCCCATGAAGTGATGGGACCGGATGCCATGATCTTCGTTTTCTGAATGTTGAGCTTTAAGCCAACTTTTTCGCTCTCCTCTTTCACTTTCATCAAGAGGCTTTTTAGCTCCTCTTCACTTTCTGCCATAAGGATGGTGTCATCTGCATATCTGAGGTTATTGATATATCTCCTGGCAATCTTGATTCCAGCTTGTGTTTCTAAGTATGGTGCATAGCTACTGCCTGCCTGGATGCACAATTCCCTGAACATAATGGATGATTTAGGGAATGGATGCATGGTCATTTCAAGAGTCATAGTTGAGAGAGTTTGACAGAGACAGGAAATATTTTTAGAAATACATTTGTCTGACCCTTTATTTAGGCACTTATAGGTTTATCTATCAGTACATATTGAACCACTAGTTTGTGTATAGATTTACCTGAATCTAGGTTTAAAAGTTGGAGAAGGCAATGGCACCTCACTTCAGTACTCTTGCCTGGAAAATCCAATGGACGGAGCAGTCTGGTGGGCTGCTGTCCATGGGGTCGCTAAAAGTCGGACATGACTGAGTAACTTCCCTTTACTGTTCATTTTCATGCATTGGAGAAGGAAATGGCAACACACTCCAGTGTTCTTGTCTGGAGAATCCGAGGCGTGGGGGAGCCTGGTGGGCTGCCATCCATGAGTCGCACAGAGTCGGACACAACTGAAGCGACTTAGCAGCAGCAGCAGCAGCAGTTTTAAAAGTACTATATTTTCTGGAGTTGAGCTGCATAAGTTGCTTGTATATTTTTGAGATTAGTTGTTTGTCAGTTGCTTCATTTGCTATTGTTTTCTCCCATTCAGAAGGCTGTCTTTTTACTTTGCTTATAGTTTCCTTTGTTGTGCAGAAGCTTTTAATTTTAATTAGATCCCATTTGTTTATTTTTGCTTTTATTTCCTGTATTCTGGGAGGTGGATCATAGAGGATCCTGCTTTGATTTATGTCGGAAAGTGTTTTGCCTATGTTCTCCTCTAGTAGTTTTATAGTTTCTGGTCTTACATTTAGATCTTTAATCCATTTTGAGTTTATTTTTGTGTGTGGTGTTAGAGAGTGATCTAGTTTCATTCTTCTACAAGTGGTTGACCAGTTTTCCCAGCACCACTTGTTAAAGAGATTGTCTTTACTCCATTGTATATTTTTGCCTCCTTTGTCGAAGATAAGGTGTCCATAAAGCCTCTTTAAAGCATAACCACAGTCCTAATCAACCTTACCAATCAGAAATGTGGACTCATGGAATTTCATATAAGAAAACACTCGAGTTTTCAATCACAATGCCTTGTGTAATAGGGCACTATTATTAGTTCTCAGTTACCAGAACTGAGGCAAGATACAAGGATATCCATAGTAGACAGATCCATAATAGATCAGAAAGCACTGTGCCACTTGTTAAACTATTGTTGCCTAAAACAAAATCCATCCATCCTCTAGCGTCATCTCTGATGCTGGGGCTAGGAATCAACAATTAGATTTTTCCTTTTAAGGTGGTTTCTTGCTGTTGTGTGTTAGTAAGGGCACTGGGCAGAAGAAATAGAGGTTAGCTTGGTGGTTGCCTTGTGGTTCCTATAAGCAATACATCAGCTACAGCTCTTCAACTTGGCCTGTCTCTTATACACATCTGTTAAATGGCAAAGAATAATGACTCATTCTAAGGCCTCTATTGATATAATATACATGAAAGAAAGTTGGCATGTTAAAAATATACCATTTAATCAATTTTAAGATATATTTACAAAATTGAGATCATTACAGTTACAATGGAGAACATATCTATCACTCTTTAAAGTTTCATTGTACTTCTTTGTATACCTCCATTTGACCATAGTAAATAATTTTAATATACATCTGTAACAACAAATAAATGTAAAAAAAAACCTTGTGTTATATCTGAGTAACATGAATAAATGCAATTGATATATAAATCAGTATATCTTGAAACTGTAGAATACATATATTTCAAGCACACATAAAACAGTGATAAAAATTAAGAATACGCTAAGCCACAAAGCAAGTTTCAACAAATTTCAAAAAGCTGAAATTCTGTTGAGATATTCCTTTATAAAATTAGAATGAAGGCTTTCTGTCTTCTCTACCACAAAAGCATAGACTTAAATATTCAGGTCTAGGCCATCAGAGATAATCACATGCTTCAGAAAATATGCAGCAATCAATTCTCAGTACTATTCTAAATTTGCTTTTTCTCCTAATCCCTAACCTCTGAAGGTTGTCTTATTTTACATAGATCATACATTCTACCCAGACTCTTTAGGTGTCCTGTATCAAGATGCTTTCTTCAGTCATCTCAGTCACCATGTTACTAGAATTGAAAATCCAGTTTTGTTACTTTAAAAGCCATAGCTGTCAAAACTAGAATCTAACATATAATTTAAAAATACAGGAAAAAAACCCCACAACAACTTCTATTTTTGAGTTCTACACTCTCCCTTCTCACAAACATAAACTATGGTTTAAATGAGTGCTTAATTATACGCTGGTAAAGTTGCTAGAGGACTTGGCAGACATTCTACTTTTAGAAGCACTCCACACAAATTTGTATATCACATTTTACATAATGAAGACTACTTCCCCACCTCTTACTAAAGCAAAGTAATAATAATGATAATAATACACTTCTTAAAAGAAAGCTGGGGCTATATCAGGAAGGTTTAGTGAGTTGAGACAAGGAACAAGTTAAGGGTGTCACAAAGCAAAGGGATACACTCTAGATAGAAGATAAAAGACTTGAGATTTTGCAGCCTCAATTAGATTCAGTTCAGTTCAGTTGCTCACTCTTGTCTGACTCTTTGCAACTCCATGGACCGCAGCATGCCAGGATTCCCTCTCCATCACCAGCTCCCAGAGTCTACCCAAACTCATGTCCATTGAGTCGGTGATGACATGAAACCATCTCATTCTTAGTTGTTCCCTTCTCCTCCTGCCCTCAATCTTTCCCAGCATCAGGGTCTTTTCCAATGAATCTGCTCTTCCCATCAGGTGGCCAAAGTACTGGAGTTTCAGCTTCAGCATCAGTCCTTCCAATCAACACTCAGGA
Organism: Cephalophus harveyi; assembly: GCA_006410635.1. Classification (NCBI taxonomy): domain Eukaryota; kingdom Metazoa; phylum Chordata; class Mammalia; order Artiodactyla; family Bovidae; genus Cephalophus; species Cephalophus harveyi. Next base: position 82,275 of record SJYT01023034.1, read on the forward strand.
CTGATCTGCTTTAGGATGGACTGGTTGGATCTCCTTGCAGTCCGAGGGACTCTCAAGAGTCTTCTCCAACACTATAGTCTCCATACATGACTACTAGAAAAACCAGAGCCTTGACTAGACAGACCTCTGTTGGCAAAGTAATGTCTCTGCTTTTTAGTATGCTGTCTAGGTTGGTCATAACGTTCCTTCCAAGGAGTAAGTGTCTTGTAATTTCATGGCTACAGTCACCATCTGCAGTGATTTTGGAGCCCCCTAGAATAAAATCTCTCATTGTTTCCATTGTTTCCCCATCTATTTGCCATGAAGTGATTGGACCAGATGCCATGATCTTAGTTTTCTGAATGTTGAGTTTTAAGCCAACTTTTTCACTTTCCTTTTTCATTTTCATCAAGAAGCTCTTTAGTTCTTCTTTGCTTTCTGCCATAAGGGTGGTGTCATCTGCATATCTGAGGTTATTGATATTGGTATTGGCAATCTTGATTCCAGCTAGTGCTTCATCCAGCCCAGCGTTTCTCATGATGTACTCTGCATATAAATTAAATAAGCAGGGTGACAATATACAGCCTTGACGTACTCTTTTTCCTACTTGGAACCAGTTGTTGTTCCATGTCCGGTACTAACTATTGCTTCCTGACCTGCATACAGGTTTCTCAAGAGGCAGGTCAGGTGGTCTGGTACAAAAAGATAGTATAGTCATAATCTAATTATGAGATATTATTTTAATGACAGATTCTGTGCATTGTTGAGGGAAAGTCACAAAATTTACACATATGACTGACTAGTCTTTCCCCTGAGTCCACCCATGTGGAGTTTCACGTATGGCTGTGCTCAACTTTGCAATCTCCAAATTAAGATATAACTTTAAACTATAGTTTTAGAAATTGTCTGAGCACATGGGTGATGATTCTTATTTTTTCTACTGTTTGAAATAAAGTTATAAGAACAGCAGAACTTCATGGGTGATGATTCTTATCTTTTCTATTGTTTGAAATAAAGTTATCAGAACAGCAGAACTTCATGCTTCCAAGTCTTGGTTTCTGTTTCTGAAAATGCTGACTTGCTCAAGAATGCCTCATTAGTCTTTTCACTAACATAATGCTGCTCTGATTAATTTTGCCTGCATGCTTAGGTATGTGGCAAGGTGCCTACTTTACAAAAGCATCTCGTATGCAAGACGTAGGAAAAAATCTTTCTTTTGCACTGATTTTGGCCAAAGTGACTCTATGCTCTTTCTGAGTCTGGCCTTTAATACCACAGATAGTTTCTCTAATGATCTCTTGGGGACCTGAGCACCATGTAAGATGTCCCATTATTTCTCCACATAATATGAAGAATCTCTATTACTCAATCATAGAGAGGAAATTTCATGTGAGATCAGCCTTGAAGACAACAGCCATATAAATGAAGCTATCTTGAATGCTCTAGACAAACCCAGCTGTCAGTTAAATAGCACTGAGTGACTGACTCTGGGGGATACCACAAAGAGCAGAAGGATCACCTCTGTGCATACTAAGTGGCTCAGTCATGTCTGACTCTTTGCGTCCTCATGGACTGTAGCTGGCCAGGCTCCTCTAGCCATGGGATTCTCCAGGCAAGATTACTGGAGTGGGTTGCCATGCCCTTAACAGCAATAAGTAAATGGAACACCTCTTAAGCAGTATTTATCTACTCTGTCAATACTTGGAAAATATTATTATCTTGGATATGGAACTTCCCCCAGCAACTACACTGTTCAGGAGTGAAGCAGAACTTGGACATTTGGGCAAAACTAGCTTCTGAGAGGAATTCTGTGCAGAATTCAAGTCAAAATTCAGGTCGCAGAAAATGCGACCTCAAATGAGATGATGGATAATAGCCTGTTTTCAGTTTTCCAAGTCAACTGTTATGTCTGGGGAAAGTTGTCTAGCAGAACAGGACTCTCAATATGAAATCCACCCCAATGGCTGTGACAAGATACACACTGGCAAATGCAAGTAAGAGCCTCTTTAAAGCATAACCACAGTCCTAATCAACCTTACCAATCAGAAATGTGGACTCATGGAATTTCATATAAGAAAACACTCGAGTTTTCAATCACAATGCCTTGTGTAATAGGGCACTATTATTAGTTCTCAGTTACCAGAACTGAGGCAAGATACAAGGATATCCATAGTAGACAGATCCATAATAGATCAGAAAGCACTGTGCCACTTGTTAAACTATTGTTGCCTAAAACAAAATCCATCCATCCTCTAGCGTCATCTCTGATGCTGGGGCTAGGAATCAACAATTAGATTTTTCCTTTTAAGGTGGTTTCTTGCTGTTGTGTGTTAGTAAGGGCACTGGGCAGAAGAAATAGAGGTTAGCTTGGTGGTTGCCTTGTGGTTCCTATAAGCAATACATCAGCTACAGCTCTTCAACTTGGCAGCATGGTTCAAGCAGCTGTTGGATCCAGTTTTCAGCTTCTTTCAGTGCTCTGAAATCCATCTTCCCACAAAGATCTCTGGTACGTGGATTTTTCAATTGCTCCCTGTGAGGTTGATAGTTTTTGCCATGTGTATATTCAGGCTCTCTTTCAGGTATGTTAGCATTTAATATTAGTATATTTTTCTTCTCTTTTATGTATTTATTTATTTTAATATAAATTTATTTATTTTAATGGGAGGCTAATTACTTTACAATATTGTATTGGTTTTGCTGTACATCAACATGACTCTGCCACAGGTATACATGTGTTCCCCATCCTGAACCCCGCTTCCTCCTCCCTCCCCGTACCATTCTCTTTTTTCGCTATAGAATATCTCATTTTATTTTTGGATAACAACTCTTGTTCTAAAGCCCTCTTTGTCTAATATACTTGGAACCAGTTGTTGTTCCATGTCCGGTACTAACTATTGCTTCCTGACCTGCATACAGGTTTCTCAAGAGGCAGGTCAGGTGGTCTGGTACAAAAAGATAGTATAGTCATAATCTAATTATGAGATATTATTTTAATGACAGATTCTGTGCATTGTTGAGGGAAAGTCACAAAATTTACACATATGACTGACTAGTCTTTCCCCTGAGTCCACCCATGTGGAGTTTCACGTATGGCTGTGCTCAACTTTGCAATCTCCAAATTAAGATATAACTTTAAACTATAGTTTTAGAAATTGTCTGAGCACATGGGTGATGATTCTTATTTTTTCTACTGTTTGAAATAAAGTTATAAGAACAGCAGAACTTCATGGGTGATGATTCTTATCTTTTCTATTGTTTGAAATAAAGTTATCAGAACAGCAGAACTTCATGCTTCCAAGTCTTGGTTTCTGTTTCTGAAAATGCTGACTTGCTCAAGAATGCCTCATTAGTCTTTTCACTAACATAATGCTGCTCTGATTAATTTTGCCTGCATGCTTAGGTATGTGGCAAGGTGCCTACTTTACAAAAGCATCTCGTATGCAAGACGTAGGAAAAAATCTTTCTTTTGCACTGATTTTGGCCAAAGTGACTCTATGCTCTTTCTGAGTCTGGCCTTTAATACCACAGATAGTTTCTCTAATGATCTCTTGGGGACCTGAGCACCATGTAAGATGTCCCATTATTTCTCCACATAATATGAAGAATCTCTATTACTCAATCATAGAGAGGAAATTTCATGTGAGATCAGCCTTGAAGACAACAGCCATATAAATGAAGCTATCTTGAATGCTCTAGACAAACCCAGCTGTCAGTTAAATAGCACTGAGTGACTGACTCTGGGGGATACCACAAAGAGCAGAAGGATCACCTCTGTGCATACTAAGTGGCTCAGTCATGTCTGACTCTTTGCGTCCTCATGGACTGTAGCTGGCCAGGCTCCTCTAGCCATGGGATTCTCCAGGCAAGATTACTGGAGTGGGTTGCCATGCCCTTAACAGCAATAAGTAAATGGAACACCTCTTAAGCAGTATTTATCTACTCTGTCAATACTTGGAAAATATTATTATCTTGGATATGGAACTTCCCCCAGCAACTACACTGTTCAGGAGTGAAGCAGAACTTGGACATTTGGGCAAAACTAGCTTCTGAGAGGAATTCTGTGCAGAATTCAAGTCAAAATTCAGGTCGCAGAAAATGCGACCTCAAATGAGATGATGGATAATAGCCTGTTTTCAGTTTTCCAAGTCAACTGTTATGTCTGGGGAAAGTTGTCTAGCAGAACAGGACTCTCAATATGAAATCCACCCCAATGGCTGTGACAAGATACACACTGGCAAATGCAAGTAAGAGCCTCTTTAAAGCATAACCACAGTCCTAATCAACCTTACCAATCAGAAATGTGGACTCATGGAATTTCATATAAGAAAACACTCGAGTTTTCAATCACAATGCCTTGTGTAATAGGGCACTATTATTAGTTCTCAGTTACCAGAACTGAGGCAAGATACAAGGATATCCATAGTAGACAGATCCATAATAGATCAGAAAGCACTGTGCCACTTGTTAAACTATTGTTGCCTAAAACAAAATCCATCCATCCTCTAGCGTCATCTCTGATGCTGGGGCTAGGAATCAACAATTAGATTTTTCCTTTTAAGGTGGTTTCTTGCTGTTGTGTGTTAGTAAGGGCACTGGGCAGAAGAAATAGAGGTTAGCTTGGTGGTTGCCTTGTGGTTCCTATAAGCAATACATCAGCTACAGCTCTTCAACTTGGCAGCATGGTTCAAGCAGCTGTTGGATCCAGTTTTCAGCTTCTTTCAGTGCTCTGAAATCCATCTTCCCACAAAGATCTCTGGTACGTGGATTTTTCAATTGCTCCCTGTGAGGTTGATAGTTTTTGCCATGTGTATATTCAGGCTCTCTTTCAGGTATGTTAGCATTTAATATTAGTATATTTTTCTTCTCTTTTATGTATTTATTTATTTTAATATAAATTTATTTATTTTAATGGGAGGCTAATTACTTTACAATATTGTATTGGTTTTGCTGTACATCAACATGACTCTGCCACAGGTATACATGTGTTCCCCATCCTGAACCCCGCTTCCTCCTCCCTCCCCGTACCATTCTCTTTTTTCGCTATAGAATATCTCATTTTATTTTTGGATAACAACTCTTGTTCTAAAGCCCTCTTTGTCTAATATGTCTCTTATTGTTATAGGGTGCATGCCATATCTTTTTCTATATTTTGTTTTTAACTTATTACATAGACAGCATATGGATCAGTCTTTATTTTTTAAAATGTAGTCTGAAGTTCTCTGCCTTTTAATTGGGAGGTTTGATCCATTTATATTTAATGAGATAACATAAACATTTGAATTTATGCTTCCCATCTTAGTATTGATATACGTTACTGGCATCTGTTCTTTGTTTTACTCTCCCTCCTTTTTTATCTTCTTTATCATTATTTTTCAAAAATGAAGACACAGAATTACTTGTTTTTTGAAAAATACTCCTGGTAAAAAGGTACAATTAAACCTTTCACTTCATCTCTTCATGAATATTCTTTCATTTGACACATTTATTCAGGTTTTTTGTAAAAAGCATCAATTTATCCATTCTGGAAGATCAGTGGGATTCAGCTGAAAGAAGAGACTGCTGGTATACCATTAGTCATCCTCTCCTTGCCCTGCTCTTGGGTCAGTATCCTTTATCTACTGAAGCGACTTAGCAGCAGCAGCAGCAGCATCTTCCTGAAACTAGGTATTAATGTCATACATTGTCAAAGTGAGTGGTTCATTTTATGTAATTTATAACATCAGGAAATACATTTTGAAATGCCATGCTTATTCAAGTACAGTTATATGACTACTAGTCTAGTATTTCTGCTAAAGAAGAAAATCTATTAATAGTTAGCTTGGCAGAGTTTAGAATTCCTGAGATTTTATTTCTTCTTGTTCTACCCATCCTCTAAGGACTATCTCATATTTTTCTGTGGGTTCAGTAACCATTCATTTGCTGACTGCTACCAAAAGTATATGTCTTGGTCCCCGACTTCATTCCCAAGCTTCACTCGTATTTCCAAAAATCTCCTAGACAATTCCACTTGAATGAATGTAGGTATGACAAAAACAGCATATTAAAACTGAAACTTAAGATCTTTTCTTCAAACCCACTACTCATTTCATTTCCTTCAAACCTACTACTACTTATTTCAAATAATGGATTGATCACTTCCCTTGTTTTCCCATCTAACAATGTTATAGTCATATGGTTCCTATTTTTTTCTTTACCTGTATGCCAAATTGATTTTTTGGTTGTTTTTGTTTGTTTCTTTGTTTTTTAATGTAGACTGTAAGTCTTCATTGAATTTGTTACAATTTATTTTCTGTTTTGGCTTTTAGACCATGAGGCATGTGGGATCCTAGCTCCCTCACCAGGGACTGAACCTGCACCCCCTTCAGTGAAGGCAAAATCTGAATCACTGGACTGCCAGGGAAGTCCCTACCCAATTGATCCTTAATCCCTACTAAGGGCTTAAGGGATTATTCTACTCTTGTGATTTCCACAGCCCCTACCATCAGGCAGGCCTTCATGTCTCACCTACATCTCCTCAGTCACATCTTAACACCCCACCAACATCAGCACTACCTAGCACTGGAGAGAAACACAAATTCTCAGGCACCACTCCAGACTGACCATTTCAGTAATTCTGCAAGGGCAGTGGAGCAATCACTGGTGATTCTGATGTACACTCAAGTGTGAAGACCACTGCTGGACACTAAGGATGATTTATACATTTCCTTTCCACCAACATGCTATCTTTAAAACCAATATTCTTCTGAATTTATCTTAATGATTATCTGTATTTTTAAAGTAAATCCAATGTTATCTTTGGCACGTTATGATTACTAACAATTCTTCTAGGAAACACTAGCATCTGAATCAATATCTAAGTGCACCCTGACACCAGAGTTGACAGCAAATGACCTACTCTAGCAGTCAGTCAGCACACTTTGATCCAGAGGCCAAATCCAACTCATGCTCTGTTTCCATAAATAAAATAGTACTGTAACTCAACTGTGATTATTTGTTTATATTTTGTTTATGAATGCTTTTCTGTTAATACTACCAAGTCAGAGTTGAGCAGTTACAACAGAGTCCATATGGCCTCACTCTGTATTTGACTTTTTATAGGAAAAAAAGTTTGCTGGCTGACACTGTCAACACGTATTCATTCATTATATATTTATTCACCATATGCTATTAATCAGGCACTGTTTCAGTAACTAGGGTGTAGAGGTGAGAAACAGGGCATGTCAATTGAAGGACAAATATTTGAATGGGTGGTGGTGGTGGGTTGACAATAAACAAGCTTGCATGTGGACCCAGTCAGTCGCTCAGTCATATTGGACTCTTTGGGACCCCATGAACAATAGCCACTGGGTTCCTCCTCCATGGGATCCTCCAGGCAAGAATATTGGAATGGGCTGCCCTTTCCTCCTGCAGGGATCTTTCCGACTAAGGGAATGAACCCACATCTCCTGCATCTCCTGTGCTGGCAGGTGTTTTCTTTACCACTGTGATACCTGGGACACCCCTAAAAAAAGCATACCTGTAAAAAATTAATAAGATAAGTTCAGAAAGTGATTTGTGTTGTGAAGAAAATAAAGTGGGTGCAGTGGCAGAAAGAGACTGCTGGGAGGCAGCACCATCAGGTTAGGTATCAAGAAGGCCCCTCAGGGAAGACTGACATTAACTGAAGACTGCAGTGGGAACAATGAAATGCTGGCAAGGAACTAGGTGGACAAAGTTCTTGGGATGGAAAGGACTTGATTTGTCCTAAAACCATAAAGGCCAGTGTGGAGTCAACTAAACCCTGAGAAAATAGGAAACACAGGATTCAGGCTAAATGTTTGTGAGATTTCTGATCGATGATAAATTGCATTCTTTCATTTCCACTGTGTTTCACAGAAGGAAGCAATATTGATTAATATTGCTTAGTATTCTTTCATGTTAATAATTAATGTTGGCTGCAGTGTGAACATAAATGATTTGTACAACAACACTGAAAAGACTAAGAAGTTCTGATTAAAATGGAAAAAAAGAGAAAAGATTTATGTCTCCTTTAAATGTGAAGCTAAAATATTGCTCCTTACTCATCTCCGCCCTGATCAGGCTATTTAAGGTGGCAGAGTTAAGTCAGACCTTAAAATTTTCCTCTCCCCAGCTCAGTGACATGAACAAATATAACACGAAACAAAAAAGTCCTGGGAAAAAGAAATGAAAAGAACTCATGACTTGAACATGAACAATAAATGTTTTAAGAACATATAAATCTTCAAAATTTTATGGAGAAAAAGTTGGGATTGGGTGCATAGTTGGAGGATGGTGGTTTGTTTGAAAAGAGGAAATATGTTAGAGAAACACCGAAAATTCTCATAAGAATCAACAACTTAGTTTGTGCTTTGGCAGCAGAGTATTAAAATTGGAAAGATACAGAGAAGAGTAGTATGGATGATGTGTAAGAAAGATCTGAAAATTCATGAAGAAGACCATATTTTAAAAAATGAGATAAGAGCTTGAATAGACATTTCTCCAAAGGTGAGGTACAAATAACCAATGAGCAGGAAAAAATGCTCAACATTACCAATCATTAGAGAAATACAAATTAAAACTATAGTTAGTCCTTATGTCCTACCTATTAGAATAGCTACTATAAAAAATACAGAATATAACCAGTGTTGGTGAGGATGCAGAAAAACTGCACCCTTTATGTACTGTTGGTTCAGTTCAGTAGCTCAGTCGTGTCCAGCTCTTTGTGACCCCATGGACTGCAGCATGTCAGGCCTCCCTGTCCATCACCAACTCCTGGAGCTTGCTCAAATTCATGCCCATTGAGTTGGTGATGCCATTCAACCATAACATCCTCTGTCGTCCCCTTTGCCTCCTGCCTTCAATCTCACCCAGCATCAGTCATGTCCAGTGAGTCAGTTTTTTGCATCAGGTGGCCAAAGTATTGGAGTTTCAGCTTCAGCATCGTTCCATTCCAATGAATATTCAGGACTGATTTCCTTTAGGAATGACTGCCTTGATCTCCTTGCTCTCCCAGGGACTCTCAAGGGTATTCTCTAACACCACAGTTCAAAAACATCAGTTCTTCAGTGCTCAGCTTTCTTTATGGGCCAACTCTCACATCCGTACATCACTACTGGAAAAACCATAGCTTTGACTAGATGGACCTTTTTCAATAAGGTAATGTCTCTGCTTTTTAATACAATGTCTAGTTTTGTCATAGCTTTTCTTCCAAGGAGCAAGCATCTTTTAATTTCATGGGTGCAGTTACCATCTGCAGTAATTTTGTAGCCCAAGGAAATAGTCTCTCACTGTTTCCACTGTTTCTCCATCTATTTGCCATGAAGTGATGGGACCAGATACCATGATCTTAGTTTTCTGAATGTTGAGTTTTAAGCTAGCTTTTTCTCTCACCTCTTTCATTTTCATCAAGAGGTTCTTTAGTTTCTCTTTGCTATCTGCCATAAAGGTGGTGTCATCTCCATATCTGAGGTTATTGACATTTCCTCCGGCAATCTTGATTCCAGCTTGTACTTGATCCCACCCGGCATTTCACATGATGTACTCTGCATATAAGTTAAATAAGATGGTGACAATATACAGCCTTGATGTACTCCTTTCCCAATTTGGAACCAGTCCGTTGTTTCATGTCCGGTTCTAACTGTTGCTTCTTGACCTGCATAAAGATTTCTCAGGAGGCGGGTAAGGTGGTCTGGAATTCCCATCTCTTTAAGAATTTTCCACAGTTTGTGGTGATCCACATAGTCAAAGGATTTGGCATTGTCAATGAAGCAGAAATAGATGTTTTTTCTGGAAATCTCTTGCTTTTTCTACGATGCAACAGATGTTGGCAATTGGATCTCTGGTTCCTCTGCCTTTTCTAAATCCAGCTTGAACATCTGAAGTTCATGGTTCATGTATTGTTGAAGCCTGGCTTGGAGAATTTTGAGCATTACTTTGCTAGCATGTGAGATGAGTGCAATTGTGCAGTAGTTGGAGCATTCTTTGGCATTGCCTTTCCTTGGGATTGGAATGAAAACTGACCTTTTCCCGTCCTGTGGCCACTGCTGAGTTTTCCAAATTTGCTGGCATATTGAATGCAGCACTTTCACAGCATCACAGAATTTGAAATAGCTCAACTGGAATTCCATCACCTCCACTAGCTTTGTTCGTAGTGATGCTTCCTAGGGCCCACCTGACTTTGCAATCCAGGATGTTTGGCTTTAGGTGAGTGATCACACCATCATGGTTATTTGGGTCATGAAGATCTTTTTTGTATAGTTCTTCTGTGTATTCTTGCCTCCTCTTCTTAATATATTCTGCTTCTGTTAGGTCCATAACCATTTCTATCCTGTATTGTGCCCATCTTTGCATGAAATGTTCCCTTGGTATCTCTAATTTTCTTGAAGAGATCTCTAGTCTTTCCCCATCTATTGTTTTCTTCTATTTATTTGCATTGATGACTTAGGAAGACTTGCTTCTCTCTCCTTGCTATTCTTTGGAACTATGCTTTCAGATGGATATATCTTTCCTTTTCTAATTTGCCTTTCACTTCTCTTCTTTTCTCAGCTATTTGTAAGGCCTCCTCAGACAGCCATTTTGCCTTTTTGCAATTCTTCCTGGGGATGATTTTAATCACTACCTCCTGTACAATGTTACTAACCTCTGTCCATAGTTCTTCAGGTACTCCACCTATCAGATAATCCCTTGAATCTATTTGTCACTTTAATGGTATATTCATAAGGTGTTTGATTTAGGTCATACTTTCTTCAATTTTAGTCTGAATTTTGTGATAAGGAGTTCATCATCTGAGCCACAGTCACCTCCCAGTCTTGTTTTTGCTGACTGTATAGAGCTTCTCCATCTTCAGATGCAAGGAATATAACCAATTTTATTTCTGTACTGACCATCTGTTGATGTCCATGTGACGTGTTGCTGGAAGAGAGTGTCTGCTATGACCCATGTGTTCTGTTGGCAAAACTCTGTTAGCCTTTGCCCTGCTTCATTTTGTATTCCAAGGTCAAACTTGCCTGTTATTTCATGTATCTCTTGACTTCCTACTTTTGCATTCCAGTCCCTTATGATGGAAAGGACATCTCTTTTTGGTGTTAGTTCAGAAGGTCTTCATAGAACCATTGAACTTCAGCTTCTTCAGCATTACTGGTCAAGGCATAGACTTGGATTACTGGGCTATTGATGGTTTGCCTTGGAAATGAACAGGGATCATTCTGTGGTTTTTGAGATTGCCCTCAAGTACTGCATTTATGATTCTTCTGTTGACTATGAGGGCTACTCCATTTCTCCTAAGGGATTCTTGCCGACAGTAGTATATATAGTGATCATCTGTATAAAATTCAACCTTTCCTGTCTATTTTAGTTCACTGATTCCTCAAATGTCAATGTTTACTCTTGCATCTCCTGTTTGACCATTTCCAATTTACCTTGATTCATGGACCTAACATTCCAGGTTCCTAAGCAGTATTGTTCTTAGAGCATCTGACTTCAGTTCCATTACCAGTCACAATCTCAGCTGGGGATTGTTTTCGCTTTGGCTCAGCCTCTTCATTCTTTCTGAAGCTATTTCTCCCCTCTTCTCCAGTAGCATACTGGGCATCTACCAACCTGGGGAGTTCATCTTTCAGTGTCATATCTTTCTGCCTTTTCATACTGTTCATGACATTCTCCATGGCATTCTCAATGGAAAGAGTGGGAGACTTTATTTTTAGGGGCTCCAAAACCACTGCTGATGGTGATTGCAGCCATGAAGTTAAAAGATGCTTGCTCCTTGGAAGAAAAGTTATGATCAACTTAGACAGCATATTAAAAAGCATAGACATTACTTTACCAACAGAGGTTTGTCTAGTCGAAGCTATGGTTTTTCCAGTAGTCATGTATGTATGTGAGAGCTGGACTATAAAGAAAGCTGAGTGCCGAAGAATTGATGCTTTTGAACTGTGGTGTTGGAGAAGAGTCTTGAGAGTCCCTTGGACTGCAAGGAGATCCAACCAATGAATCCTAAATGAAATCAGTCCTGAATGTTCATTGGAAGGACTCATGCTGAAGCTGAAACTCCAATACTTTGGCCACCTGATGCAAAGAATCGACTCATTGGAAAAGACCCTGATGCTGGGAATGATTGAAGGTGGGAGGTGAAAGGGATGACAGAGGATGGTTGGATGGCATCACCAACGCGATGGACATGAGTCTGAGTAGGCTTTGAGAGTTGGTGATGGACAGGGAAACCTGGCGTGCTGCCATTCATGGGGTCGCAAAGGACACGACTCAGAGACTGAACTTAACTGATGGCATTCTCAAAGCAAGAACAGTGAAGTTGGTTTGCCATTCCCTTCTCCAGTGGACCATGTTTTGTCAGAACTCTCCACCATAACCCATCCATCTTGTTTGGCTCTACACTGCATGGTTCATAGTTTCATTGAGTTTGACGAAGCTGTGATCCAAGTGATCAGTTTGGTTAGTTTTTTGTAATTGTGGTTTCCATTCTGTCTGCCCTCTGATGGATAAGGGGAAGAGATGTGGAAGCCTCCTGATGGGAGGGACTGGCTGTCAGGGAATCTGGGTCTTACTCTGATGGGCGGGGCCATGCTCAGTAAATCTTTAATTCAATATTGTTTTGATGGGTAGGGCTGTGTACTGTCCCTGTAGTTTGGACTGAGGCCCAACTATGGTATGGGTAACAGTGGAAATGGCGACCTTCCTTAAAAGGACTTATGCCAGGACTATTGTCTCCAGTTCTCCTGACCCTACAGCAGGCCACTGCCAACCCTGGCCTCCGCTGGAGCCTCCTGGGCACTCACAGGCAAGTCTGGCTCAGTCTCTTGTGGGGTCACTGCTCCTTTCTCCTGGGTCCTGCTGCATACAAGGTTTTGTTTGTGCTCTCCGAGAGTCTATTTCCCCAGTCCTGTGGAAGCTCTAATCAAACCCCACTGGTCTTCAAAGTCAAATTCCTTGGGAGTTCTCAGTCCCTTTGCTGGATCCCCTGGTTGGGAAATCTGTTGTGGGCCCTAGAACTTTCACAACAGTGGGAGGATTTCTTTGGTATAATTGTATTGTTTGTGGGAGTACAAAACTGCATAACTGCTGTGGAAAACAGTATGGAGGTTCCTAAAATTTTTTTTAAATAGAACTACCTATAAACCAGCAATTTAACTTCTATATCCAAAATAATTGAAAGCAGGATCTCAAATAGATACTTTCACATCCATGTCCAGAGTATCACTGATCACAATAGCAAAGAGGTTGGAGCAACCCAAGTGTCCAACACTTGAATAAATGGACAGACAAAAGGTTATATATACATACAATGGTATATCTGTCATCCTTAAAAAGGAATGAAATTCTGATGCATGTTATAATATAGATGAATCCTGAGGACATGATGCTAAACAAGTCAGTCACAAAAAGACAAATTCTGTATAATTTCACTTATACAAGGTTCTTGCTGCTGCTGCTGCTAAGTCGCTTCAGTCGTGACCGACTCTGTGCGACCCCATAGATGGTAGCCCACCAGGCTCCCCCGTCCTTGGGATTCTCCAGGCAAGAACACCGGAGTGGGTTGCCATTTCCTTCTCCAATGCATGAAAGTGAGAAGTGAAAGTGAAGTCGCTCAGTCGTGTCCGACTGAGCCTACCAGGCTCCTCCGTCCATGGGATTTTCCAGGCAAGAGTACTGGAGTGGGGTGCCATTGCCTTCTCCCTACAAGGTTCTTAGGGTAGTCCAATTCAAAGACATAGAAAGCAGAATAATGGTTGTCAAGGGCTGGTGGGAGGGGAGAATGGGGAGTTATGGTTTAATAGGTATAGTGTCCATTTCACAGTATAAAAAAGAGTTATGGAGATGAATGGTAGGGATAGGTGCACAACAATGTGAATATACTTAACACTCCTGAACTGTAAACTTAGAAATGGTTAAAATGGTAAATGATAGGTTATATAATTTTTTTTACCACAGTTTAAAAAAAAAGTATCGACAGATTGTAGAAAGGAAGGAGACAGGTCAGAACAGAGCTTGGGAGTGCTAGAAACTGCTGACTTATTAAGAACATATGAAAATGTTATCCAGAATTAAAGGTTTTTATCACTTTGCAGGTAGGGTGAAAAGATGAAGAACATAGAAAATCTTACCTGAAACTGCTCAGATTGAAATGACTAATTAAAAATCGCTTTCCCTGGATTTTTAGAAAGGGCAAATGCTAACTACTCACATACAGATTCTTGACTTCTCCTTTTCAAGTATATTGTGAGCCAGCAGCTTGAAATTAGCAAAAAAATAACCACATAGCAATTAAGAAGACAATGGCAACCCACTTCAGTACCCTCACCTGGAAAATCCCACGGACAGAGGAGCCCGGTAGGCTGCAGTCCATGGGGTTGCTAAGTGTCGGGCACAACTGAGAGACTTCACTTTCACTTTTCACTTTCATGCATTGGAGAAGGAAATGGCAACCCACTCCAGTGTTCTTGCCTGGAGAATCCCAGGGACGGGGGAGCCTGGTGGGCTGCCATCTATGGGGTCNAGCCCGGTAGGCTGCAGTCCATGGGGTTGCTAAGTGTCGGGCACAACTGAGAGACTTCACTTTCACTTTTCACTTTCATGCATTGGAGAAGGAAATGGCAACCCACTCCAGTGTTCTTGCCTGGAGAATCCCAGGGACGGGGGAGCCTGGTGGGCTGCCATCTATGGGGTCGCACAGAGTTGGACACGACTGAAATAACTTAGCAGCAGCAGCAATTAATGACTTGAACCCGAACTGATGCTTTTGAGTTTCTGTGTTGGAAAAGACTCTTGAAAGTCCCTTGGACTGCAAGGAAATCAAGCCATTCAAACCTAAAGAAAATCAACCCTGAACATTCATTGGAAGGACTGATGCTGAAGCTGAAGCTCCAATACTTTGGCCACCTGATGTGTAGAGCCAACCCACTGGAAACGATCCTGATTTCTGGGAAAGACTGAAGGCAAAAGAGGGTGGCAGAGGATGAGATGGTTGGAATCACACTGACAGTGGACATGGATTTGAGCAAACTCTGGGAGATAGTGAAGGACAGGGAAACTTCACCTGCTGTAGTCCATGAGGTTGCAAAGAGTCGGCCACAACTTAGCAACTGAACAACAACAACAGCCACATAGCAATTAATGACTTGACTCTCCTTTATGGTTAAAGGTAACTTCTGTTATACTTGATACAGCATGATTAGCACCACTTTCATAGGGACTGGCTGTTTACAGACTCACTGAAACCATCTCCTTTCCATTTGACTCACCCAGAAAGCAGATACTTTACTGCTTTCCTCAACATTGGCTGTAGACAAAAACTTTGTAAATCACTATGCTGCAGTAGACAAACCCTTGTCACAGATTACAAAGATATGTGGTTTCATTATCTGGTTCTGCATATGCAAAGTTTATTAGTGTAAGCAAAATACAACCACTGCAATTAAGTTTCCTCATCTGTAAAATGATTCTATGTACATCATAAGGTTGCGCTAACTGTTAAATGAGATAACATACGTGCAAGCACTCAAACAACAAAATTCCATACAAATATAGGTTATAACCCTCATCAGACTCCCCATAAATCTGGAAGGAACCAAGAGTCAGCAAACACAAAGAATACTTTTAAGTATCCTATAACTCAGGGTCTTTCAGTGCATTATATATTGAAATAAACATCCAGGGATAAAAATACGAGGCTCAGACTCCAGTGGTTAAGAATTTGCCTTACAATGCAGGGGGCATGGGATCAATCTTTGGTCCGGAAGATCCCACATGCCATGGAGCAACTAAGCCCGAGCACCCCAACTACTGGGGCTGTGCTCTAAAGAGCATGAGCCACAATTACTGAGACCAAGTGTGGCAACTGCTGAAGCCTGTGCACCCTGGAGCACGTGCTCTGGAGCAAGAGAAGCCACCGCAACGAGAAGCGTGTGTGCCACAACTAAAGCATAGCCCCTGCTCACTCCAACTAAAGACAGCTGACAGGCAGCAGTGAAGACCCAGTGCAGGCCGAGAGAAATATAAACAAATAAATCAATTTTTAAAAGAAGGCTATTTCGTTAGTAATTTATTTTGAGAATAGCAAAGGAATAAGACGACTTTTCTGGCCCCCAAATATTCAGTGTTCTAGGTCTTACCTTCTTATCCAGGAAATATTTCTTTCCTGCTTTGGTGAATAAGTATTGTAATTTAGAATCATAGAATTTCATAGTTACATCTGTAAGTATTTTATTTATCTATAACAATTAATGAATATCTTGATTTTAGAAGATTTGGTTCTCTTGAACCCCAAAAGATCAGAGAGAACCTAGATTCTTATCATCTTTGTAGATGATTTTGTTCAAGCTCTTAAGTTTTTATAACCTCATTTTTCTATCAGAGGGNTAGTTACATCTGTAAGTATTTTATTTATCTATAACAATTAATGAATATCTTGATTTTAGAAGATTTGGTTCTCTTGAACCCCAAAAGATCAGAGAGAACCTAGATTCTTATCATCTTTGTAGATGATTTTGTTCAAGCTCTTAAGTTTTTATAACCTCATTTTTCTATCAGAGGGACACTTTGTTCCTTTCTAAAGACAGTGCCCTAGGTGTAGAATCAGGTGCAGATAGCTGACTAGGAAGGCAACTGCAGAAAGCAGAGTGAGGAAGACAGGAAAGGGCATCCCTGAGCTAGTGTCTGTGAACAATGGAAGCTGCTTCACCCTCGGGACTGTCCAAGGAACCACATGGAATACTTCTCCAAAATGATCCCTCTAAAGTGTGGGAAGCTGAGGGGTTACCCCAAGTGGTATCTGCATCCTGGTTGAGTGGCTCAGGCTTTCGGGATCATCTGAGAGGTAGCAGAGCAGAGAGCCACTGTGGCCCGCACTTGAGGGGAGGTGCTGTACAACACAGAGAAAGCAAGCTGGGGAGCTGGCTGTGGCTAGACACAAAAATGTCTCCTGCCTCGTTGGTTGCCCTGATAACTCAGTGACTTGATATGCATGTACTTAGAACAGTACCCTTGTTGTTGTTATTTAGCCTCGAAGTTGTGTTGCTTTGCGATCCCATGGACTGTAGCCCACCAGGCTCTTCCATTCATGGAATTTTCCAGGCCAGAATACTGGAGTGGGGTGCCATTTCCCTCTTCAGGGGATCTTCCTAACACAGGGATTGAGCCCACATCTTCTGCATTGCCAGGCACATTCTTTACCACAGAGCCACCAGGGAAACCCAGAATGCTGGCCTGCACACTGCAAGAACTATAAGTGGCAACTGAAGTTTTTACTGGACCAAGAGGTTTACTTATAGATGCCACTAATTGGTAAAGATTCGACTCTGGCCCCTCTGTGTCTTCTCTCCTATACTCTGTTGCTAAATACATCTTTCCATGTTTTACATACATATATGTATTTTGTGTGAACATGATCACTCTTCCATTACCATTAAGATTTTTTTTTAATGTATCATCTCATCTTTGTTGTCTTATTGAAGTGGTGATCCATTTGAAAAACATGATCAAGTGCTTCATTCAATTTTGCATAATTGTGAGGACCTAGAACAATTTTATGTACAGCAAGGTAGTTAATAAAAAGTATGTGTTTCAACATGGTTATAAAATGAATGTCTTTCAACTACCCTCACCACTGAGTTTTACCTGTGTTTAAAACACATGGCCTTATTACTTCAATGAAAATTCAAATTCATAGCTCCCATTAGCATTGCAGACCAATGCTGCCCTAGTTTTCCTGGATATTAATGGAGATTCAGATCTTTTAATGAGCTTAATACAGGAAGAATTTTGGCATTCACATAAACTACTGCCCTTCTCTTAGCGTAGGGCTGGAGAGAAAATACTCACCATTACAAACTGAGCAGACAACTTCAAAGATCCTTAACTGTCAGAAAAGCCAATATCTATGACATAAACAACAAATGCATAATCATTTTTGGTGTATTTCGTTACCAGTTCTTGAATACAATGTTCTTTTGGTCTCATCTACCTCACTTGTTACCTAATTCATTCTCTTTGCCATCCGTCTACATCCACTCCCCTGCCCAGGCTTCCCCTCTTGAACTTTAGGTGCATATAAGTCAACACGTTCTCAAAATTTCCACTTTGATGGTGTGGCAAATTATTTTATTTAAAACCACCATTTCTCCCCTGCTTTGTATACCTTCACAATGTGACACAGATGGTCCCATCAAGGGGCTGAATTTCTTTACTCTATGTGATCTGGGTTGAATTCGTGTCTTTATTTAACTAATTGCACGTAGTAGTAGGGACATGGGCAAAGTTGCAAAATGAGAATACAAAAGACAATGAAGCTTCCACCCCCCTCTTATTGCCCTGGATTTTCCACATAAAAAGGCGTATTCTAAGTTTACTGGAAGATAAAACCACTTGGAAAAGAATGATACATCCTAGCTCAGGTTTCCTAGCCTAGATCAACCAGATTCCAGTGAAACTTCCAAAGCCTCCAGCCTACTGAAACCACATGAGTAATGCCAGCTGAGGCCAGCAGAGGCACTCAGCTGAGCTCTGCACGAACTGCTGACACAGAGATCCATAACAAAATAAGTTACGTTTTGTCATGGTTTGTTACATGGTAATAGACATCTGATAAATAAGTTGAAAAGACATTACTAATTTAACATGTACAAAACTGAACCCTTGGCTTTACCACTTCAACCTACTACTTCACAATTTCCCCTTTATAAGTAATTGGTCATTTCAATCATCTAGTTACTTGGGCCAGAAATCTCAGTCATCCCGGCAACATTTCTTTCCCACATATCCAAACCATTACAGAATCTTGTCTGCTCGTAATAGCTTCAATTGGAACATTTCTCTTTGTTCTCTGTGTATTATATTCTGCTTTATAGCAGCATTATCTCTTAGTCAGATGACAGCAATTAACTCCTAAATTTTTTCCTTGCTCTGTCTCCATCCCCTGCAATCTATTCTCTGCATAGCAGTGAGAACAACCTTTTAAATCCCAAGATGAACGGATAAACAAATTGCAGTATATCCATGCAGCGGAATAATTTTAGACACAAAAAGAAATGAAGGGCTGACTCATGGTACAACATGAATAGATCCTGAAAATACTATACTAAGTGAAAGAAGATAGTCACCAAAGGTTACATATTCTAGGATTCCATTTCTAGAAATACCCAGAATAAGGAAATCCACAAAGCAGAATGCAGATTGGTGGTTACCAGGCACTGTTGTTGATATTATTAATATTAATAATGTGTAGAGGGTTTTAGTTTGTATTGATGCAAATGTCTGGAATTAGATAGAAGTAATGGATTCAAAAAATTGTAATACACTCAATGCCACTGAATATGTAATACACACTGAATATGTAATATGTAATACACTCAATGCCACTTTAAAATGAATAATTTTAAGTATGAGAGCTTCGTGTCAAAAAAACCCCCAAAAACGAAAGTTTCAGTGGGTTCTCAGGTCACTCAGAACAGTCACCAAAATCCTCACAAAGACCTCATTTTCCTAGATGGTGTGGCCTTCACCTCCTCTCTTCCTTTGCTCTCTTCTCTTTCCATGTAAGTTTCAACACTGTTTGTCAAACATTCCTTATACTTGCTTATCTTAAGATTCATGAGTTCTTGATTTCTTCAGTCTGGATTGCCTATTCCCTAGATATTAACATAACTCACTTTCCACTGCTTTTCAGTTATGCAGACATTATGTGGTATTTTTCCTTTATTTTTTCCTCATTTATTTAGTATATATAGAAGAGGAGGAAGTGATATGCATAATGTCAAAATGTTGGTAATATCTAGTTTCATCTGGATAATTTTCCCTGATCTTAAGTAGGTACATGATTATATAATAGGGGAAAGTCTCTCAAGAAAAAGAATATGAGACTCTCAAAGGCAAACATCTACACATTAAAAGTAAATATCACGGGACTTCCCTGGGGGTCCAGTAGTTAAGAGTCTGTGCTTCCAATGCAGGGTGTCCAGGTTTGATCCCTTGTTAGGGAACTAAGATCCCACATGTCACATCATGTGGCTAAATAAATAAATAAAATTAAATTAAAAATATCACAAAGGAAGACTACTTTTCTCATATGTACTGATGATGTCCCAGGTGCTTGGGATATGTGCTGTTATGGTGATGAGAAGGAGACAAACTGGACAGGACCGTGCAATGGTCTATGGACCATTTTGGTTCAGTCTTACTTAGTTCTACTCTTGATAAAGGTTATAGATATTATAGACCCTGATCACACTGTACTGCAAGACTTCACGGAATCTTTAAAATTGTCTTGACCCACACAAACAGATGGAGAGATATATCATATTCTTGGATTCGAAGAATCAATATTGTGAAAATGATTATACTACCCAAATCAATCTACAGATTCAATGCAATTACTATCAACTTACCAATGGCATTTTCCACAGTACTAGAACAAATAGTTCACAATTTGTAAGGAAACACAAAAGACCCCATAGAGCCAAAGCTATCTTGAGAAAGAACAGAGCTGGAGTAATCAAACTTCCTGACTTCAGACTATACTACAAAGCCACAGTCACCATCAAGACAGTATGGTACTGGCACAAAAACAAAAATATAGATCAATGGAACATGGTAGAAAGCCTAGAGATAAACACATGCACATATGGGTGCCTTATCTTTGACAAAGGAGTCAAAATTATACAATGGAGAAAAGACAGTCTGCTTGATAAGTGGTGCTGGGAAAACCAGATATCTACATGTAAAAGAATGAAATTGGAATACTTGTTAACACCATACATAAAAATAAATGTAAAATATATTAAAGACCCAAATGAAAGGCCAGAAACTATAAAACTCTTAGAGGAAAACATAGGCAGACATTCTTTGACATAAATCACAATAATATCCCCTTAGACCCACCTCCTACAGTAATGGAAATAAAAATAAACAAATGAAACTTAAAAGCTTTTGTACAGCAAAAGAAACTATAAACAAGATGAAAAGAAAAAAACTTAAAATGGGAGAAAATAATTGCAAATGAAGCAACTGACAAAGGATTAATTTCCAAAATATACAAGTAGCTCATGCAGCTCAACACCAGAGAAACAAACAACCCATTAAACAATAGACAGAGGACCTAAACAGCTAAACAGACATTTCTCCAAAGGAGACATACAGATGGCCAACAAATGCATGAAATGATGCTCAACATCGCTCATTATTAGAGAAATGAAAATAAAATCTATAATGAGATATCACCTCACATCAGTTAGAATGGCAATCGTCAAAAAATCTACAAACAATAAACGCTGGAGGGGATATGGAGCAAAGGGAACCCTCTTGCAGTATTGGTGGGAATATAAATTGATAACTGCCTCTATGGAGAATAGTATAGAGATTTATGTAAAAACTAGAAATAAAATTTCCATATGACCCAGTATCCCCACTACTGGGCATATGCCCTGAGAAAACCATAGCTAAAAGACACATGTACCCCAATGTTCACTGCAGCACTATTTACAATAGCCAGAACATGGAAACAACCCAGATATGCATCAGCAGATGAATGGATAAAGAAGTGTGGTACATATATACAATGGAATATTACTCAGCCATAAAAAGGAACACGGTTGAGTTAGTTCTAGTGTGATGGGTGAACCTAGAGCCTTTTATACAGAGTGAAGTAAGTCGAAAAAGAAAAACAAATATCATACATTAATGCATATATATGGGATCTAGAAAAAATGGTACCAATAAACCTATCTGCAGGGAAGGAATGGAGATGCAATCATAGAGAATGGACTTGTGGACACGGCAGGGAAAGCAGAGGGCATGGTGAACTGGGAGAGTAAGACTGAAACTTATACATTACCATGGCTCCTCCATCCATGGGATTTTCCAGGCAAGAGTACTGGAGTGGGGTGCCATTGCCTTCTCCTATTAAAATAGATAGCAAATGGGAAGTTGGTATATAACACAGGGAGCTCAACCTGGAACTCTGTGACAATCCAGAGGGGTGGGATGGGGTTGGGGGGAAAGGTTCAAGAAGGAGGGGACATAAGTACACTTATGGGTGATTTATGCTGTCATATGGCAGAAACCAACACAACATTGTAAAGCAATTATCTTCCAAGTAAAAATAAATTAAAAAAATTACAGATCACTTTTGACACAACAACTAGGCATTTACTAAATATCTGAATGAATATAAGAATAAATAGAGTGTGACTTTGGTATGCTTCTCTTGATCCAAGACTGAGCTCTCTTGACTTCATTCTTCTCACAAACAATAACTTTCTCTGTGGTATGACTCACACTCAAAAGCCAGAAACAAATATCTGTAAATTCATCAATTCACTGATAAATCCATTCATCCAATCATTTGTTTGTTCAACTAATTCAACCCATATTAATGAGAACGGAAGTTGCCAAGCACTGTTCTAGGTAACGCTCATGGAACCAATGATGATCTATAGCATGATGTACTAAAATGAGGGAAAGCGCAAATTATATGTGACCTCATCATAGGGCACATGACCGCCACTTAGTGAATCAGATCAGGCTGTCAGGAACAGGTAACATCTTAACTGCAGCCCAGAAAGTGGTATGGGTTAGTCAAATGAGTAAAAATGTTGGATGAGCAAGGACATTTCAGACAAGATAAAGGAATAACACTCATTTTAGCACACTGGGGAATTGGTGGGAATTTTCCTATACCTACAGCACAAAATCCAACAATATGACAGTTCTGTGTTCAAACTGGAACTCTTTGGAAGCAAATCACTTTTCTTCCCACCTGGTATTCAAAAGACATTTTATTTATATTTCACGTAGCAGATTTTATAGTATATCATAGTTAACAGTTTGCTTCTGTTTGTCCATCAAGATAAACCTTCTTAAGTACTGACTTTATACAGAAGTCTTGGGATCCTGGAAAAGCAGTATTGACTAGTGATGGGGATTTATGTGTGTTTATTATGATTGCTCTTATAGAACATATGATTTCTTATTTTCTAGAGCCTCTCTGGCTGTGTATGCCTTTCTAAATCAATTATTCCCCATTGACTTTTTATTCCTCATTGATTTTCTCACCTGGGCTAAATGTAACCTGCTTAAAAATCCAGAATATTCCTCTATGTACTTTAGAAACCAGGACCATGACCATTTTTGCCCAGGTCCCTCTCAAATATGTGAGATGTGCAGATTGGGAGGGTAAGATGTGTAGAGTGAAAAAAGCTCTATCAGTCAATGTAAATTCATTGAGAGAAGGAGTTAAGAACCTATGAGAATTTTCTCATGAAGAAGTCAAAGCTTCAAGGCCACAGAAGAGTAAGTGAGAGTTGGAGTTGGGCATCAAAGGCTTTGGGTCAGGAAGCACATCAAGAGTGGTTTGAGTTGATGATGCCGAGGATCGTGGAAGGCTGGGAGTTTATACTTCAGGCAGTGAATGATGGATGTGGTGGCAAACTGGAGTCAACTGTGCATGGATGCAGAGCTAATGTAAAGTCTACCCAGACTAGACAGCTTACTCCCAGAGAACCAGAAGCTGCTCTGCTCAGATGGTCTAGCTTATAATTGCAGATTAAAAACCAGTCTTGGCATAGAGAACAGACTTATGGACACAGTGAGAGGGGTGGAAGGAGAGGGTGGGGTGTATGGCAAGAGTAACTGAAAACATACATTGCCATATGTAAAATGGATAGCCAATGGTATTTTGCTGTGTGTCTCAGGGAACTCAAATGGGGCTCTGTAACAGCCCAGAGGGGTGAGATGAGGAGGGAGCTGGGAGAGATGTTCAAGAGGGAGAGGACATATGTATACCTATGGGTGATTCATGTTGAAGTTTGGCAGAAACCAGCACAATACCGTAAAGCAATTATCCTTCAACTAAACATACATAAATTTTAAAAATTAAAAAATAAAAAGCCACCACCATTAAAAAAAAAAAAAAAAGTCACATTACCACACTGGAAGGGTTTGCTGCTCTTTTCAGGAACTACTTCCGATTCTACCCTCTCTAGTAAACTCCATGCAACCTACCCTGTGTTCCCACAGTGCTCTGTGTAACATACGGCGGTGGTTTCATTGTCATCCAGTTACATGTCTGTTCCCAGTGACCAGTGATCTTCAACTTTACTATTTTTTCTTTTTAACCACAAAAAGTTCACTTATGCAACATATTCTCTAGGGAGTATTCAACACTGCAAGCTACTTCCCATTCTATTTCAACGATGTAATTGCTTCTACATTTAAGAGAGTGTATTAGAAATGTGGGAGTGAAAATTACATTATGGAAAAGGAAACCTTGAATTTACTTTATAAGTCATCAAACTTTA
The DNA here is from genome assembly GCA_006410635.1 of Cephalophus harveyi. Classification (NCBI taxonomy): domain Eukaryota; kingdom Metazoa; phylum Chordata; class Mammalia; order Artiodactyla; family Bovidae; genus Cephalophus; species Cephalophus harveyi. The sequence continues at coordinate 106,556 of SJYT01023034.1, forward strand.
CTGTTTTGACAAAAAAAAAAAAAATAGGAAAGCGTTGTGGAATGCCTCATAATTTGCCAGTTTGAGGATGAGGATGCCCAGTGACAGTTGCCTCTGTGCTGTGTCCCAGACTGGATGTAGTTCCCAATACACTGTCAGAGCTCCACACGTGTATTTAGAATGATTTTAGGAAACAATGAGTGAATTAACTTCTTGGCTTGTTAACATTATGTTCTCACTTGAAGCTGTGCTCAAGAAGACACAACTTCTAGGGAACATAGTGACGTTATCAAAGTCTTCATTAGCACATGTTCTGAGTAATTAGCTATCTGGTTCAACTCCCAAAACCTTGATTTAAGAATTTGAAATCATAGGCTGGAAAAATGTTGCTGTTGATGTTTAGTGGCTCAGTCATGTCTAAATCTTTGCAACCCCAAGGACTGTAGCCTGCCAGGCTCCTCTGTGGGATTTCCCAGGCAAGAATACTGGAGTGGGTTGCTCTCTCTCTCTGCAGGGCTGTGAAGATGAGGTACCTGCGTATTACAGACCTACCATGCAAAGGATATGAGCAAAAACTCCCCTGCCTCTCTTGCTGGGTTTCATTCAGGGAAACATAGCTGTTCTGCACAGAAACTGCAACCATCATGCCTTGGGAGATGCAGATAGTGGCTCTGTGTATAGAACTACAGAAAATGCCTCGGACCAAGGGCAGGTCATCAAAGGCCAGGGTGAGAACTGTGACCACTGGACCAGTATGACACACCTTTCAGGAGAATGGAATGTCTTCATTACGGGCCATCCCTCTGGGCTCTTGTGACTGATATCACTGACTCTGACAAGAACCCATTTCAGTTCCTTTGAATTGAAGACAGCGTCAGAATGATGAAACCAGAGATTTTACAGAGAGTGAGGGAGAGAATACCCGGCACTCTGTTGGTCTTGGTGTGGAGCAGCAGGTGGAGCAGGAGGGAGGCCTGGGGAGGCTATTACCTGGGTGTGCTGTCCAGTCTCACCGTCACAGTGTGGCACGACACCAGGGATGCTCTTAAGGGGCTGTCACTCTTCCTAGTTGTGATGCCTGGATAACAATGCCTGCCCTAGAGGGGTGATGTAAGTGGTGGTGATAACGGTTAGTGTGTCAGACATTGCAAGTGTCTGACAGCACGGAGTTCTCATTAACACTGAAGAAGTGCTTTGGAAGATACAAAGTGCATCCTCTGTGAGAAGTAGTGAGTTTTCATCAATAGCAGAGACTTAAAACACTTGAACTGGGCATTCAGAATACCCGGTTTTCTCACGAGTGAAACAGAAGCAGCATCAGAAGGGTCACCAAGTCACTGTGTTGCGGTAAATGTTGCAACCCCACCCTAGTTCTCCCATGCAAAAGCAAGTGTTCATGATATGCCTGATGAGTTCCTCGGCAATATTACATTATTGCTGCTTGTTCTATGCTTTTGCTCCATTTCCAAATTTCTGATTTTATATTTTTCTGTTAAGTCAGTGTTTATTGGTACCAACTCCACAAAAGACTTTTCATCCCCTCTTCCTGATCTTACCACTTTTTAATGTGAGCATTTCTTTTAAATTTCCTCAAAAAAAAAAAAAAAGCCTACAGCCCAGAGTTAACTTAGGTTCTCATGGTCATTTGAGGTCTTCTTCTCACTCATTTCAGGCTCTTCTATATTCATTTCTGCTTTTTCTTTCCCATGGCCTGGCTGTGAACCTACAGCTTTTGATTAGAGGAGAAAACACACCAGCAAGTCTTTGCAGTATTTGAGAACATTTTGGGACAGTTAAGAAAAAGAGAAAGAAAAAGAGCAGAGATCTCCTTCATTAGGCCTGCTGTCAGGTTGTTGGATTTCTGTCTCATTTCAACTGCAAGATACTGCAGAAGTCCTTGAGCTAAGTAAGGCCTTTGAGTTCTCGAGAACTCTCATCTCATCCCACCCATCGTTCTTTTTAGCCTAAATCTCCACTTCAATATTTATAGCTCTGTTTTGATCCTTTTGCCTCTTTGTGGTTTTTATAAGTTTTCTCTGACTTTCAGAGAATAACATCATTTTAAAATCTTTTAAACAATTCATTAATCACTTTGATAATCATAAATAATAAATTCTTTGAACAAAATAGAACCAATATTAGCCCATATTGAGCCCCCTGAGTCATTTATGTAATTTCCCATGTAGTTTCATCACTCATGATGAATTTTAACCTATTTTCAAAACCATGATTCAATAACTTTCTTTGTGAGATTAATTTTTCATGCACAACTGGGTGACTCACCAAATCAGAAATGACCCCAGGGTTCAAAGGCTTGACTTTTGTTATTTGTCTTCCAATAACTTTTGTGGGTGTGTGCTGACAAAATTGTGGATACCTATGGCCTGCTTTATTCATATTGAAGGTACACTGCCAGTTTCCCATTCTTAATATTTTGGGAGATATTCAGTGATACACTTTACTGATGGTTACCTTTCTAGGCAGAAGTTTTTAATGCCCTCAAGAGTCTGTTTTCTCTACATTCCCCAATATGCTAACATTCTTTCATTTTCTAAGAAAAAATATGCATGGGTCAGTAAATACGCTGGCCAAACCCTTAAATAACTCAGGGAGATATGGATCTTCCAAGGACTGCCAAGTAAGGAATTCCCTTATCCTGATGTTGGCTATAGCCATTTTTTGCAATGTCTTCATTACTCCTTAATTGTCTGTATTTCTTTGCTTCATTTCTCTTGTTAAAGGCAGATTTTAAAAAATGAGTTCAATAACTCAGCCGTTTTAGAGTCATCATTAATTTCATGCCCTTCCTCATTCATTAGTGGACCTATTTTCTTGTGGCTTTCTTCTCCCTGTGGGTATAAAAAAAAAATTCTTCTCATTTATTTTAACCCTTTTATCACACTCCACCATGACCTTTATGTCTTCCTTAGCAACACAAAATCACATTTTAGTGAAAAACGTATTTGCTCCTCTAGTTCCTCATCACCCCTGCAGTTAAGTGCTCTTTTATTTTTTGTGCTGAAAAGTTACACCATTAGTGATAGAATTTTTAAAATCTTCTTATTCAGAGGAAATGTATAGGCAATTTCTTTAAAGGAATGCTAAAAAGTGCTCAAAGTGTCTTCTACAGTAAGGCAGCATTCACATCTTAGAATTAAAATTTTGAAAAAAGATCATCTGAATGCCTAAAAACATTTTTTTTGGTGTGTGGGGGGGTAAAATTGTGTTCATTTTATCATACATTAAATTTTTGTACCTCAACAAACCTCTCATCTTCAAAGCGATCTATGATTAGCAGTCCACACTTCTCCAGAAGTCAGTAAAAGTCATAGCACTATTTTTATTCTCCTGTGACATGTGTGGTTTCCCAGACGTTAAGATAGTTTATAACAAATGAAATATGAATGTGAAAAAAGAAAATTAAAAATGTGCTCATATAATTTTATTGTTGGAATACAAATTAGATGCTCAGCTCAAAAATTTTACCCATAATTTTGACTTTCTGAAAATATGTCCAAATGATTTTATATTTACCATGGTCTTACCTAAGGGGTCAACAGGGTGAGTACCTGCAGGCAGGTTATCTTGAGTAGCTTTTATTGTTTCAAAATGTCATTTTCTTCCATATCCTTCCTCTCATTCAACTTAAAATTTGTTGTTTCTAGGCTAATATCAGCATAGTACTGAAATGAAACTGAATTCATTTCAATTTCAGGAATGAAACTGAAAATCACCTCTCCTGGATTTACATCTCAACTGTTCCATTTCTAGGTGTAAGCTATAGGACACCTTACATAAAGTTTTGAGATTCAGTCTTATCTGTAATATGGGAGTTACTGGTAACAGCCATGATAAGGGGTTTTGTAAAACTCCAGCAAAATAAGCAACAGATTATTTCTTGTTGTGCTTATCACCTTGTCCAGTGGTTTTATGTGTTTCAACTGCTTTAATCTATGATTTATTTTTTAGCTAGTTGAATACTGAAATGATAATGAAGTAAGTAAAGCACATAGGGGGCTTCCCAGGTGGCTCAGTGGTAAAGAATCTGCCTGCCAATGTAGGAGACACAGGTTTGATCCCTGGGTCAGGAAGATTCCTAGAGAAGGAAATGGCAAATTACATCAGCATTCTTGCCTGGGAAATCCCATGGACAGAGGAGCCTGATAGGCTACAGTCTATGGGGTTGCAAAAGAGTCAGACAGGACCCAGGGGCTAAACAAGAACAACAAAGCATATAGAAAGTATGATTTTTCTTTGTCATTAATGTGTCAGTCACCGAGTTAGGTCTCTAAGACAAGTTTCACGCTCCAAAAGATCTTAGAAATAGACCAATTCAATTCCCACATTTTTTAAAAGAGGAAAAACTTCCAGAACCCCAAACTCACTCAGCCTAACAATCATCTCTAACTTCCTACTGAATCTCAGAAAGAACCATCAGGGGGCTAGAAAAGGGGTTTCAATACCGGAAAATGCCTTAAATTGGTGAGAAACTTTACTAGACTTTTCAAATCATTAGATTTTCAAAATCCATTCCAGTGAGACATCAATAATTTCCATGGATAGTTGATGAATCACAGATAGCCTGTAAACATAATCTAAAACAGGTTTCCCCATAGCTTGTTTCAAGAAACAATAGTTCTATAAGAAGCTGCACACAGAGAGATTACCTTAAAATTTTGGAGATGCTGAACTGAGCTTAATCAAACAAGTTTGTTCGCAGCGGACTTTCTGAAAACTCTAAACATCTAAAAAGAAGTGTGCCTCTGTGTGTGTGTGTGTGTGTGTGTGTGTGTGAGGGTGGGTGTGCTGGAGGTATTATACTACAATGTTGTGCACAAAGTTAATTAACCAAAAACTGTTTGAGAAACACAAATTGTCTTTTTGTCTGCACAGCTCAGAACACTGCTTTAGCCTGTCAATAGATGATTACTTTAAAAAAAAAGTCAATGAAACAGAGTATTTGACATGAATACAAACAAAAGCAAATAGAAGATTTTGAATGGGTTTCTAGACTTTTCTACTAGGCATTTTGGTAACGTGAAGAAACTGTAACTGTCATCTTAAAATAATCTGACCACATTGAACTTTTAAAAGCCCACCTACAAAAAAAATGAGAAGCCAAAGCCTTCACCTTTAATCTCTTGACATTTATGGAGCAAGACGATGCAGCTGTAATGAACCTCACCACTGATTGTTTCATGTAATGTGGGGAGGCATCATTAGTTTATGATAACAAGGGGTGGGTTGTCAGGCTTTTCCTGAACTGAGAAGGTGAAGTCTAATTAGTCATATAACTGTTTTATTTTCCTTGGTAACGAGCATATGCCAAGGGGCTTATTGCATGAAGGTACATTTTATAGAAATCTAAAAAATACATCAAATGTGAAACACAGTTGTTTCAAAATCTCTTCTCCAAGATCCACGTTGATTTTCACACTATATTAATTGGAGGAGTTTTAAAATTCTGGAGCTTTAAAAAAAATTTTTGGAGTTGTAAAAATCTCTCATAATCTAACTTATATTACCTTGTACTTGCCTCTTCCTTTTCAGTCATGGATATTTCATAAATATAATGTGAACTGCTGTACATTTCTACTAATATCTGGCAAAAGCTGTGTATGCACTAGGAACTTTAAAATACCCAACAATTGGACTTCTCATGAGTTGGTAGGTGGGGAAGTAGGTGGTAGGTATTACCAGGTTTCAAATCATCTGCATTCTTGTAAGTGGCTAATATTCTGCCTCCATAAATAAAGGGATATGTTATTAAATTCCTCTCTGGCAGTTCTTTTTTAGGATGAATCCAAATTTTTTACCTCTTTCTGACAGGATCTAATTTCTATTCTTTTCCACAGCTTCACTGACCTCCTGGACACCCTTCCCTGTGCTGCCGAGTTTCACTTGGCTGCTGATCTTCCCATCTCCATACATTAAAGATGCATTTATACATTTTTTTAAAAGTGCTCTGAACATAATTACAAAAGCTTTGAATCTAGAATCAAAAACGAGTAGTTTGATCACATAAAAGCTAATTTCTGAAAACCACTACACACAGAGATTCAAAGTCAAAGGGAGGACAAACTTAGAACTCTTCAGGTGCATTCAGGGGAGAAAAATATTTTCTGAGCTGACTCACAGAAAAGTTTATTATGTGCAGCAATTCAAAACTCTGGCCACATCTACCCATTGTTGTCTAAGCCTGTGGAAGTCCTATTTTTCAGTCTGCTGAGTTTTTTCATTATAGGTAACTAATATGCCATTTCTATTTAATAACATTCTCCTTGAAATTGCCCTTTGTAATTAAAGTACATGATCAACTATTTAATTGAAAAAAATTAAAATGTAATACAGGATAATATTTAGCAGTCACTTTTAAGAAATAAAAGATAGGTCTAGAGTTAAAAAGCAAGTACAGAGTTCTCTGTTATTCACAAACATTTCCAATGTACTCTGTGTGCTAATCTTGTCATCTGGGTGCATATTCAATTACAATAACTACAAGGGACATAATAGTTGCCAGTATTTGCTCCCTCCCATTAAATTCCAAACAGAGAACTTTCTACCCCATTAATTGGAGGTAAGGAAAGCCTGCTCAAAATGCTCTTCCCCACCAGCCCTTTACTTGATGGCTTATGCTAGTCTTTCAAGACTTCCCATGCTATCACCTTCCATGGAAATGTTTCCCTCACTTTTTGGTAAGGTCAGAGATACAACTTCCATCTCTCAAGATAGTTGTCCCTGGGATGCTCATTACCAAATCAACACTAATAACATTAGTTTCAATTATTTTTTTGTCTGTTTCCCCAATGACCTCTGAGTTTCTTTCATACATACATACACACACACACACACACACACATCCTTTAAAGCATAGAGCTTTTTTTCTGGCTGATGGTAGGAGATGTCAGAGATTCAAGGTGTAAGAAGGACTTGACTCGTTGTTGCTAGATTAAAGATAGAGGAGCTGTGTGAGATGGAATACAGGTGGCCTAAATTACTGAGAGAATCCTCTAGCTAAGTAATAAGGACCTCAGTCCTCCAACCACAATGAACTAAATTCAGACATCAACCTGAGTGGAAGCATGGGAGTAGATTATTCACCAGGTCATTCTGATAAGAGACCAGCCCACACAAAACCTTAATTTCAGCTCTGTGAAATCCGACACAGAGGTCCAGTCAAGCCCACCGGGATTCTGGTCTCCAGGACTGTGACTAATAAATAAGTATTGTTTTTAATTCCATTAAGTTTTGGTAGTTTGATATGACATATTAAACAGTTATAAGGGCTTCCCTGGTGGCTCAGCAGGAAAGTATCTACCTGCCAATGACTGCCAATGCAGGAGTTGCAGGTTTGATCCCTGGGTTAGGAAGAGTCCCTGCAGAAGGAAATAGCAACCCACTACAGTATTCTTAGACTTCCCTGGTGGCTCAGATGGTAAAGCGTCTGCCTACAACGTGGGAGACCTGGGTTTGATACCTGGGTCGGGAAGATCCCCTGGAGAAGGAAATGGTGACCCACTCCAGTATTCTTACCTGGAAAATCCTATGGACAGAGGAGCCTGGTAGACTACAGTCCATGGGGTTGCAAACAGTCGGACATGACTGAGCGACTAAACTTAAAAAAAAAACACAGTATTCTTGCATGGGAAATACCATGGATAGAGGAGCATGGCAGGCTATAGAGTCCATGAGGTCACAAAGAGTAGAACATGGCTTAGTGACTAAACAACAACCACAAAATTAAACAGTTAAACAGATTTATTGCTTTATTATCTTAAAAGTTTTATCAGATGAGAATTTGAGAATACATTAAATGTTCAAAAACTGCTGATTAGGCTAATCAAGAAAAAACAGAGAGGACAACAAATTGCTAATATCAGAAATGAAAAGGGAACATCACTACAGACCCCATGGATATTAAAAGAATAATAAAGAAATATGAAAACTCTATGTCCACATACTTGATAACCTGGATGAAGTGGGACAATTCCTTGAAAGACACAAGCTGCCAAAACTCACACAAGAAAAACTGCAAAATCTGAATAAGCCTTTATCTATTATAGAAGCTGAATCAATAATTAATAATCATATAAAAGAGAAAGTGCCAGGCCCACTTGAGTTTACTGGCGGATTCACTAAATTTTTTAAAAAAATTATATCAATTATTTATACTGTTAGAGGATAGAAGCAGAAGGAATACATTCTTATTTATTCTGTGATACCAACATTACCATAATACCAAAACCAGGCAAAGATATAACAAGGAAACTATAGACCAATAACTGCCATAAACATAAATGAAAATGAAAAATCCTCAACAAAATATTATTAAATTGAATCCAAGAATGTACACAAAGAATTATACACCACACCAAGTGTTATTTGGCCCAGGTATGTTAGACCAATTCAAGTAAAAAATCAATTACTGCAATCCATCATATCAACAGGCAGAAAAGAAAAATCACATAATTACACCAATAAGAAGTAGAAATAGTATCTGATAAAAGCCAATACTCATTAATAATAAAAACTCTCAGTAAACTAGGAACAGAGGTGAATTTCCTCAACTCAATAAAGACAGTACACAAAAATCTACATATATTATATTTGTTAATTGTGAAAAATTCTGTACTTTTGCACTAAAATCATACACAAGGCAAGAATGTCCCCTCTCATTATTCTTTTCAACATTGTACTAGAAGCTCTAACTAATGCAGTAAGATAAGCAAAGGGAATAAAAATTATACAGACTGGAAAGGAATAAATAAAACTCTTTTTATTCACAGATGACATGACATGATCATTGTTTAAAGAATTCAAAAGAATTGGTCAAAAGAAGTCCTAGAATTAATAGATGATTATAACAAGGTTGCAGGATACTAGTTTAATATATAAAAGTCAGTCACTTCCCTTTATACCAGAAATGAACAAGTGGAATTTGAAATTAAAACCACAATACCATTTACATTGGCACCCCAAAAATGAAATGTTTATGTATAAATCTACCAAAATATGTACAAGACAAATTTGAGTAAAAATATAAAACTTTGGTTAATTAAATAAAAAAAATGAAAAAAGAGATATTCCAGGTTCATGAATAGGAAGATTCAATACTGTCAAGATTAGAGTTCTTCCCATATGGATCTATAGATTCAGTGTAATTCCAATAAAAATCCCAGCAAGTTATTCTGTGGCAATTGGCAAACATTTCTAAAGTTTATATGAAGAGACAAAAGACCCAGAATAGTCAATGTAATGTTAAGCAGAAGAACAAAGGTGGATGACTGACACTATCAGATTTCAAGATTTACTATAAAGTACAGTAATCAATACAGTTCGTTATTGGTTAAAGGACAGATAGCTCAATGGAATAGCATTTAAAGTTCCCAAATTGACCTTTATAAATATAGTCAGCAGATATTTGACAGAGGAACAAAACATGACAATGGACCAAAGACAGTCTTTTCAACAAATGGTGCTGGAACAAGTGGACAGCCACACACAGAAAAAAGAATATAGATATATACCTCATACTCTTTACAAGAACTAACTAAAACTAGATCTTAGACCTAAATGTAAAATTAAAAGCATAAAACAAATGATAACATCAAGCAAAAACTAGATGACCTTGTGTAATGACACTTTAGATACAACAAATATTAAACACATGATTCATTACAGAAATAATTGATAATCTGGGAATTTATGAAAAAAAAAAAAAAACTTCTCTTCTGTGAAAGGTAATATCAGAGAATGAGAATGCAGCCACAGAAGGGAAGAAAATATTTTCCAGGACACACTTTAATATATCCACATATATATTCAAGAATTTTTACAGCCTCAACACTAAAAAAAACAACACTGAAAAAACAACCTTAAAAAAAAAACAAGATATACAGATGTCATCACAGGTCATCATGGAAAGGCAAGTTAAAACAAAAAGCTACCACTACATACCAAGCTGAACGGGCAAAATATCAAACAATGACAACACCAAACGTTAATAAGGATGTGAAGCAACAGGAACTCTCATACATTGCTGATAGGAATGCAGAATGAAACAGTCACTTTGAAAGCCAGTTTTTAGTTTTCTTACAAAACTAAACCCACTCTTATCATATGATCCAGCAATTGTTCCCCATGTTATTTTACCCAGGCTAATTAAAAACTTACATACACACAAAAACCTGTATATAAATGTTAACAACTTTATTCACAATTACCAAAACTTGGAAGTAATCATTCAGTTCAGTTCAGTTGCTCAGTTGTGTCCGACTCTTTGCCACCCATGAATCACAGCACGCCAGGCCTCCCTGTCCATAACCAACTCCCTGAGTTCACTCAGACTCACGTCCATCGAGTCACTGATGCCATCCAGCCATCTCATCCTCTGTTGTCCCCTTCTCTTCCTGCCCTCAATCCCTCCCAGCATCAAAGTCTTTTCCAATGAGTCAACTCTTCACACGAGGTGGCCAAAGTACTGGAGTTTCAGCTTTAGCATCATTCCTTCCAAAAAACACCCAGGGCTGATCTCCTTCAGAATGGACTGGTTGGATCTCCTTGCAGTCCAAGGAGCTCTCAGGAGTCTTCTCCAATAGCACAGTTCAAAAGCATCAATTCTTCGGCACTCAGCGTTCTTCATAGTCCAACTCTCACATCCATACATGACTACTAGAAAAGCCATAGCCTTGACTAGAAGGACCTTAGTCGGCAAGGTAATGTCTCTGCTTTTGAATATGCTATCTAGGTTGGTCATAACTTTTCTTCCAAGGAGTAAGCATCTTTTAATTTCATGGTTGCAGTCACCATCTGCAGTGATTTTGGAGCCCCCCCCAAATAAAGTCTGACACTGTTTCCACTGTTTCTCCATCTATTTCCCATGGAGTGATGGGACCGGATGCCATGATCTTCGTTTTCTGAATGTTGAGCTTTAAGCCAACTTTTTTGCTTTCCTCTTTCACTTTCATGAAGAGGCTTTTTAGTCCCTCTTCACTTTCTGCCATAAGGGTGGTGTCATCTGCATATCTCAGGTTCTTGATATTTCTCCCAGCAATCTTGATTCCAGCTTGTGTTTCTTCCAGTCCAGCATTTCTCATGATGTACTCTACATATAAATTAAATAAGCAGGGTGATAATATACAGCCTTGATGTACTCCTTTTCCTATTTGGAACCAGTCTGTTGTTCCATGTCCAGTTCTAACTGTTGCTTCCTGGCCTGCGTACAGATTTCTCAAGAGGCGGGTCATGTGGTTTGGTATTCTTATCAGAATTTTTCACAGTTTATTGTGATCCAGATAGTCAAAGGCTTTGGCATAATCAATAAAGCATAAATAGATGCTTTTCTGGAACTCTCTTGCTTTTTCCATGATCCAGTGGATGTTGGCAATTTGATCTCTGGTTCCTCTGCCTTTTCTATAACCAGCTTGAACATCAGGAAGTTCACAGTTCACGTATTGCTGAAGCCTGGCTTGGAGAATTTTGAGCATTATTTTACTAACTTGTATGATATATTATTGAACACTGAAAAGAAATGATTATCAAGCCATCAAAAGACATGGAGAAGCCTTAAATGTGCATTATTAGGTGAAAGAAGCCAATGTGAAAAGGTTACTTACTATATGAGGTCAATTATGTGACATTCCAGAAAAGGAAAAACTATGGAGACAGTAAAAAGGTTTCCAAAAATAATTGCCAGTGTTTGGTGTCAGAGAAGGGAAAGAACAGGAAGAACACAGAGGATTTCAGACCACAGTGATGAATACACTTGTCCAAAACCATTGAAAGCACAATACCAAGAGTGAGCCATAGCATAAACTGTGGACTTTGGGTGAGGATGCGTGCTTTCAGGTTCATCTGTGGTAACAAAGGTACCACTCTGTAAGGGGAGTTTGCAGTGATGTAGGCTATGCACATGTGGGGGCATGCCTATATGGAAAATCTCTTGTACATTCTCCTCAGTTTTGCTGTGAATTAAATCTACTTTAAAGAAGTAAACTCTTTAAAAAAAAAAAAAACAACTTCAATAAGAAAGAAAATATTTTGTTCAAGAGAGAATTGAAGGAATGTAAAACATCTTCTCCCATGGATGGATAAATGAATCTGTTTAGCCTGGTAATATGCTTATCCATAAGACTATGTCACCAAGCTTTCCTTGTAGCCACATGTGACCATGTGACCAAGTTCTTCCTAAATGTGGAAGCCATGTACCTTTTTGTGCTTTTCTTCTTTCTGCTTCACAGCTTCCTGCAATATAAGCCATCCTGCATCATAAGATAAAACTGTAGTCTATTGCTATGTTATGAACTACCCTGAAATATAGAAACTTAGAAAACACACATTTAACTATATATTCTAATTCTGTGGATGATTCCTCTGATCCACAGAGGATCAACTGAGGCCTCCCACTGAAACTCAGCTGAGCCACAGGGCTGGTCTGCAAGAACCATGGCCAGTCTTTCTCACTTCTGGCATTTTGATAAGAGAGGCTGAAAGGCCGAACCCAGCTGGAGCCCTCTCCTTCTTCATGTAGTCTCAGAGCCTGTCTGGGTAATCTCTCCAACAGGCTAGTTGGATTTGTTACATGACAGCTCAGGACTCTAAGAGCAAATGTTTCAAGAAGGAGAAAGCAGAAAGTGACAGTAACTTGAGGCATGGGCCTAGAAATTGTCATGGTGTCACTCCTGCCATATTCTATTAGTTAAAGTAGTCACATATTCTGCTCAGATTCAAGGAGTAGGGACACAGAAATCACCTCTCCAAGGGAGATGGGCAAAGAATCTGTGCCATCTTCAATTTGCCACAGATGACCGAAGGATAGCAAAGAGGAGCTGGAGGAGTCTGGGTCCCTGACATAAAGTTTCTAAACCTGCCCAATGTTGCTTACATGTGAGTTTATTTCATGTTGCAGTGAAATAAATGTCCATTTTAAATTTCTGTTTTATGTGCAGAAACTGATTCTGGGAACTTCAATAAGAATTTTTCAGAAACAGACCAAAATCATGGTGATCTCCTTAGTACTTGCAACCTTTATCTTCCAGGGCTTCCTGAAGACTTCTATCGCAATGTATCCTATGATAGCACATATTCCATTTTATCTTAGAATATCTCACCTGCAACTTCCTTCTAGTTGATATGTAAGAGTTAACATAGTTTTGGAATTCATCTACTCTTCATGTTAAACATCCTTAGTGACAAACTGCCAAGAGTCACTATGTTAATCTGAGAAAATGACGTTTTCATGGATAATAAAATGAGTAAAATGAAAAGTAAAGATTTTGAAACAAAAGAAGGTGTAAAATCTGATGATTTACATTTTTAAAAGGCATGAAATATCTGCATTGGTGGCTTGTACTTCCCATCTTTCCTGATAATGTCCTGGCTGTTTTATTTATTTTTTTGATGTATTATAGGTTGTCATTGGTGATAGAGGATCTGAAATCAGTACAGCAATGAGAGATTGGGGTTCATTTGTTACTTTATTTTACTTGTCATTGTTTTACTTGATCACACACTATTCCAAAGCAATCTTCTGTCACACTCACCATTCGTTTGCACTTTCACACCCTCACTCATTCAAATTCTTATGAATTACCACTTTCATGAACATCCAGACTTCTCAAATTTTCCCAGTCACATTCTAAGGCCTTCACAAAGTATTTTGAGTACATCATGTAAACATTCTCATGTTTTTACCCTTTTGTTTATTCAGTCCTTTATCAACTTACTCTCACAAATTCATGCTCTCACCTAATGACACATTCACTTTTATACTTGTCCATTATACATACACTTTTTGATGCATTTGTGATAAGATAAATAAACTTTCTTAAATTTCTCCAAGCCTACCTCTATGCTCTCTATTTCAGACTAAAAGGTCATGTCATATGAAAGGGGAGGAACTAGAGGCTGATGATTTGTGATAATGCTAGAAAACTCATACTTCCTCTAAAGAGAACAACATGGGAATTCCTCAAAACACTAAAAGGAGAATCAGCATATGATCCAGCTATGCTGCTTTGGGCTATACACTTGAAGAATGTAAAAGTGGTCATTTGAAAAGATATATGCACTCATTATGTTCATCACAGCATTATTTGTAAAAGATACGGAAACAACCTAAGTGCCTATTGAAAGATGAATAGATAAAGAAGAAAAGAACCATAGAAAAAAAAAAATAAGGACTTCCTTGGGGTCCAGTGGTTAAGAATTCACCTGCAGAGGATGCAGGTTCAATCCCTAATACGGGAACTAAAATCCCACATGCCACAGAGTAACTACACCCGTATACTGTGACTAGTGAGCCCACACACCACAACTAGAGAGTCTGTAAACCGCAACAAAAGATCCTGCATGATGCAACAAAGAACCTGCTTGTGGCAACTAAGACTAAACCCAACCAAATAAATAAATAAATAATTTTTTTAAAAGATAAAATCTTGGCATTTGCCACAACATGGATGGACATTGAGGGTATTACGCTAAGTGAAATAAGTCAAATGGAAAAAGGCAAACACTGTGTGATTTCACTCATGTGTAGAACTAAAACACAGAAACACAGATATGGAAAACAGAGTAGTGACTACCAAAGGAGATGGGATGCGGGGAGGGGAGAGTGGCTAAAGTGGGTCAAGTCAATGGTGACCACTGGGCACTAAATTTTGGTTGTGAGCACACTGTAGTAAATACAGAAGTTGAAATCTAATACTCTATCGTGTTATTAAACAAATAAAGGGCTTCCCTGGCAGCTCAGCTGGTAAAGAATCCGGCTATAATGTGGGAGACCTGTATTCAATCCCTGGTTTGGGAAGATCCCCTGGAGGAGGGCATGGCAACCCAATCCAGTACTCTTGCCTGGACAATCCCTATGGACAGAGGAGCCTGGTGGGTTATAGACCACAGGGTTGGCAAAGAGTTGGACATGACTGAGCAACTAAGCATACACAAACAATTAAAGCAATATTTTCATTAAAATGGAAAAAAAAAAAACCCAACTCATGCTTCCATACCTCTCACTTATATAAATCCCTTTTAAGGCTCTGTAGGAGCCTAAAAAATATGGTCTCATAAGTGTTCACAGGCTTTTGTAAAAATTTCTTTATTAAGGCATTTTACTTGAATTGGTTTAGATCACTATCTATTATCATACTTTGCCACATGTTGAATATTGTTGGACTAAAACTGGACATTGTAGGGATCCATCAAAAAAAGTTTATTTGAAATTACATTATGTTAACTGTAATATGGTAAGATAATGAACATTCCAATAAAAGGGAAAAACTGAGAAATGACAGATTCTCACCTGGACTTATGAATGGTAGCTTCTTTTCTCATGTTTAGTTAATAAACAAAAGACAAGATTCAGACAAAAATGAATTATAAACAAAAAAGCACCAAAGCAATGAAATTATAAACATCTTCAAATAGAGAAGCCAATGTGACCCCCTAATGATTAGATCACATAAAAGTAGCAGCTCATTAAGAGGAAGAACTCCCTTTAAAATGGAAGTAATGAACAGACTCTTTAATTGTTCGAGAATTCTCCTTAATGAAGAGGCACAAAACATGAAAAGACATTGAAAAACATTAAATTTCCTGCTGATTTGATGCAAATATTGGAATCAGTGCAGATAACATAAAATTTTCACATGCCAATGAACTGAGGACATTGGCGACAAATTGGTTATGTGTGTATATTTCAAAACATATTTAAGTCATTGCATCAGAAAACTGGAAATGCTCAGGATGCTTTCAACATATACATAAAAGAAGTTCGATAAAGATTTTTACAACATTTATAAAGCATGACATATTACATTATGCACTATAAAGCAGAAGGAAAATTCCTTAAACTTCTCCATCTACTATATTGTTATTACTAAAACAATAGATTTTAAGCAATCATATGAGAGAAAACACTGAATTACCTCTCTATTCTCTTTATAAATGATAGCACAAAAAACTCCTATATGAAGAGGCAATCAAGGAATCAATACACAGGCAAAAATTCATGGAAAAGCATTTCACAGATATAATAATTAATTTATAACAATACTATTTTGTACTTAAAATGTTTGTGTTACTTGTCACCTTCTAAAGCATGTATTTGCTATGATATATTTTCTCATTCTAAATAAAGGTTTAATTTCATATATAATGCTTTATTCACAGTTTTGTATTCTCTCTCCTAAGGAGCCATCCCTCAAATCACATCAACTGGCACCATTAAAGCTGAATTTTCCATGCACCTCAGTGTTTACAGCAGCACTGTTCACAATAGCCAAGGCATGGAAGCAAACTAGATGTCCATCAACAGATGAATGGATAAATAATATGTGGTACATGTGCACAATGGAATATTACTCAGTCATGAAAAATAAAATAATGCCTTTTGCACCTGAATGGACCTAGGAATTATCAAACTAAGTAAAGGAAGCCAGAAAAAAACAGATATATACCACTTATATATGAAATTAAAAAAAAATACAAATGAACTTCTTTACAAGACAGAAATGGACCCACAGATATAGAAAACAAGCTATGGTTACCAAAGGAAAAAAGGTGGGAGGAATAAATTAGGAATTTGGGATTAATTTATACACACTATTATATATAAAATAGATAACCAACAAGGACCTAGTGTATAGCAGAGGGAACTATATTCAGTATTTTGTGATAACCTGTAACAGAAAAGAATCTGAAAAATCATAAATAAATATATACATATATATATATTTGTATGTATGTAAAACTGAATCACTTTGTTGTATATGTGAAACACAAAATTGTAAATCAACTATACTTTGGTCATAAAAAACTAAAAATTAATTTACAAAAGGCTGAATCTATCTCAGGGAGGGCCTGGTGTCAGCAACAGTAAGAACAAATGGACTGAAGTGTTACCAGGTATCTGAGGACAATAAGAATGGGGAACTAAGATGAGGAACACAAGAAGGAATTCAGAAGCACAGGAATGGTGTTTTTCAGTGCTATGTGAAGGACAACAAAGGAGATAACACTAAGGATATGATGATAAAGTTGAGTCTTGAGATATTAAGACTTTTTTAAAAAATACAATGAAATATTTAAGTTTTCTCATTCATACAAATCACCAAGCTAAGTGATGACTAGATAAACCAAACACTGACTATCTTTTTCTTTGGACCCTGGAAAGAACCTGTAGTCTTCTTCCCCAGCATCAGCAGATACCCCAATACCATTACATTAATCAATTCTCCTGCACAAATGAAATCAACACAAGGACCATATCCTACAGATCAATCTAAGCTCTATATTGCTAGTTCACTGAACCCAGTGGACTCATTATAAACTCTTCATTTAGATTAAGAATTTACGACACATTTAGGGACATCCAAGGAGTTTAAGGATAATTCATTAGCAAACCTGCTACTAGAATCTAAACATACTGCATTAAAATGAGAAAATGAAAAAAAAAAATACTGTCAATAGGGTAATAGAAGCCCCAAATTTCAAAACACATCTTGAAATCTCCCAAGGAAGGAGGACAAAAATAATTTACTTCTTCCACTGAAATCCTATTCAAAACAGTACTTAGTCACTCAAATTCTGTCCTTTCTTCTCAATTTTCTCTGACCCCCCCCCACCCCCCACTCTGGTGTAGATACCCATGGGAAAATCCAAAATTAAAATATCAGAAAGACTGTACACACTCCTAATAGTGAGTATCTATTATAATAGCTTTTTACATCATGCCCCATTAGGTTTCAGATTTTTTTGTACCAGTCTGGCATGACAGTGTAATTTCCTGTTAAATGCTATATTAGCAAGGATGAGTAATAATTCAACATGATGCTAATATAGCACAAGTTTAAATTGCTAATTCAATGAAGCCCTCATTTTGTTTTACATTGCTCTAATCACTGTAATTCTTGCAAGAAAATATTAGAATCGCGTAAAGATAAAAAGAAACATGGCAAGAGTTCCTACCTGTTTCTTGCTCTTGCCTAAATGTGTGTCTTCAGGAGGAAGTGGTTCTCTGGTGTCAGCATCACCGCTTATCAAAGGAGAAAGTCAGGAATATTCCAGAACACTTTTCAGAAAACTTTGCTCCAGGTATGAACAGTACTGACTCCTTTCTCACTCCTCTGGTTCCTTTAATATGAGAATAATAAATTACCAAGTCTGTTCTCATACTGGTTACATGCCTAGTTCTAAGCATTTCTCCTCACATACAGCTTGTAATACATCAAACCCTTATTGTGTTCTACCACCATTGTTATTTTTTTTATGTGTACCATTTAAAAAATCTTTACTGAATTTATTACAGTATTTCTTCTTTTTTATGTTTTGGGTTTGAGCTGTGAGGCATGTGGGAGCTTAGCCTCCTGACCAGGGACTGAACCTCTATCCCTGGTATTGGAGGGCAAAGTCTTAACCAGTGGGCCATTAGGGAGGCCCATTCTTCCACTGTTTTAACCATGACACACACAGATACGTACACTTTAACCCTGTCACTCATTTACTCAAAAAACTTAGAAGTTTCTCATTGCTTAGAGTCATTTTCTGCCTTTTAAAGGACTATAAAATTTCAGATGATTATATATATAAATAGCTAATATATACATATATGTATTTATAAATAAAAAAGTATAAGTGTGCATATAAATTTTAAAAAGCTGCTGCTTAATCCAAGTAACTGCAACATTTGCAAAGTCATCTTCTCTCCTGTGTTTAAGTGTTTGCGTGTGGGAATCAGGATGCCAAGAACTTCCTACTTGGTAGTAGATAGCATGTGTTGGGTAAAGTGATATTTGTAATGGGCTTGTCACAGTGAGTGGTGGTCAAGTGGAACCTACTCAATAAATGTGGTCCAATAAAGAACTAAAATGCTTCCTACATTGGATGAATTAACTAACATGAAATAGGTAGGTCAAATTGAGTTCAGTATCTTAAGGTTGTTGATATGTGATGACACACTGCCATTCCCAGAATTTGTTCCAGTTTACATGTTTACTGTGTACAAGGAGAAATGCTCTTTTCCCCAAATTTTTGCCTCAGTGGGTATTATAATTTTAACCATTTTTCACTGAAAAATTAACTTGTATTAACTTTGATCAATTTTGGAGTTTTAATAAAGTTGACAATTTTTCTTGTAAGTGCTATTGACATTGGCCCTGTGAATTTTCTGAAATTTAGTTTTCTCAAATGTGTTATTGATAAATTCAGCCTTATTTTATGATTCATAAGCATTATTAGATATTAAGACATTGCTAATTTTCTATTATATGTGTTTAAATTGACTTTATTTTTTTTTCAACTTGCATTTGGTTTTGATGATGGTTTTATTTTGGCCAGGAAGATGCTTTTTATCATGTGTATTTCGATGGAGCTATATACTTTTACATCTTCTGAGTTTCTTACCATGATCAAAGGGGTGAGGCTTGTACAATTTGAAGATTAAGAATGTTTAATGATCACTGATTATTTCATATTTATTCAATTAAAAATTTGGAGCCATCTGTATCTGATTTTAGTCAAAGTATCCTACTGAAACTCCAGTACTTTGGCCACCTCATGCGAAGAGTTGACTCATTGGAAAAGACTCTGATGTTGGGAGGGATTGGGGGCAGGAGGAGAAGGGGACGACAGAGGATGAGATGGCTGGATGGCATCACGGACTCGATGGACGTGAGTCTGAGTGAACTCCGGGAGATGGTGATGAACAGGGAGGCCTGGCGTGCTGCTATTCATGGGGTCGCAAAGAGTCGGACACGACTGAGCGACTGAACTGAACTGAACTGATCCTACTTCATAATCTTCCACTAAAGTGCTAGATTCTTGTCCCAAAATTATGAACTGAATAAATTTCCTTTCCATAGTGATTTTGAAGTGCATATTCTGTTCCTGCATATTTATTTTCAGACTCTCTAGTTCAATTCATTACTCTGCTTTAATTGTTTTTAATACCACTACCACTAAATTGCGTTTAATACCACTGTTTAAATATGTTATACAACTGTATTTATTCCATTACTCCTGTTTTACAGGATTTTATATCCTTTTGGATAATCTTTAGTAGTGTTTTTCAGTCTCTTCTTTCAATGTCTCCTCTCATCCTGTTGTTATCATAATTATAGAAACAACAATATCTGTCTCTTATACACATCTAGATGTGTATAAGAGACAGGGGAGGGCCTGGTGTCAGCAACAGTAAATTCAAATATATTAAAGTAATTTTTATATAAGTCCTGCAAATTTCTTTTTAGTACTTTTATTGGAGGACATATTTTGAGGTTAGGTCAAAGGGATTCATTCATTTGATGATATGTTTATAGTGACTGATAGACAGGAAATTAATTTTTTAAACTGTAATATTTTTAGACTTGTCATTGAATTATTGTTATTATTTCAACTATTTTATCAGTTCACAACTCTATAAAATATCATCACCATTTTCAACTATGTTTTGTGAAATTCATAATTATTCTCAAACATGATGCTATTTGGATATTTCATTATACTTGTTTGCTTATCAGGCATTTCCAATGTGAAAACATAAGTTCTACATTTATTTTCCCAATTTATGTGTATTTTGCACTTATTTATCGGAGAAGGCAATAGCAAGCCACTCCAGTACTCTTGCCTAGAAAATCCCATGGATGGAGGAGCCTGGTAGGCTGCAGTCCATGGGGTCGCTAGAAGTCGGATGCGACTGAGCGACTTCACTTTCACTTTTCGCTTTCACANCGGAGAAGGCAATAGCAAGCCACTCCAGTACTCTTGCCTAGAAAATCCCATGGATGGAGGAGCCTGGTAGGCTGCAGTCCATGGGGTCGCTAGAAGTCAGATGCGACTGAGCGACTTCACTTTCACTTTTCGCTTTCACACAATGGAGAAGGAAATGGCAACCCACTCCAGTGTTCTTGCCTGGAGAATCCCAGGGACAGGGGAGCCTGTTGGGCTCCTGTCTATGGGGTCGCACAGAGTCGGACACGACTGAAGCGACTTAGCAGCAGCAGCATGGTATTTTTGATGTATCAAGAACTCAATTTTTACATTGTCAAATCTATCATTTTTTCCTATTTGTTTTATGGTGAAAGGGGCATCTTAAACATGATAATGTGACATTTTTTTCTCCCAGTTTTTCAAGCAGTTAAATGATTGTACCAAGAAAATTTATCTTAAATTCACTGATTTGCAAAATCATGCTTAATATATATTATCTTATACTGATTTCAACATGCTATATATTGATTTAAAGATATGAGATCAGATTCATGCCATATTTTATTCTTATTTTCTAAAAGCTATTGAAATAAATTAATTTATTACCATTTTGCTGGAAAGCAAAAAGTAGACTTCTCTCGTTTCAGAAATTGTACAAAATTCCTAAAAGATAGAAAGGAGATAGAATTTGATTAATACATACAAGTGTTTGCTTTCTACTTAAAGATATAGGTATTGGCAATAGGGGGTTCTTTTTGCATGATTTTTAGTTTGGGTTCCCTCAGAGGTGAATTAATCCCTTGCATAGTCTCCCTCTTGCCTCATGGGTACTGAGAGTAGAGTTAAGATGTCTTTTGAAGAAAGATCAATAAGTGGGAGCATTTGGGTCAGTTTCCCAGTGCTGGATAAACTGGATGTACATGCATGCAAATAAGATCTGTCAAAGGATTTCCAGGTATAACTTTCCCTTTTCCGATAACATGGAAAACAGATCACTAGCAAGACCTACTGCTCTCCAGTGGCTGAGCATGAGCAGCAATTGTAAGCACTGACTGACAATCTGAAGCACACGTGAGTGTTCAAACAAGAATCAACCTGTGTTCAAGAAGAGTCATTCCACGAAAGGAAGAGATAACAAACTTAATGACATAAAGCATTTACAGTTAAGACCACAACATTGAGGTGACAAGGAGAAAAGGACCTTTGAATATGTTTGGGGATTGATGATAATACTGGATTATCCAAATTTTTTATAGTAGGATATGAAAGATAAATATTTGATATTTTATTATATAACAGTAACCTAAAGATGATATTTAAAATATATAAGATATTAGCTAAGCAGCAAATTAGTAATTAAAAACCTGAACTTAGATATTGCCCTAAAAACCCAGCAATGAATGAAAATATGAGATATGTAATTACAAAAGGGTTAGAAGACGTGGAATACTGGTTCAGTAGTTGCAATATTCATTTTAATATAAAGTTTTAAAGAATCTGCTTTTAAAACACCAGAGACGAGAAAAAATTAAAAGATGTAACTCTCATTACTGATAATATAGCAGATTAAATTACACCAACATTTCATATAGTTGTATGGAAGAAACCAACATAACATTGTAAAGCAATTATTCTCCAATTAAAAAAAAAAGAAAGAATAAAACAAAATTAAAAGAATAGAGTAAAAGCATCAGCAAGTCAGCAAGAGGGGAGGCTGAAATTAAATGAGTGATTATTAATGGTTACATGGTTTCTTTTTAGGGGGGCAGGACGTGAAATTCTTAAAAACAGGTTAAATTTGCAAAACTCAGTAAATACACTAAAAGTCACTGAACTACACACTTTAGCAAACTGTAAGGCATATGAATTATATTTCAATGAAGTTTTTTATATAATAAAATAAAAAAGAAAGTCAACAGAATTATATGCAAAGAGACCACGAAAACATGGGTAAAGGACAGTCATGATAGATACCTGAAACAGAATAACTCCAAATGAATTCCTAAAGAAAAAAGAAATGAATTGTGACCAAAGCAGCATTTAAGAGAAAAGGCAAAGAACTTTCCAAAACAGATGAAAATACCAAAAGAAAGATTTTATAAGGGCAACAAATCCCAAATAAGATGAAATAAAAGAAAAATCATAACTAAATCCATTGTAATTTAACTGCAACTAGGAGAAGGCAATGGCACCCCACTTCAGTGTTCTTGCCTGGAGAACCCCAGGGATGGAGGAGCCTGGTAGGCTACCATCTATGGGGTGGCACAGAGTCGAACATGACTGAAGCGACTTAGCAGCAGCAGCAGCAGCAGGACAGGGAAGCCTGGCATACTACAGTCCATGGGGTCGTAAGAGTTGGACACGACTGAGTAACTGAACTGAACTGAACTAAACTGAGCAATGACAAAGATAAAGTTTTGAAAGAAGTTGGAGAGAAAAATACAGCTTATTTTTTCCTCTAGTTTTACTGAGATATAACTAATATATAGCACTGTGTAAGTTTATGGTATGTAGTATAATGAAGCTAAACCCTCCTGTGCCCTCACATCTGGCAACAACCTATTTGTTCTCTGTATCTATGACTGTTTTTGTTTTGTTAGTTCACTTATTTAGATTTTTTCAGATTACATATATAAGTGAAATCATATGATATTTTTCCTTCTGTATCTGACATTTCACTTAGCATAATAGCCTTCAGGTCCACCCACGTTGTCAAAAATGACAAGATTTAATATTTTATGGCTGAGTAATATTTCATAAGAGGAGGTCTTTTTCCAACTGTATATTACTTTTTTTAAGTTAATTAATTTATTTTAATTGGAAGATAATTACTTTACAATATTGTGATGGTTTTTGCCATACATCATCATGGATCAGCCACAGGTATACATGTGTTACCCCCATCCTGAACTCCCCTCCAACCTCCCTCCCCACTCTATCCCTCTGGGTTACCCCAGAGCATGGGTCTTGGGAGCCCTGGTTCATGCATTGAACTCACATTGGTCATCTCTTTTACATACAGTAATGTACGTGTTTCAATGACATTCTTTCAAATCATTGTACTCTCACCTTCTCCCAGTAAGTCCAAAAGTCTGTTCTTTATGTCTGTGTCTCTTTTGCTGCCCTGCATGCCTACTGTATATCCTTGCCTCTTGCCTCTTTTTGTCATAGATGAATTGACCATATGAGTATGAGTTCACTTCTGAGCTCTCTATTCTGTATCATTGCTTTATGTGTCTATTTTGTGCTAGTACCATTCTGTTTTGATGACTGTAGCTTTGTAGTATAGTTTGAAATCAGGGACAGGCTTCCCAGGTGGCACAGTTGTAAAGAATCTGCCTGCCAATGCCGGAGATGCAGAAGACATGGGTTCCATCCCTAGGACAGGATGATCCCCTGGAAAAGGAAATGGCAACACACTGCAGTACTCTTGCTTTGAAAATTCCACGGGCAGAGGAGCCTGGTATGCTATAGTCCATGGGGTCACAAACAGTCAGACTCGACTGAGCATATATACATGGCATACACATTGAAATCAGAAAACCTGATACCTCCAGTTTTATTCTTTCTCAAGACTCTTGAAAAACTGATTCTAGTTTCTGTGAAAAATGTCATTGCTGTTTTGATAGGGGCTTGTGTTGTGTCTGTAGACTGCCTTTGGAACTACACCACTGAGTAATATTTAACAAGGGCTTTCTAGATGGCTCAGCAGTAAAGAATCCACCTGCCAATTCAGGAAATGCAGGTTCAATCCCTGGGTAGGGAAGATCTCTTGGAGAAGGAAATGGCAACCCATTCCAGTATTTTTGCCTGAAAAATCCCTTGGAGAGAGAAGCCTCATGGGCTACAGTCCATGGGACAGCAAGAGAAGATACTACTTGAGACTAAACAACAACAACATTTAACAATATTTTTCTAATCCATGAACACAGTATATCTTTCCATCTGTTTGTGTTATTTTCAATTTCTTTCATCAATGTCTTGTAGTTTTCCAAGTAAGGTCTTTTACTTCCTTTGGTAGACTTATTCCTAGGTTTGATGCAATTGTAAATAAGACTGTTTTCTTAATCTCTCTTTCTGATAGTTCTTTTTTAGTGTCTAGAAATGCAACACATTTCTGTATATTGATTTCATATATTGCAACTTTATTGAAGTATATTATTTTGAAGTCATGACATTCAACTTTTATTATTTTAACTGCTTAATATTAAAGCATTTAATTGTTAAGAAAACCTAGGTAGAAAAATCCTAAATAGTTTTACCCAGTGTCTCAGAGTTCAGTTTAGCTCAGCCGTATCCGACTCTTTGTGATCCCACGGACTGCAGCACACCAGACTTCCCTGTCCATCACCAATTCCCAGAGCAAGTTGGTGATGCCATGCAACCATCTCATCCTCTTTTGTCCCCTTCTCCTCCTGCCTTCAATCTTTCCCAGCATCACAGTCTTTTCCAGTGAGTCAGTTCTTCATATCAGGTGGCCAAAGTTTTGGAGCTTCAGCTTCAGCATCCAATGAATATTCAGCTTCCAATGAATATTCAGGACTGATTTCCTTTAGAATTCACCGGTTGGATCTCCTTTCAGTCCAAGGGACTCTCAAGAGTCTTCTCCAACACCACAGTTCAAAAGCAGCAATTCTTTGGCACTCAGCTTTCTTTATGGTTCAACTCTCACATCCATACATGGCTACTGGAAAAACCATAGCTTTAACTCAACAAACTTTTGTTGGCAAAGTAATGTCTATGCTTTTTAATATGCTGTCTAGGTTTGTCTAGGAGCAAGCATCTTTTAATTTCATGTCTGCAGTCACCACCAGAAGTGATTTTGGAGCCCAAGAAAATAGTCTCTCATTGTTTCCATTGTTTTCCCATTTATTTGCCATGAAGGGATGGGACCAGATGCCATGATTTTCATTTAATGTTGCGTTTTAAGCCAGCTTTTTCATTCTCCTCTTTCACTTTCATCAAGAGGCTCTTTAGTTTCTCTTTGCTTTCTGCCAGAAGGGTGATGTCATCTGTGTATCTGGGGTTATTGATATTTCTCCCAGCAATCTTGATTCCAGATTGTGCTTCATTCAGCCTGGCATTTCACATGATGTACTCCGCATATAAGTTAAACAAGCAGGGTGGCAATATACAGATTCGACGTACTCCTTTCCCAATTTTGAACCAGACTGTTGTTGGTTCTGTCTGTTGCTTCTTGACCTGGATCAGATTTCTCAGGAGACAGGTAAAGTGAAAGTGAAAGAATTAGTCACTCAGTCATGTCCAACTCTGTGTGACCCAATGAATGGTAGCCCACCAGGCTCCTCTATCCATGGGATTCTCCAGGCAAGAATACTGGAGTGGGTTGGCATGCCTTTCTTCAAGGGATCTTCTTGATCAAGAGATCATATCCAGGTCTCCCACACTGCAGGCCAATTTTTTACTGTTTGAGCTACTCAGTTCAGTTCAGTTCAGTCGCTCAGTCATGTCCGACTCTTTGCAACCCCATCAATCGCAGCATGCCAGGCCTCCCTGTTCATCACCATCTCCCGGAGTTCACTCAGACTCACGTCCATCGAGTCTGTGATGCCATCCAGCCATCTCATCCTCGGTCGTCCCCTTCTCCTCCTGCCCCCAATCCCTCCCAGCATCAGAGTCTTTTCCAATGAGTCAACTCTGCACATGAGGTGGCCAAAGTACCGGAGTTTCAGCTTTAGCATCATTCCTTCCAAAGAAATCCCAGGGCTGATCTCCTTCAGAATGGACTGGTTGGATCTCCTTGCAGTCCAAGGGACTCTCAAGAGTCTTCTTCAACACCACAGTTCAAAAGCATCAATTCTTCGGCGCTCAGCCTTCTTCACAGTCCAACTCTCACATCCATACATGACCACAGGAAAAACCACTTGATGTACTCCTTTTCCTATTTGGAACCAGTCTGTTGTTCCATGTCCAGTTCTAACTGTTGCTTCCTGACCTGCATACAGATTTCTCAAGAGGCAGGTTAGGTGGTCTGGTATTCCCATCTCTCTCAGAATTTTCCACAGTTTATTGTGATCCACACAGTCAAAGGCTTTAGCATAGTCAATGAAGCAGAAGTAGATGTTTTTCTGGTATTCTTTCACTTTTTCTATGATCCAACAGATGTTGGCAAGTTGATCTCTGGTTCCTCTGCCTTTTCTAAATCCAGCATGAACATCTGGAGGTTCTCAGTTCATGTACTGTTGAAGCCTAATTGGAGAATTTTGAGCATTACTTTGCTAGCGTGTGAAATGAGTGCAACTGTGCAGTAGTTTGAACATCTTTGGCATTGACTTTCTTTGGGATTGGAATGAAAACTGACCTTTTCCAGTCCTGTGGACACTGCTGAGTTTTCCATATTTGCTGGCATATTGAGTGCAGCACTTAAACAGCAACATGTTTTTGGACTTGAAATAGCTCAGGTGGAGTTCCATCACTCCATTAGCTTGCTTCATAGTGATGCTTCCTAAGGCCCACTTGACTTCACACCTCAGGATGTCTGGCCCTAGGTATGTGATCACACCATTGTGGTTATCAGGGTCATTAAGAGCTTTTTTGTACAGTTCTTCTGTGTTTTCTTGCCACCTCTTCTTAATATCTTCTGCTTCTGTTAGGCCCATATCATTTCTGTCCTTTAATGTGCCCATACTTGCATGAAATATTCCCTTGGTAGCTCTAATTTTCTTGATGAGAACTCTAGTCTTTCCCATTCCACTGTTTCCCTCTATTTCTTTGCATTGATCACTTAGGAAGGCTTAGAATTTCTCACTGTCATGAAAGTTTCTAAGGCACAGTTCAGAATTATATTATTTATAACCAATTATATTTTAACATAATTTATAGCCTAAAATTTTGAAGAAGAAAAAGTGAAACAAAAATTCAAAATATATGATGATTTTTTCACACCCTAAGTGTTGAAGAGTACTGATTATAAAGGTAGCTATTTTCCTATTCTTCCATGACAAATGGGATATTTTCAAGTATGGGTCCAGTTATCCTTTCCATGCCCTTTATTTGAAAATTGAATGCTCATGGTGGCAGTAAGAATTTTCTGGGTGAAATTATTTATCTGACTTATATCTGCTTAATTTCTTTTAGGTATAAAAGAAAAGAAGAGTTCACCAGTGTATTAGAGGAACAGGTATAGAAATAAGGCAGAAGTAGAAATTAGTTAAATATTGAGGTTCAAAAAGTTACACTTATTATTTACAAAGCACCCTTATCTATTTAGCATATTATTCCTGTGTGAGGGATCATTAAATTATTCCAAATCTAAATATATTAAAATCCATTGTTTATTAAAACAGTGTCTGCCGGGGTCCAGCCCCCGCAGGATCCAGGGGAACCCTCAGGAGAAATGGCATCAGTGAGGAAAATGATTTAGAGAGAGATAAAGAAAGAATGTTGCAGATAAGAAAATAGAAGAGAGAAAGAAAGATAAAAGAAAGACACGGGGTGACCAAGCTTCTGTGAGCAAGGCCCATTACTTTATTTTCAAAAGGGACTTTTTTATACCTTGAGTTGTACATTGAGGGAAATGAAAGATGCAAAGTCATACAGAGTCAGCCCAAACATTACATCTGTTTTGCCTTTATCAAAACCAGGATTTTTTTCTGCATACCTTTCCCATCAACAATGTTGCGTACATTAGCTTCCGGCCTTGGAGGCCTGTGAACATTTTATGACCATCTTTTGATAAAGGCTGCTCAACCAGAAAATTTATTTTCCCTTGAAATGTTTTTTCTTTATATTTCTAATCTATGTCAGCCTCAGAAAATGCTAAACAGAGTTACATTTCTCATGGAGCAAAGGTGCAGTGAGTTACAATAAAGAAAAAACCAATTAGCTCAAAGGTCTGATGTGGTTAATTTCAAGGCTACACTTGTTTTTCTTACATTCCAACTGTGTTAACTAATGCACTCCCAGGTGCACAGTGGATAAGGGATATGGGAACTTGGCAGCAAGCATTGGCCCAATAATGAAATCTTACACCAGCACTACTCTAATAGTTTTTAACTCTTTGAAAGGCTCTATGTTTTAGGCTTCCCATGGCTCTCACAGTTGGGAGGCTGTGAACAATCATATGCATAGCTGCAAGAGTCTGGATAAACCTGTCAGGCAAGCTAGAATGCTAACAGAGGGGGTTTGATTTGAAATATTCCTCTCGTGTCCAGGAGACTTATTAGCTAGAGCCCTAAGTTGATTTTCACCAGAGAAAGGTGGTCAGGGATAGCCCCCAGAAGAGTTGGTAAAAGGCACAAAATAGTAAGACAGACAGATTCTGGTTTTAGGGTAGATGCTTAAGCAGGTCTAGGGAGCCCCTCGAATCCTGAAGCCTTGCTTAACAGTTTTCTTCCACATGACCTTTGTCCTGGGTGGGATCTCTCATGGTGGCTCCTGGCAAGTGTCAAATGTAGATTAGTTTTTTATGCAACTTCCTGCTGGGTTTTTGATGTGGAATAGAATGATTTCAAATGGACATGTTTTCTCAGGCTAATATACACAGATACTTCTGCTAGTGTACTCCTTTCCAATTTTCATCTCTATTTTTTCAGTATTCAGAATTTCAGTATTTCAGAATATTCTATTCTTTACTCATCCCAGTAAACCATAATTAAAGGAACAAGAGACAGTTAATAGAATCTGCTGTTTTTTTTTTTTTCTTTTCTGAATGCATTTTATTTTCTTTTACTAAATTAATTAATTTATTTAAATTAGAGGCTAATTGCTTTACAATATAGTAGTAGTTTTTGTCATACATTGACATGAATCAGCCATGCATGTACATGTGTCCCCCATCCTGAACCCCCTCTCACCTCCCTCCCCATCCCACTCCTCAGGGTTGCCCCAGTGAACTGGCTTTGAGTGCCCAGTATCTTGGATTGAACTTGGACTGGTGATCTATTTCACATATGGTAATATACATGTTTCAATGCTATTCTCTCAAATCACCCCACCCTTGCTTTTTCCCACAGAGTCCAAAAGTCTGTTCTTTATATCTATGTCTCTTTTGCTGTCTCACATATAGGGTCATCGTTACCATCTTTTGAAATTCCATATATATGTGTTAATATACTGTATTGGTGTTTTTATTTCTAACTTCACTCTGTGAATTTGTTGTTTCTATGAGGATACTAAGCATGAGCTTTGTTTGAAAATTACTAGAAACACAAACACAAAAGAGTGATTTAGATATTTCCCAAGTTGAAAAAAGAAAACAAAAAGAAAAAAGAAATATGGACAAATTATCACTCATCACAATACTCTACAACATACTAACTTTTTAGCCTAATGTTTATGCTACTTGGCCCAACCTCCACAGTGACAAAACTGTCTTCTCTATGCTTTCAAATTATTTGGAACATCAGTATCTAATAATAATGGCAGGTATGGTCATTATAGCATATATCAAGGCTGATTAAGTTTCTGGCAAATTTTTATTTTTCTTAATGATAAAGCCTTTCAAATATCATTTAAAAGAGAAACAGTTTCAATAATATCACGGATGTGGAAATATTGTAATGTATTGTATACTCATCAATCAGTTCAGTTCAGTTCATTTCAGTTGCTCAGTTGTGTCTGACTCTTTGCGACCCCATGAATTGCAGCAGGCCAGGCCTCCCTGTCCATCACCAACTCCCAGAGTTCACTCAGACTAACGTCCATCGAGTCAGGAATGCCATCCAGCCATCTCATCCTCTGTCGTCCCCTTCTCCTCCTGCCCCCAATCCCTCCCAGCATCAGAGTCTTTTCCAATGAGTCAACACTTCACATAAGGTGGCCAAAGTACTGGAGTTTCAGCTTTAGCATCATTCCTTCCAAAGAAATCCCAGGGTTGATCTCCTTCAGAATGGACTGGCTGGATCTCCTTGCAGTCCAAGGGACTCTCAAGAGTCTTCTCCAACACCACAGTCCAAAGCATCAATTCTTCAGTGCTCAGCCTTCTTCACAGTCCAACTCTCACATTCATACATGACTACTGGAAAAACCATAGCCTTGACTAGATGGACCTTAGTTGGCAAAGTAATGTGTCTGCTTTTGAATATGCTATCTAGGTTGGTGATAACTTTTCTTCCAAGGAGTAAGTGTCTCTTAATTTCATGGCTGCAGTCACCATCTGCAGTGATTTTGGAGCCCCCAAAAATAAAGTCTGATACTGTTTCCACTG
Organism: Cephalophus harveyi; assembly: GCA_006410635.1. Taxonomy (NCBI): domain Eukaryota; kingdom Metazoa; phylum Chordata; class Mammalia; order Artiodactyla; family Bovidae; genus Cephalophus; species Cephalophus harveyi. The sequence continues at coordinate 137,406 of SJYT01023034.1, forward strand.
TTTCCCCATCTATTTCCCATGAAGTGATGGGACTGGATGCTATGATCTTCGTTTTCTGAATGTTGAGCTTTAAGCCAACTTTTTCACTCTCCACTTTCACTTTCATCAAGAGGCTTTTTAGTTCCTCTTCACTTTCTGTCATGAGGGTGGTGTCATCTGCATATCTGAGGTTATTGATATTTCTCCTGGCAATCTTGATTCCAGCTTGTGTTTCTTCCAGTCCAGCATTTCTCATGATGTACTCTGCATATGTTAAATAAGCAGGGTGACAATATACAGCCTTGACGTACTCCTTTTCCTATTTGTACCAGTCTGTTGTTCCATGTCCAGTTCTAACTGTTGCTTCCTGACATGCAGGCAGATTTCTTGACTCACACAGTCAAAGGCTTTGACATAATCAATAAAGCAGAAATAGATGTTTTTCTGGAACTCTCTTGCATTTTCCATGATCCAGCAGATGTCGGCAATTTGATCTCTGGTTCCTCTGCCTTTTGTAAACCCAGCTTGAACATCTGCAAGTTCACGGTTCACATATTGCTGAAGCCTGGCTTGGAGAATTTTGAACATTACTTTACTAGCATGTGAGATGAGTGCAATTGTGCGGTAGTTGGAGCATTCTTTGGCATTGCCTTTCTTTGGGATTGGAATGAAAACTGACCATTTCCAGTCCTGTGGTCACTGTTGCATTTTCCAAATTTGCTGTCATATTGAGTGTAGCACTTTCACAGCATCATCTTTCAGGATTTGAAATAGCTCAACTGGAATTCCGTCACCTCCACTAACTTTGTTCTTAGTGATGCTTTCTAAGGCCCACTTGACATCACATTCCAGGATGTCTGGGTCTAGATGAGTGATCACACCATCGTGGTTACTGGGTCATGAAGATCTTTTTTGTACAGTTCTTCTGTGTCTTCTTGCCACCTCTTCTTAATATCTTCTACTTCTGTTAGGTCCATACCATTTCTGTCCTTTATTGAGCCCATCTTTGCATGAAATGTTCCCTTGGTATCTCTAATTTTCTTGAAGAGATCTCTAGTCTTTCCCATTCTGTTGTTTTCCTCTATTTCTTTGCATGATCACTAAAGAAGGCTTTTTTATCCCTTCTTGCTGTTCTTTGGAACTCTGCATTCAGATGCTTATATCTTTCCTTTTCTCCTTTGCTTTTTGCTTCTCTTCTTTTCACAGCTATTTGTAAGGCCTCCCCATCAATAACTAGTTTCAAATTACATAAAGTTCAGTCGTAGTAAATCTTCTTCCACACGGATTTTAGTCTCCTAAAACTTGGTACAGTGTATCTGTTAACTCTATCTCTGCTTTGAAGACGTCTAACAAGTGTTTTAATGCACTTGATTTAAAACAGCCAAATGAGAAAAATCAGACTCTCAAAATGACATGAAATAGTATTGTGGCTATAGCTTAGGGCAGTAAAAGTTAGCAATCACCTACCAAAGACAAAAATATCATTAAAATAAAGAAGACACTTCAATAGTTTTTACATCAAAGTTACCTGGCTATTTAAGTCTCCCAATCTTTTTGGACTAATAAGCCTTTCTTTTTTTTTTTTTTCAACAGAAAGATATATTTCTTCAGACAGCCAGGGAAACATGTCTGTGTTTTTCACTGTATGTAGACGTTCCCAGCTGCTGTAGATCTCAGATGTAACCAAGATGGAACAGCTTCCTATTGATCTAGTTCATTTCTTTCAAGGGGGATGGGCATCAGCTAACTTTTTACAAAGAAAAAAAGGAGAGCGTTATGGGGGTGGAGGGAGAGAGAGAGAAACTCTCAATTTTAACTTACTTCAGTGCTTCAAGGTCCTGACTATCTTCTATAAAAGTATTTCCTTCTTGCTAGAATGCTTTTTGCTTTGCTTTCTATCTGAAGAACTCCTCAGCCCAGATTTCAACTGAAATATTACTCAGAGATGACTGTCTCTGATTCTCAGCATAATTCCCACTTCTACCTCAAATTAATCAATTATTCCTCTTAATACTGTTATAATACTTTGTATGATTACAGTTATATGTATGATGATTTATTCTGCTATGTGCCTTTTACACTTAAACAACTGGTATGTTCCCAGGATGTAACACAATCCTTTGCACACAGGCAACAAAGAGGTGTTCTTTCTTTCCCTGAATACTTTTGGGCACTTACTATGAGCAAAGCCTCATGGCTGTGCCGAGCCCTCCAGGGACACAAAGATATATAACGCCACATCCTTGCCTTTAAGGATCATACGATTTAGAGGCTTCAATTACCTAAACTATCCTAAAACAAAGCAAAAATTGAAGTCACAGAAGAGGGAGAGATCAAGAACTTGAAGTAAAATGAAAACTAGGATACTTTCTATGAGAGATTTCAAGGACACTGATTCGCTAACTGCTCTTTGTCCTTAGGGTAAGCAAGTAGTTCTTTTGGAAAAAGGCAAGTAATGAGTTGTCAGCAGACACATCTCTGGATCTGAGCCACTTCTCTCCCACAGGCTTCCTACACATCCAAACTATTTTTTCTTATCTCCTTACATAGGTTCCCCTTTTTTTCCCTCTATCTTTTCTTTGTAGAGCTGAAGTTCAAGCATTGAACTGCTGCTGCTAAGTCGCTTCAGTCATGTCTGACTCTGTGCGACCCCAGAGATGGAAGCCCACCAGGCTGCCCCATTCCTGGGATTCTCCAGGCAAGAACACTGGAGTGGGTTGCCATTTCCTTCTCCAATACATGAAAGTGAAAAGTGAAAGTGAAGTCGCTCAGTCGTGTCTGACTCTTAGCGACCCCATGGACTGCAGCCTACCAGGCTCCTCCATCCATGGGATTTTCCAGGCAAGAGCAAATGTGGAAGTATTATAGAGAAATCTATGTGGCAATTAGAAGACACTAATCACGATGACATCTAATCTTCATAGTGACACACAACATATAAGACAGTGTTAGCTTCCACTGTCTGAATTGGTTTCTTCATAATTGAAACTACCAAATGGTAGTGTGCAACTACCAAAGTAAGTTCTACATTCCAAACCTCCAAGTGCATGCTTGTCACTATTTCCTCTAATTATCAATCTCTTTGTGAAACAGTTGCAACATTTAAAAAGAATGTTTAATATTGACATAGAAACATGTCTAAACACAAGTTTTGCTTAAGAACCATAGTGTAGGGATGACAGATGCATAAACAACTAAATAAAATTGTATGTTTAATAATACAGGGTTAATTTTCAAAATACAAGCCCCATATACTTTCTGTTAGATTTACAACTAAGCATTTCATTATTTGAGCTATAATAAGTTATACTGTATCTTTTATTCCCATTTCTACATGTTCATTGCTAATATACCGAAATACAGTTGAGTTTTATGTGTTGATCTTATATTCTATTTCCTTGCGGAACTAAATTATTGATTCTAAAACTTTTGAGATTTCTGAGAATTCTATGAAGATTATCATGTTATCTACAAAGTTTTATTTCTTCCTTTCTTTGATCTTTGCATTTTATTTCCTTTTCTTGTCTTATTTTAAATTGAAGCATAGTTGATTTATAATGTTACATTTGTTTTACACGTACAGCAGAGTGACTCAGTATCTTACAGCTTAAGCGTCTTTAAAAGTTATTACAAAATAATGGCTATAATTCCCTGGGTTACACAATATATCCTTGTTGCTTATCTGTTTTATAGACAGAAGTTTGTATCTTTTAATATCATACCTTTTACATGCCTCTCTCCTCTTCCCTCTCCCCACAGGTAACCTCCAGCTTGATTTCTATAACCGTGAGTCTGTTCCTGTTTTGTTATATAGATTCATTTGCATTATGTTTTTAGATTCCACATATAAGTGATGTCATACAGTATTTGTCTCTATTTCACTAAACATACTACTCTCTAGGTCCAGAAGTCACTCTATATGTAAAACTGAACAGTTAAGAAAATGGACAACCCCCTGGAGGAGGAAATGGCAACCCACTTCAGTGTTTTTGCCTAGAGAATTCCATGGACACAGGAGCCTGGCAGGGTTCAGCCTGTGAGGTTGCAAAGAGTCAGACACAACTGAGCAACTAAGTCCATATATACACACACCTAAATGGATGGTGGAGAGTGGTAGCTGGGTTTCCTATCATTGGAGTAGTAGTTCATATTTGAGAAAAGAGAGGAAGCCTGGAGGATTCATATGTTAATGGTTTAAAGACATCAGTAAGAACTTATGTTTAGTTTAATATAGCTATAGTTAAACATAGAAGTATTTATAAATATTTGTGTATACACAGGTTGGCATAAGCATGTATGTTTCTTTGCTCTGCCACCTACTTGGGAGAATCTAAAAGGCACTTAAGCCACCATGGCAAGAGATTCCAATGGCCAAAACTCAAAGGATGCAAGAAACAAAATAAAGTACTGGATTATAATCCAAATTTTATTATTATTTTTTAAAATTTATTTATTTTAATTGGCAGCTAATTACTTTACAATATTGTATTGGTTTTGCCATACATCAACATGAATCTGCCATGGGTATAGTCCAAATTTTAAAAAGTCAGTATTTGTATTCATATGAATAAATAAGTTGATAAAAGACACAAATCTTTCGTGCAGATGAATTCAAAATAATTTACATGGACACACTGTTTCAAGCAGGCAACTGTGTCTCCACTCTTTATGTCTGAGTTTTGCATACAGAAATTTCCCCAAAGATGAGAGTATGGGAATGGAGTAATAAAGGGTAATCTTACAGTAGCGATACCAAACACATCTCAGCCAAATGATCAAGGTCAAAACCACCAGCAATAAATCATGTAAGCAGCAGGTATTTTTGTGATGACATTTTACCTCTGTGGTCTTCCTCTCAAATGAAGAAGGCAATGGCACCCCACTCCAGTACTCTTGCCTGGAAAATCCCATGGATGGAGGAGCCTGGTAGGCTGCAGTCCATGGGGTCGCTGAGTAGGACACAACTGAGCGACTTCACTTTCACTTTTCACTTTCATGCATTGGAGAAAGACATGGCAACCCACTCCAGTGTTCTTGCCTGGAGAATCCCAGGGATGGGGGAGCCTGGTGGGCTGCCGTCTATGGGGTCGCACAGAGTCGGACACAACTGAAGCGACTTAGCAGCAGCAGCAGCAGCTTCCTCTCAAAAACACAGCACTGGTGGATGTCTGAGAAAAACATGAGACAGACTCCAATAGAGGGGCATCCTACAAAACACTTCTCCAGAACTTCTCAAAACTGTCAAAGTCATCACAGGAAGTCTGAAAAAGTGTCACAGTGGAGAGGTGCCCCCAAAGACACAGAATCCAAATGCAATATGATGTCTTAGAAAAGACAAAGACATCAGGTGAACAATAAGAATATCAGGGACTTTCCTGGTGGTCCAGTGGTTAAGAATCTGCCTTCCAATGCAGGGCATGTGAGTTCGATCCCTAGTTGGGGAGATAAGATCCCACATGCCATGGCCCCCACGTATCACCACTAGAGAGCCCTCATGCCACAGCTAACAAGTCTGCACACTCCAGAGCCACAGCACAAGAATCTCTTATACCACACCTAGAGAAAACCGACGCACCACAGCAAAGACCCAGCCCAGCCAAAATTAAAAAAGTTAAAAATGAAGAATAAGAACATCAGATTAACATATGGATTTTAGTTAATAATCGTGCAATGGTTATGGTCAATCTATTGTGGCAAATGTACCCTACTAATGTCAGATGGCAATATCAGGGGAAACTAGGTGTCGGGGTGTTGATATTCCCTGTAGTACATTCAATTTTTCTATAAATCAAAGAGTACTACAAAACAGAGTCCTCTTAAAAATACTTGTCAGAGAATTCTAATATGTACATCACCTTTCCTGTGGACCACATTTTGTCAGAATGCTCCGCCATGATCCATCAGTCTTGGGTGGCCTTACACAGCATGGCTCATAGTTTTATTGAGCTAGACAAGGCTGTGGTCCATGTAATCAGTTTGGTTAGTTTTCTGTGATTATAGTTTGCCAAGAGAACACACTGGTCATACCAAACACCCTCTTCCAACAATACAAGAGAAGACTCTACACATGGATTTTAACAGATGGTCAATACCAAAATCAGATTGATTATATTCTTTGCAGCCAAAGATGGAGAAGCTTTATACAGCCAGCAAAAATAAGACCAGAAGTTGACTATGGCTCAGATAATGAACTCCTTATTGCCAAATTCAGACTTATTGAAGAAAGTTAGGAAAACCAAAAGATCATTTAGGTATGACCTAAATCAAATCCCTTACAATTATACAGTGAAAGTGAAAAATACATTCAACGGATTAGATCTAACAACAGAGTGTCTGAAGAACTATGGATGGAGGTTCGTGACATTGTATAAGAGGCAGTGATCAAGACCATCCCCAAGAAAAAGAAAGGCAAAATGGTTGTCTGATGAGACCTTACAAATAGCTGAGGAAAGAAGAGATGCTAAAGGCAAAGGAGAAAAGGAAAGATATACCCATTTGAATGCAGAGCTCCAAAGAATAGCAAGAGATAAGAAACCCTTCCTCAGTGATCAATACAAAGAAATAGAGGAAAACAGTAGAATGGGAAAGACTAGAGGTCTCATCAAGAAAATTAGAGATACCAAGGGAACATTTCATACAAAGATGGGCACAATAAAGGACAGAAATGGTATGGACCTAACAGAAACAGAAGATATTAAGAAGAGGTAGCAAGAATACACAGAAAAATTAAACAAAAAGATCTTTATGACCCAGATAACCACGATGGTATGATCACTCACCTAAAGCCAGACATCCTGAAATGTGAAGTGGGCCTTAGGAAGAATCACTATGAACAAAGCTAGTGGTGGTGATGGAATTCCACTTGAGCTACTTTAAGTCCTAAAAGATGATGCTGTGAAAGTGCTGCAGTCAATATGCCAGCAAATTTGGAAAACTCAGCAATGGCCACAGGACTGGAAAAGGTCAGTTTTCATTCCAGTACCAAAGAAAGGCAATGCCAAAGAATGTTCAAACTACTGCACAATTGCACTCCTCTACAAACTAGCAAAGTAATGCTCAAAATTCTCCAAGCAAGGCTTCAACAGTATGTGAACCGTGAACTTCCAGATGTTCAATCTGGATTTAGAAAAGGCAGAGGAACCAGAGGTCAAATTACCAACATCCGTTGGATCATCAAAAAAGCAAGAGAGTTCCAGAAAAACATCTACATTTGCTTTACTGACTACGCCAAAGCCTTTGACTGTGTGGATCACAACAAATTGTGGAAAATTCTGAAAGAGATGGGAATACCAAACCACCTTACCTGCCTCCTGAGATATCTGTATGCAGGTCAAGAAGCAAGTTAGAACTGGACATGGAACAACAGACTGGTTTCAAATCGGGAAAGGAGTATGTCAATGCTGTACATTATCACCCTGCTTATTTAATTTAACTAATATGCAGAATATATCATGCGAAATACTGGGCTGGTTGAAGCACAAGCTGGAATCAAGATTGCTGGGAGAAATATCAGTACAGTCCATGGGATCGCAAAGAGTCGGACACGACTGAGCGACTTCACTTCACTCAGATATGCAGATGACATCACCGTTATGGCAGAAAGTGAAGAGGAACTAAAGAGCCTCTTGATGAAAGTGAAAGAGGAAAGTGAAAAAGTTGGCTTAAAGCTCAACATTCAGAAAACTAAGATCATGGCATTTGGTCCCATCACCTCATGGCAAATAAATGGGGAAACAGTGTAAACAGTGGCTGACCTTATTTTGGGGGGCTCCAAAATCACCACAGATGGTGCTATGAAATCAAAACATGCTTGTAAGAAAGCGTTGTTTTGCACGGTTGGTCCTTGGAAGAAAAGCTATGACCAACCTAGACAGCATATTAAAAAGAAGAGACATTACTTTACCTGTCTGTCTGGTGAAAGCTATGGATTTTCCAGTAGTCATGTATGAATGTGAGAGCTGGATTATAAAGAAAGCTGAGCACCGAAGAACTGATGCTTTTGAACTGTGGTGTTGGAGAAGACTCTTGAGAGTCTCTTGGACTGCAAGGAGATCCAACCAGTCCATCCTAAAGGAAATCAGTCCTGAATATTTACTGGAAGGACTGATGCTGAAGCTGAAACTCCAATATTTTGGCCACCTGATGCAAAGAACCAACTCATTGCAGAAGACCCTGATACTGGGAAAGATTAAAGGTGGGAGGAGAAGGGGACCACAGAGGACGAGATGGTTGGATGGCATCACCGACACGATGGACATGAGTTTGAGTAAGCTTCAGGAGTTGGTGATGGACAGGAAGCCTGGCATGCTGTAGTCCATGGGGTCGCGGAGTTGGACACAACTGAGCGACTGAACTGAACTGAACATTACCTTTTTGTTGGTGTCTGCTAATTTTCTTTTCCCAATCATATTATAGTCAGAGTTCTTGGTATGACAGTTAATTGTTTTAAATTTAAACCTGGAAACTTGGGGGCACTGCCTGAATGTCCCTTAAATCCCTTGTTTTAGCAGGAACCCTCTTATACTGCTCCACTGGGAATAAAGCGCCACTACCTCATTACTGCCAGCTGCAGGTGGAACTCTAGTCTTCCCGTGTAGGCTCTGTTAATAACCAGGGAAAGGGGCTTCTTTACTCTGCTGAGTAAGTTTAGGAGTTCTTGGGTCCCACAGTGACAATCATGGGGTGGGTGTTCTAGTTACTGCACGGTGGTTGTTAGACTCTAAGTCTCTACTAGAATTCTGATGTCAAGCCATGAGGGAAAGAAAGAAGCAACTCATCACCACCCGCTGGGGACAGAAGTCTCCACTGACATGGAAGTGGGGGAAGAGAAGTGAAAGGGGTGGGATGGTTAGCAGAGATCATCACTGCCCAGCAAGGACAAAAATCCAGGCTCCCTACTTACCCCTAATTCATCATCACCCTGGCAGAATGGAGGTAGGGATGGAGTGCCTTATTGTAACCTAACAGTGGTGGTTTTCTAGGTTCCCTATGAGGAATATTCAGGGGAATTCTGGACTAGAATATGGAAGAAAAAAAATTATTCTATCTGAAATTCATAGTGTATATAAACCATGTCATATTTGATTTAGATTTGAAGTCTTTCAAAGTTTGTGGGTACAAAAAATTGAGCTCTTCCTTCCTAAATGAAATGAAAGGTGACTCCAAGTGACTGGGGATGGCTGCAAGGTGGGGAAGGGATTGGCTTTCCAGTGTTTGGCTGGACACTTGCTGGCTCTACCTGGATATACAGGAAGAGAATTGGAGTGAGCTGGCACATAGGCAGTAGTGGGAGGAACATGGGAGTTTCCCATAAGTCAAATGGTAGCTGAGTTTTAGTCCCCTGGTTCATTTAGAACTCCTAACTCAAGATCAGGGAAAAACCCTGCAATGTAATAACTTAAACATGCATTCTTATGGGACTTCCCTGGTAGTCCCAGGGTTAAGACTCTGCACTTCCAATGCAGGAGACTTGGGTTCCATACCTGACGGGGAGCTAAGATGTCACATGCTGCAGGACACCTAAGCCCGCGTGCCACCTAAGCCCGCATGACACAATGAAAGGTCCTGCATTCCCCAACTAAGATCTGATGCAACCAAAAGTAAAATGAATATTAAAAAAAAAAACAAAAACAAAACACAAAAAAAAACAAACATGCATCCCATGAGAGAGGCAGAGTTTACAAGTCTGCCATTGGGAGGAGGTGAAAAGTCAGTCAGCACTGGCAAAAACAACAGGAGTGATCCATAACAAGAGCATAAAAATCTTGTCTTGTTCAGTTCAGTTCAGTTCAGTCGCTCAGTCATGTCCGACTCTTTGTGACCCCATGAATCGCAGCATGCCAGGCTTCTCTGTCCATGACCAACTCCCAGAGTCTCCCCAAACCCATGTCCATCGAGTCGGTGATGCCATCCAACCATCTCATCCTCTGTTGTCCCCTTTTCCTCCTGCCCCCAATCCCTCCCAGCATCATAGTCTTTTCCAATGAGTCCACTCTTTGCATGAGGTGGCCAAAGTACTGGAGTTTCAGCTTTAGCATCAGGAGAAATTTCACTTATGCTTCCCCCACCTTCCAACTGTAGCTTCCCTGGTGAACTGGACTCCTACAAGTCTCAGAGTTAGAAATCTTCTGCCTCTCTTGCTCCCTGGTCAGCATCTCAGCTCAATCTTGCACAGGCAGCAGTGACTGGTGGCAGAGGGATGGGAGGATATGCAGAGTATGATGAGGAAATGAATTTTAAATTGAGTTTGACTCTGAAGCTTTAAAATGGACCAAATTTTAATAACTGGGTTTGGGTTTTCAAGCTGTAACATGATCCACATTTTAATAACTGCCAGTGAATGGAAAGCTGTGCAATTCACATGGTATCATTTGTGGATTGCAAAGTGAAATTCAACAAAGTAGTGATGGAAAAAAAAATAAAGTTCTTTCACATTTCTACCCCACCACGGTGAGACTTCTTGACAAACTGTTTACTGAATAGAAGATAGTTAAGACATGAACTGTTTTTCTTCTTTATCATCGGGTTTGTGACCATATGACTGTGTTGACTGTGATAAAACGGGTGTATGATATGCCTAATGCCATTGACTAATACAGAAAAAAAAAGTTATTTTTCATTTTCAGTGAGGGCCATTGAACATAACGCTTCTACTTTCTGTCTTCCTGTTTACAAAGTAGACTAGGAAACAATCCCCAGCTTCTACTGCTGTTCTCGTTGACATTTCTCTTACCTGCGTTTCTTCCCCGTTACCCTGCCTTTGAGAGAGAGCGTAGGCATTGATTGTAGATCATCTTAATAATGGGGACACCTGGTGCAGCCTGACAGATGGATTGCCTGCCTACTTAGACCCTCTACATGCATTAAAAAAAAAAAGTCATAAGAACTTGGTCTTTCCAAAGTGGAGTTGACCTGATCAATATCACCTCCTTCCTGGGGAAAAAAAATACAGAAACAAACAAACAAAACTCAAAATAATTGACAACTGTACAACATCAAAGATGAAACAAGAAGAAATTAGGAGTTGATGAGACTTGGTTGCCATTTGATTTGTGAAAAAATAACATTTTTAATCTTAAATTTTACATTTTGAAATCATTTTAAAAATGTTAAATGTTGCAAAAAGTAAAGAGTAAAAATAGTAAAAAGAACACCTGTCTTTTACTTCTATTTACCTATCCTTAGTATTTTACCACATCCCCTGTGTGTATGTTTCTCTATTATTTTTTTCCTGAGCCATGTGAAAATAAGCTGTATATATCATGGCCCCTTTATGTCTAATACTTCAATGAGTATTTCCCAAGAATGGAAGTATTTTCTTGCACAGCACTAGTAGAGTTGATAAATTCATAAATGTATATTGACAAAGTACTTTTTCCTAAACTACCACACACTATAACAAATTTATCTGTTGATTTAATAACATCCTTTATAGCATTTTCCAAAGAACAAAGTGCTGTGAAATTTAAACTTAGTAAGAAATACATCATCTGAGCAAGCAAATATAAGAAACTGTACAGAATACATTCGTAATGTCCCACTGTGCCAGAAGAAATTGGAAAAAGATGCTCTGCTACTTAGGTCTTTTCATGAAACTGATACAGTTATGTAAGAAGAATACAAAAAAATCAAAGAGGAATATGACCTTAGGAAACTTCCTGGTCTAATCCATCTTTTAAAAGATGTTCATAAGGTAACTATGAGAGTTTGGTTGTAATTATTCACTCAATATGTTCAACTGGAACCTAAATTGCAATTCATTACCAAAAGAGTGTATTTCTGGTCTGTGAATCCAACTGCCTAGATGACTGATAATCAGGGAAATGCAAATCAAAACCACAGTGAGATATCATTTCACACTTGTCAGAATGGGTATCATCAAAAAGACAACAAATGAAAAATGTTGAGTATGTGGAGGAAAGGGAGCTCCAGTGCACTGTTGGGGGGAAAGGAGGTTGGTGCAGCCATTATGGAAAACAGAGGAAGTTTCTCAAAATTTTAAAATAGAACTATGACGTGATTCAGCAATTCCACTCCTGGGAAAATGGAAATAATAATTTGGAAGGATACAAGCACCCCAACATGTATAGCAGCCCTATCTATAATAGCCAAGATATGGAACCCACCTGTGTCCACTAACAGATGAGCGGATAAAGCAGACATGGCATGGAACGTTACTCATTCATAACACAGAGTGAAAGTTTACCATCTGCAACAACATGGGTGAGTCTGGAAGCCATTATGCTTAATGAAGACAGAGAAAGGCAAATACTGTATCTTTTCACTTACATGTGGGATCTACAAATTAAAGCAAAGGAATGAATATTACAAAACAGAAACAGGTTCATAGATACACAGAACAAACCAGTAACTACCAGTAGGGAGACGGTTGGGGGAAGGGAATGAAGAGGTACACTCCAAATAAGATGCAAGGATATAATTTAGCCAATATTTTATAATGCCTTTTTTTTAATTTTTAAATTTATTTATTATTTATTTTAATTGGAGGTTAATTACTTTACAATGTTGTATTGGTTTTGCCATACATCAACATGAATCCGCCACGGGTGTACATGTGTTCCCCATCCTGAACCCCCCTCCCTTCTCCCTCCCCGTACCATCCCTCTGGGTCATCCCAGTGCACCAGCCCCAAGCATCCTGTATCCTGCATCGAACCTGGACTGGCGATTCATTTCTTATACGATATTATACATGTTTCAATGCCATTCTCCCAAATCATCCCACCCTCTCCCTCTCCCACAGAGTCCAAAAGACTGTTCTATACATCTGTGTCTCTTTTGCTGTCTCATAAAAAAAAAAAGTCATAAGAACTTGGTCTTTCCAAAGTGGAGTTGACCTGATCAATATCACCTCCTTCCTGGGGAAAAAAAATACAGAAACAAACAAACAAAACTCAAAATAATTGACAACTGTACAACATCAAAGATGAAACAAGAAGAAATTAGGAGTTGATGAGACTTGGTTGCCATTTGATTTGTGAAAAAATAACATTTTTAATCTTAAATTTTACATTTTGAAATCATTTTAAAAATGTTAAATGTTGCAAAAAGTAAAGAGTAAAAATAGTAAAAAGAACACCTGTCTTTTACTTCTATTTACCTATCCTTAGTATTTTACCACATCCCCTGTGTGTATGTTTCTCTATTATTTTTTTCCTGAGCCATGTGAAAATAAGCTGTATATATCATGGCCCCTTTATGTCTAATACTTCAATGAGTATTTCCCAAGAATGGAAGTATTTTCTTGCACAGCACTAGTAGAGTTGATAAATTCATAAATGTATATTGACAAAGTACTTTTTCCTAAACTACCACACACTATAACAAATTTATCTGTTGATTTAATAACATCCTTTATAGCATTTTCCAAAGAACAAAGTGCTGTGAAATTTAAACTTAGTAAGAAATACATCATCTGAGCAAGCAAATATAAGAAACTGTACAGAATACATTCGTAATGTCCCACTGTGCCAGAAGAAATTGGAAAAAGATGCTCTGCTACTTAGGTCTTTTCATGAAACTGATACAGTTATGTAAGAAGAATACAAAAAAATCAAAGAGGAATATGACCTTAGGAAACTTCCTGGTCTAATCCATCTTTTAAAAGATGTTCATAAGGTAACTATGAGAGTTTGGTTGTAATTATTCACTCAATATGTTCAACTGGAACCTAAATTGCAATTCATTACCAAAAGAGTGTATTTCTGGTCTGTGAATCCAACTGCCTAGATGACTGATAATCAGGGAAATGCAAATCAAAACCACAGTGAGATATCATTTCACACTTGTCAGAATGGGTATCATCAAAAAGACAACAAATGAAAAATGTTGAGTATGTGGAGGAAAGGGAGCTCCAGTGCACTGTTGGGGGGAAAGGAGGTTGGTGCAGCCATTATGGAAAACAGAGGAAGTTTCTCAAAATTTTAAAATAGAACTATGACGTGATTCAGCAATTCCACTCCTGGGAAAATGGAAATAATAATTTGGAAGGATACAAGCACCCCAACATGTATAGCAGCCCTATCTATAATAGCCAAGATATGGAACCCACCTGTGTCCACTAACAGATGAGCGGATAAAGCAGACATGGCATGGAACGTTACTCATTCATAACACAGAGTGAAAGTTTACCATCTGCAACAACATGGGTGAGTCTGGAAGCCATTATGCTTAATGAAGACAGAGAAAGGCAAATACTGTATCTTTTCACTTACATGTGGGATCTACAAATTAAAGCAAAGGAATGAATATTACAAAACAGAAACAGGTTCATAGATACACAGAACAAACCAGTAACTACCAGTAGGGAGACGGTTGGGGGAAGGGAATGAAGAGGTACACTCCAAATAAGATGCAAGGATATAATTTAGCCAATATTTTATAATGCCTTTTTTTTAATTTTTAAATTTATTTATTATTTATTTTAATTGGAGGTTAATTACTTTACAATGTTGTATTGGTTTTGCCATACATCAACATGAATCCGCCACGGGTGTACATGTGTTCCCCATCCTGAACCCCCCTCCCTTCTCCCTCCCCGTACCATCCCTCTGGGTCATCCCAGTGCACCAGCCCCAAGCATCCTGTATCCTGCATCGAACCTGGACTGGCGATTCATTTCTTATACGATATTATACATGTTTCAATGCCATTCTCCCAAATCATCCCACCCTCTCCCTCTTCCACAGAGTCCAAAAGAGTGTTCTGTACATGTGTGTCTCTTTTGCTGTCTTGCATAGAGCGTTATCATTATAATGCCTTTAAACTGAATATAATCAATAAGAATATCACAACACTATGTTATATAGCTGAAAGTATTACAACATCATAAATCACTGTATTTCAATAAAAAAGAAAAAAAAATGGACAGTCAATCCAAGTGATCTTTTAATTAGTTCATGTAATCATGTCCTTCCTGCTGCTGCTGCTGCTGCTAAGTCGCTTCAGTCGTGTCCGACCCTGTGCGACCCCATAGACGGCAGTCCACCAGGCTCCCTCATCCCTGGGATTCTCCAGGCAAGAACACTGGAGTGGGTTGCCATTTCCTTCTCCAATGCATGAAAGTGAAAAGTGAAAGTGAAGTCGCTCAGTCGTACCCGACTCTTAGCGACCCCATGGACTGCAGCCTACCAGGCTCCTCCATCCATGGGATTTTCCAGGCAAGAGTACTGGAGTGGGGTGCCATTGCCTCCTCCGATGTCCTTCCTAGCATTTTGAAAAGAACATGCACCTTGGAGCAGACTTGATCCATGTGCTAGATTGTGCTACCCATGCATTGCAGGGTAGGGGCTGCGTCTCAAGTGTGCAGAGCTGAAATGATAAAACCAGCCACGTGTTCTGCCTATAGGTGTCCAGGCCTCTTCCCAAGGCAACTCACAGCTCCTCCCATCAATGAGTGGAGACTAGTTTTTATTCTTTGACTCTGGTTGACCATATGTGACTTTCTTTTTGCCTATGGGACAAGAGCAAATGTGATTCAGACAAAGACTTGAAAATTGCTTGAACACGGGGCTCACTCACTTTTTTCTCTTCTTTAGAATCCTGAAACCACCATGTTTTAGTTTCCTGGGGCCTCCATAACAAAGTACCACAAATGAGTAGCCTGCAACAAGAGACATTTATCCACTTACACTTCTGGAGGCTGGAAGTCTGAGATGACAGTGTCATTGGGGTTGGTTCCTTCTGAGAGTTATAAAGAAAAATGTATTCCATGCTTTCGCCTGAACTTCTGGGGTCTCCCAGGAATCTCCGACTTAGGCTGGCATGTAGCTACATCGCTGCTGGCTCCCCACCAACTCGACATGACCTTCTCCTCTGTGTGTGTATCTGTTTGTCCTCTCCCCCTTCTTAAAAGGACAGCTCACATAATTGAGCTGAAGACAATTGTTGTTTTAAGCCACTATGTTTTGAGGTGCGTGTTCATAGCAAAAGCTGATGGGGCTATTTTCCTTGCCTCTGGAGCAGGTTTGCTATGAAATCAACTTAAACCAGCAGACAGAACACTACTCCAGTCTGTTTCCCTTTGTGATTTCTCAGATAGAGAAGTGAACGTAATAAAAGCTGGTGCTAAAGATACTGTAATGTTGGTAATTAACCCTTCAGAAGAGTCACTCACAAAGACGAAAAGGTAGGTAGAGGGCAACACCAGCTTGTATTAGTCACTCAGTCATGTCTGAATCTGCGAGCCCATGGACTGTAGCCCACCAGGCTCCTCTATTCATGGAATTCTCCAGGAAAGAATACTGGAGAATTCATTCCCTTCTCCAGGGCATCTTCATGACCCGGGAATTGAACCCAGATTTCCCTCATTGCAGGCAGATTCTTTACCACCTGAGCCACTAGGGAAGCCCTGAAGATACCATAATATTGGTAATTAACCCTGGAGGAGTCACAAACAAAGGCAAAAGGCAGATGGAGGGAAACACCTAAGATTATTATAGATCTTTGAACATGAATCTAGATTGACACATGAAATATATAGTCCTTGAATTTAGTTCCATGGAAGCTCCTGATTACACAGTGTTCCTGGAGAGAGAGTCATTACTTGGTCTCTGCCTCAAAACTCCTCAAAGATCAGAATTATTATGGTACTAGAGGTTGACTCAGGAGAAGGCAATGGCACCCCACTCCAGTACTCTTGTCTGGAAAATCCCATGGACGGAGGAGCCTGGTGGGCTGCAGTCCATGGGGTCGCGAAGAGTCAGACACGACTGAGCAACTTCACTTTCACTTTTCACTTTCATGCACTGGAGAAGGAAATGGCAACCCACTCCAGTGTTCTTGCCTGGAGAATCCCAGGGATGAGGGAGCCTGGTGGGCTGCCGTCTATGGGGTTGCACAGAGTCGGACACGACTGAAGGGACTTAGCTTAGAGGTTGACTCAGGAGAAAGCGATGGCACTCCACTCCAGTACTCTTGCCTGGAAAATCCCATGGATGGAGGAGCCTGGTAGGCTGCAGTCCATGGGGTCGCAAAGAGTTGGACATGACTGAGCAACTTCACTTTCACTTTTCACTTTCATGCATTGCAGAAGGAAATGGCAACCCACTCCAGCATTCTTGCCTGGAGAATCCCAGGGACGGGGGAGCCTGGTGGGCTGCCGTCTATGGGGTCGCACAGAGTTGGACACGACTGAAGTTACTTAGCAGCAGCAGCAGCAGAGGTTGACTCAAGGTTGCAACTTACATCTGTTCAGTTTTTAATTCAAATTCTAGTCTTCTGAATATTGAGAAGGAGAAAGTATGAGAAAATGTATATGGGAGTAATTGTAATGGTCATTCATTTTATGGGACAAGGTTTAGAGGAGTTTTTCCTAAGATATTTTCAAAAGCAGACACTTTCGCTTAGTCCACAATTTTCCTGAAAAGATCATTATTACTGCAATGGATTAAAAAAGAAACCTGTCACTTTTATTTTGAACAACAATTTATTTTTATTCTCCTTAAAATGTTTACAGGGAATGTTTAAAAGCTGATAACCATGCAGAGAACTAAAGATAATCTCAACAATAAATGTCATTGTTCAAAATGTAATTTACAGCCAGCAGTAGGAATGATGTGGTATTCCCAACATGTCTCTTTATCCTTTTTCTACTCCCTGGAGTGTTTCCTGAGTGCTATCATTATATAGCCTGCAGTATTTCAGCTCACATCTTCAAAATGGAAACAGATTTTTAAAGATATGTGACTTTCCCGAAAATAAGTTCTAGATTTAATAGACTTTTGACATAATGTATTATATCTTTAAGAAGTCAGAAGAACTGGAGAAGAATAAAATTGAAAAACTATATATATTTTTATTCTTCTGGATTATAATGGCTCCCAATGCACAGAACAAGGAATAATGAAAGAGAGAGAGAGAAAGAAAAAAAAAAAAAAGGGAAATTTAAATGGTGGAACAAAGCCATTAGGAGGCTATCCATCTGTCTGGATGGTTCAGAAGCATCCTTGACAGGTGGCAGATACATGAAATGATGACCTCGGGAGGGCCCGTTCCAGAACTGTGAATAAATGAAACTGAGTAAAAGCAGAGTTAATAGAGTAATTAATTCCTCCTCTGATCATGTCTTGGTTTGTCTCCCTAGATATTTAAAATAATTATATTAAAAGAGAGAGCAAGAAGTTTTTAGAACGATTATCTCTATATTTTGATTGGCTGTTCCTCAGTCTAAGAAGGAAAAAGACTCTTTTTCTTGAATGTGATTGAGAGATGCTATTAGAGCAATTAATTCATTGCTCTAATTGTTTCTTGTTCATTCGCACGTGTGGGAAGAAAAGAGTACAAAGATGACTTCAGTGAATTTTTTTTCTGAAAAGCATTTTCTAAAAAACTTTTGAAAGCCAACTGCAAGAGGGAAAAGTCAATGAATTTCTATAGTTTGATTTAAATGATAAAATGGAAAGAAAAGATAATTCTTCCAGTAGATCCTGCAGCTCCTGATGGATACTTATATTTGATATTTTTCAACATGCTTAAATTAAGGCTAACAAAATGTCCACCTTGAACTTTTCCATACACAATGGGGAAACACAGGATTGTACTTCAGAAATACAGGCATTGCTATTATAAAAGCAAAAGTGCTTTAAGCTGTTACCAAAACCAGCAAGGAAGTCAGACCGCCCTCTTTAGGTCTAGGGAGTCTATACAGTCATCAACCAAAGAGAAGATCTGCAAAACGCATGATAAGCTATATACGCAGTGCTAGCAATCATCTGTGGGAAGATGGGATTTTAAGCCCCCATTAGAGGGTTAGTATGGGAAGATCCCATGGAGAAGGGAATGGCAGCCCACTCCAGTATTCTCACCTGGAGAATTCCATGGGCAGAGGAGCCTGGTAGGCTACAGTCCACGGAACTGCCAGGAGCTGGACACAACTAAAGTGACTGAACACCGACATAGCCAAAAGATGATCTTAGGAAAAGCTGAAGTCACTTGGAGAAAGAGTCCTTCCTTTCTTTAGCAGAGGAAGGACAGAGTGCTTCTAGAACAGCTCTTAGACTTAAAGGTATGTGCTGCAGAACTGTGGGTAAATTCATCCAAAACCACTCAGTGGAGAGTTTAGCTCCAGTATACTATGAAATCTCTGAATAATGCTGAGGTTAAAGATCGACCACTCAGTCCAGCAGCTGTTATTCTAACTCTATACAACCTAGTTGCTACTATTCCAACTCTTGCTGCTTCTTTCTAAAAAAATAAATATTTATGGCTGCATACTGGCTTTCTCTAGTTGAGGTGAGCATGGGTTTCTCACTGTGGTATTTCCATTGTTGCAGAGCACAGGCTCTAGGGAGCATGGACTTAGTTCCCCTGTGGCACGTGGAATCTTCCCTGACCAAGGGATTGAACCTATGTCCCCTGCATTAGCAAATGGATTCTTAATCACTGGACCACCAGGGAAGTCTCCTGCCTCTTTTACACTTTTCAAGATTAGAGCTGGCATGGCACCCCATTCCAGTACTCTTGCCTGGAAAACCCCATGGGCAGAGGAGCCTGGTAGGCTGCAGTCCATGGGGTCGCGAAGAGTCGGACATGACTGAGCGACTTCACTTTCACTTTTCACTTTTCTGCATTGGAGAAGGAAATGGCAACCCACTCCAGTACTCTTGCCTGGAGAATCCCAGGGATGGAGGAGCCTGGTGGGCTGCCATCTATGGGGTCGCACAGAGTCGGACATGACTAAAGTGACTTAGCAGTAAGAGGAAAAACTTGGTATATCTAAGCAAGATATATACGATTTAAAAAAGACACTATGACATCTTGCTATACAGTAGCATACATTAGAGACAGCATCTGATAACCGCTTCCTTCCCCAGACCCAAGGAGTGCTCATAGTCCCAGGAGCAAGAATGTGGAACCCAGAGCAAAAATGCTAGAAAAGATGACCTCTGGGGGAAATAAGGAATGGAAATATTAACAGATAATATACTACATCTCTTTCGTTTGCATTTTCAGATGGACTCTATCCATATTCCCTTATGCATCGGTCTCAGAGGTAGAGGTATAACAATTTACAGCTGCAGCACTGGGATTCTGCATTCTCTGGATCCTGGTTGCATTTAGCCAGTTGGTGAGGCCCCAGTAAATGTGAAGAAAAAAGGAGACTATGGAGTTAGGTATTCCTCTGGCTCCTTCCGTGAAACACAGCTAGGGTTAGCTGTGTCCTAGGACAAAAGTCACTCTGTTACTGAAGACAGTCTCCTCTGCATAGTCCTCTAGTTCTAGAATCCAGGACCTGGGGTGTTAGGAGCATCAATTTTTCCCAAGATCAGTGCAGTATCCTTTTTTTTTTTTTTTTAATTATACAGAGTGAAGTAAGCCAGAAAGAAAAACACCAATACAGTATACTAACACATATATATGGAATTTAGAAAGATGGTAATGATAACCCTGTATGCAAGACAGCAAAAGAGACACAGATGTATATAATGGACTTTTGGACTCTGAGGGAGAGGGAGAGGGTGGGATGATTTGGGAGAATGGCATTGAAACATGTATACTATCACGTAAGAAACGAAGCGCCAGCCTATGTTTGATACAGGATACAGGATGCTTGGGGCTGGTGCACGGGGATGATCCAGAGAGAGGATATGGGTGGGAGGTGGGAGGGGGATTCAGGATTGGGAGCTCGTATACACCCGTGGTGGATTCATGTCAATGTATGGCAAAACCAATACAGTATTGTAAAGTAAAATAAAGTAAAAATAAAATTAAAAAAAGAAAAGAAAAAAATTCTTTGGCAATTCATTTATAGGTAAATATTTGTTCTGATTTGTTCAAATTGTTCTAATGTGAGCACAGTTTTTGTTTCCTGTCTGCATTCTGACTGATGCAGGAAACACATATACAGGAAAAGTTTTCACCTTTGAATATATCACTCAAGGCTTCACACAGATAATCATGAAGCACACATTATGTACATTCCCGACTTGCTGCTCTTTCTGTCTTGTCTGAGAGAGGAGATCTATGGTTTTCATGGTTTATGGTAAAATGGAAAAAATAAACCAAAGTCTCTCATTAGTGCTTGAGTTTATTCAATGGAAAGAAAAATGGCTGGTGGGTATTTAAGCCTTCAGATAGTCTTCCTCTAGCTTATTGATGCACATTTGTAAAAACTGCTCTGTCTTTTTCTGTGAGGCTTCCAAAAACCTCTGCAGGGGAGTCACTCATTATTGTAGGAAAGCTGGATGCACAGGGAAAAGAACCTCTGCAGCCCAGGAAATCTGGATCCTGACTCTGTCTGCACAATAGAACAGACAGTGTTTTTCTGAACTCTGAACAATGGGCATATAAGGATACTGTCAGCTGCAGAGCTAAGCAGTTTGGATTGACAACAACATAAATCAGCTCTGACAGTGCATCCCCTTGGCCAAGTTCACCCATTCATCCAAATTAGAAAACAGAAGCTTAGAAGTACGCGGCTCGCTATTGAAGGATAGAAAACATGTTTGGGGAAGTGACTTGTGGTAGCATGCTAGACGGGCAACAAAATGGTGCAGGACTTAGCTGGGCAATTAGCAGAGTCACTAGTACTCTTTGGATATATGATCCAATTGTTTCTCTTTTTGTCTTAATACATATATTCGTTTTCTGAAATGACACTTAGGAGAAACGAAAAATGATTTGGGTTGATAGGGATGACAGTAGAATCAGGAAGGTTGATAGGTCTGACAGTAGGGAGAGAAGGTAGGGAATATTAAATCATCTAGCCCACAGGCTGGGGACGGATATTTGATAATGTGTTTCAGTAATGTTTCAGTTTCAAAAGTCCTGGGTTCAGCCAGCATTCTACCAACAGAACAAGGAAAGACGGTATTTGACAAGTCTACCCTCTCGGTGTGCTAACGTTCTCTTCCATAAATGAACACCGAAAAGGGAACACATTCAGCTTCCTATACTGTCAGGATTTTATAAACAGTCACTACTATTCGATTGCAGAGTTTCATAGAGGACTGGACCTCCAGAGAATGGAGTATTGTAGCAAAGGTTTTCAGATTCCATATGTGAAATATGATAGCTCTTAGACAACTCTCTTCACTGATTGGCATCAAAACACGTTCAGCTTCCTATACTGTCAGGATTTTATAAACAGTCACTACTATTCGATTGCAGAGTTTCATAGAGGACTGGACCTCCAGAGAATGGAGTATTGTAGCAAAGGTTTTCAGATTCCATATGTGAAATATGATAGCTCTTAGACAACTCTCTTCACTGATTGGCATCAAGCTCCCATCCCTTCTCAGTGATATTCCTTAGATCTTGCCTGGAAAATGACCACCACTTTCTTACTAACCTCAACACCCTCATATTCTTCCCACTAGTTCTAGGATTATCTTTTTAAACTGCAAGCCAGGCTGTGCTATTCCTTTGGCTTCTGACTGCTCCCAGGACTAAGTCTAATTGTTTGCTGTAGAATTCGAGGTGCTTCCTGCTCTGACTCCTTCTCATTTTTAGCGGCAGCTGGAAGTCAGTAGAATCAGCACGATTTCTAGCTGCTGGCAATGAACAATGTGACCTTTGATAAATTCCTTCTCCTTCCTTGAGTCAGCTTACCTATTGCTTAAAAAGAAAACCAAAGGAAGGGAGGAGGAAGGCGGGGAGGGAAGGACAAACTGAGGATGGAAGGGGGGAAGGAAGGGAGGGAAAATCTAAAGCAGTTACCTCTGTCTTTTCCCAGTTAACACTATGAATCTGTCCCGCACTGTCCTGTTTTAACCTTTTAATTCCTAACTCCATATTTTTCTATCATTTTTCTCTCAACCTGGAACACAGCATCAACCTTATGCACCCGCTAAACTTCTACACATATTCTGAAACTCAGTTCAAAGACCACCTTCCTAATGAAGTCTTAAGTGGCCAGATAACATAACTTCCCTTCATTTGTACTTTAAGAAAACGGTAGTAGCAATTTTTCTAGAATTTATACTACAGCTGATGATTACCCAGTCAGCTTTGCTGTGGTAGTCTTTCTATACTGTTTTGTTTAGAGCAGCATTCTGCAAAATTTATGTTACCAGGGCCAGTTTCACGGAAGACAATTTTCCCATAGACCCAGGCTGGGCGGGTGGGGTGGGTGTGTGATTTTGGTTTCACCTGCTGCTCACCTCCTGTTGTGCAGCCAGGTTCCTAAGAGGCCATGGCTAGTACTGGTCCTTGGCCCTGGGGGTGGGGACCCCTGGTCTAGAACATATCCTGACAAATAGTTGTATCAACAGAATGAGTGAAATGGTATCTCCATCAGGAAGTAGAAAAGGGAGTACCGGATGATGACATTTTTGGTACTGTGATCCACAGGACATGCACACAAAGACACAGAGCTTTCTCCTGCTGCCAGACTAGCCAATTCCAACCCAGGCTGAGGAGCAAACTGGAACAATGGTCTACAGCACTCTGGACCCTTTTAAAAGTCATCACAAATGTTATGGAAAAATCTGAACGTGCTTTTGGCGAACCAATACATTAAACATTAGAATCCCGAGGCGGGGTGGGGGCGGGTAATCCTTCAGGTAAGGAATTTGGGGCTGATCTGGTTTCATGCACTGATTAAGCAGAAGTAGAACTTGTGACCAGGAAAAACAGGGACACCTTCCTAGTGATGGCAGTGCAGGATCTGATGCCCAGTTCTTGACTCTTTCTAAGACCTGGCTCCTTATACTGCTGTACCCCCACACTGGCTTCCATCTTATCAAGAAATACCTTCCTCTCGTATGTCTCGGGAGACATGGAGCTTGTCACAGTTCCTGAACCACTGACTTAGCAGCAGCCTACCCCTGTAAGCTCCCCACACTCATTTTATCCTCTGGATCATCTCATACTGCACCACTAGGAACTTTTTTTTTTTTTTTTGTAGGATAAAGTCAGAGTATTTCCATTTATTAACTATGTAGAAATTTTTGTCTTTTTTTTTAAATTTTATTTTTACTTTATTTTACTTTACAATACCGTATTGGTTTAAGTTACTATGAACAGCTCCTTTAAGAGGCTGCTGATAATCCATCTCAAGTGTCAGGCAGGGAAGAAAATTTGTAATGGGCCAGAGTGTTTTTTAAGTATCTCAAAACTTTATTCCTTACCCCATCATATCAGACTGCCACTACTTAATATTGTAATGATACTTGAAGTAGAAAAACTACTCTGACTCTCCTCACAGTTCAAGAGGGTAACCATGCCCTAAAATTTAAGACCATCTCACGTGGTTTTCTTCGTAGATTTATTTTCGTTCTTAGCCTTGATACCCTGCCATACTGCCTAACTTTATACCTACAGTGTGCGAATAGTCCTACCATGAGTTGGACTGTGAAGAAGGCTGAGCGACGAAGAATTGATGCTTTTGAACTGTGGTGTTGGAGAAGACTCTTGAGAGTCCCTTGGACTGCAAGGAGATCCAACCAGTCCATTCTGAAGGAGATCAACCCTGGGATTTCTTTGGAAGGAATGATGCTAAAGCTGAAACTCCAATACTTTGGCCACCTCATGCGAAGAGTTGACTCATTGGAAAAGACTCTGATGCTGGGAGGGATTGGGGGCAGGAGGAGAAGGGGACGACCGAGGATGAGATAGCTGGATGGCATCACGAACTTGATGGATGTGAATCTGAGTGAACTCCGGGAGATGGTGATGAACAGGGAGGCCTGGTGTGCTGCGATTCATGGGGTCGCAAAGAGTTGGACACGACTGAGCGATTGAACTGAACTGAACTGAACTCTTCCACAGAGATGACAATCCCTTTCTTTCTCTCACAACTCAGCACATGGGCAGGGCTTGATTCATCACTGTGTTTCCCAAAGTCTGAATTATTCTAGTTGGAGAATATCACAAATTCAGTTACCTCAGAAGATAAGAAGTATATACATCTTTCCAGAGAAACTGGCTTTAAAGTGTCTGTAGGCATGTATGTCAAAAAACTGCTAGTTATCTATGAATAACTACTTTCTATTTCTGTCCTGCTAGCAAGAATGCCAATGGTATTTGGTAAGAATATACGCTCACCTTCAAAAAGACAACAAACAAAAAATTTTATAGGTATCACCATGTGACTTGAGCAGAAGATGACTGGCCTGGACAGGGAAGGAGGCTATTTTGCACTGACATATATTGACAAGTTTGGTTGGCATCTTTTCTTCCAGCCTGGAAGGTAGACACAATGCCCAGAAGCTCTGCAGCCATTCTGTGTCCAAGGACCAAGGATGGCAGAGCAAAACAGCACTAACTCTGGACTGTCTACCTTTGGATGCTTTGCAATTTGAGAAAACAAATAAATGGTTGAGTTGGATGTGTTTGGTTTCTTCATCATGTGGCTGAATCATAAAGATGAAGCACTGAACAAGAGGTGGAAGAATTAAGATGCTCATTCATTAAATCTGCGAGCAGCACAGTCTCTGGTTGACCTCTATGAAAATATTAAGGGGAGAAAGTACAAGAGTTTCCCCCACATAGACTTTAAAATATGAAGTGAAATACTTCCCAGTAAAATTGTTCCAGACATAGCGTGACAAATATAAATTCCTTTCTGATTGTCCCAACAGCCTTATGAGATACCCATTTCACTTCCATTTTGCAGGTGAGGAAATGGAGATTTAGAGAACATAACTGTTTTATTTAACAGTCTACTCAGTGCTACAGTCATGGAACTTGGATCCAAAGTCAGCTCTGTTGGCCAAAAATCACACTTCTCAGTGTATCCTTAAAGTAACTTGAAAAACTTATCAAGGACACAGAAGAATGAAAATGGACCCAGCTTTTGCAACAAAGGACATGGAATGCTCTGAGAGTAAGATCTCTTGAGTTTTTGCTACCAAAGATGTAACGGTGCAAAACTATAGAAACCGACACTGAGTAGCTATTGATTTTTTGGCTAAAGAGTTAATCATAAGCAGATTCTTCCCCTCCCCTCATGCAACAACAGAATGAGAAGCCATCCCCATTATCTTACAGAAACAAGATTCCCTAAAGAAATGCTTGTACTTTAAAGTTACATATTGCGGTTGAACAAGGCATTTAGAAGCTAAAGATAGCAGTAAATGACCATGGGAATGGGACAGCATAAGAGCAGATACTGATTTCTCAGCACCAATGAGATGAGTTTTTGCTACCAAAGATGTAACGGTGCAAAACTATAGAAACCGACACTGAGTAGCTATTGATTTTTTGGCTAAAGAGTTAATCATAAGCAGATTCTTCCCCTCCCCTCATGCAACAACAGAATGAGAAGCCATCCCCATTATCTTACAGAAACAAGATTCCCTAAAGAAATGCTTGTACTTTAAAGTTACATATTGCGGTTGAACAAGGCATTTAGAAGCTAAAGATAGCAGTAAATGACCATGGGAATGGGACAGCATAAGAGCAGATACTGATTACCTTCAGGTAAGGAATTTGGGGCTGATCTGGTTTCATGCATTGATTAAGCAGAAGTAGAACCTGTGATGAGGAAAAACAGGGACACCTTCCTAGTGATGGCAGTGAAGGATCTGATGCCCAGTTGTTGACTCTTTCTGAGACCTGGCTCCTTATACTGCTGTACCCCCACACTGGCTTCCATCTTATCAGGAAATACCTTCCTCTCGTATGTCTCGGGAGAGATGGAGCTTGTCACAGTTCCTGAACCACTGACCTAGCAGCAGCCTACCCCTGTAAGCTCCCCACACTCATTTTATCCTCTGGATCATCTCATACTGCACCACTAGGAACTTTTTTTTTTTTGGGTAGGATAAAGTCAGAGTATTTTCATTTATTAACTATGTAGAAATTTTTGTCTTTTTTTTAAATTTTATTTTTACTTTATTTTACTTTACAATACTGTATTGGTTTAAGTTATGAACAGCTCCTTTAAGAGGCTGCTGATAATCCATCTCAAGTGTCAGGCAGGGGAGGAAACTTGTAATGGGCCAGAGTGTTTTTTAAGTATCTCAAAACTTTATTCCCTACCCCATCATATCAGACTGCCACTACTTAATACTTTAATGATACTTTAAGTAGAAAAACTACTCTGACTCTCCTCACAGTTCAAGAGGGTAAACATGCCCTAAAATGTAAGACCATCTCACGTGGTTTTCTTTGTAGATTTGTTTTCGTTCTTAGCCTTGATACCCTGCCATACTGCCTAATTTTATACCTACAGTGTGCGAATAGTCCTACCATGTTTAAGGGAACTCCAACTCTTCCACAGAGATGACAATCCCTTTCTTTCTCTCACAACTCAGCACATGGGCAGGGCTTGATTCATCACTGTATTTCCCAAAGTCTGAATTATTCTAGTTGGAGAATATCACAAATTCAGTTTCCTCAGAAGATAAGAAGTATATACATCTTTCTGGAGAAACTGGCTTTAAAGTGTCTGTAGGCATGTACGTCAAAAAACTGCTAGTTATCTATGAATAACTACTTTCCATTTCTGTCCTGCTAGCAAGAATGCCATTGGTATTTGGTAAGAATATATGCTCACCTTCAAAAAGACAACAACCAAAAAATTTTATAGGTATCACCATGTGACTTGAGCAGAAGATGACTGGCCTGGACAGGGAAGGAGGCTATTTTGCACAGATATATATTGACAAGTTTGGTCGGCATCCTTTCTCCCAGCCTGGAAAGTAGACACAATGCCCAGAAGCTCTGCAACCATTCTGTGTCCAAGGACCAAGGATGGCAGAGCAAAATGGCAAAAGGAGTATTCTGGAAGCCACAGCACTAACCCTGGACTGCCTACCTTTGGATGCTTTGCAATCTGAGAAAACAAATAAATGGTTGAGTTGGATGTATTTGGTTTCATCAACATGTGGCTGAATGATAAAGATGAAGCACTGAACAAGAGGTGGAAGAATTAAGATGCTCATTCATTAAGTCTGTTAGCAGCACAGTCTCTGGTTGACTTCTATGAAAATATTAAGGGGAGAAAGTACAAGAGTTTCCCCCACATAGACGTTAAAATATGAAGTGAAATACTTCCCAGTAAAATTGTTCCAGACATAGAGTGATTAATATAAATTCCTTTCTGATTGTCCCAACAGCCTTATGAGATACATACTTCACTTCCATTTTGCAGGTGAGGAAATGGAGATTTAGAGAACATAACTGTTTTATTTAAACTCTACTCAGTGCTACAGTCATGGAACTTAGATCCAAAGTCAGCTCTGTTGGCCAAAAATCACACTTCTCAGTGTATCCTTAAAGTAACTTGAAAAACTTATCAAGGACACAGAAGAATGAAAATGGACCCAGCTTTTGCAACAAAGGACATGGAATGCTCTGAGAGTAAGATCTCTGAGTTTTTGCTACCAAAGATGTAACAGTGCAAAACTATAGAAACCGACACTGAGTAGCTATTGATTTTTTGGCTAAACAGTTAATCATAAGCAGATTCTTCCCCTCCCCTCATGCAACAACAGAATGAGAAGCCATCCCCAGTATCTTACAGAAACAAGATTCCCTAAAGAAATGCTTGTACTTTAAAGTTACATATTGTGGTTGAACAAGGCATTTAGAAGCTAAAGATAGCAGTAAATGACCATGGGAATGGGACAGCATAAGAGCAGATACTGATTTCTCAGCACCAATGAGAAGAGGATGAACAGAGCCTGGATCACTCAGAAGAGTACCAGTGGAACTTGGACAAATCAGGAAAATTTATACTAGTTAGCTAGCTTGTTTTCTTACTTAGGACTAATGAAATGTTTCCATTAGTTGAAAATTCATAGCACATCTTACAGACATTTTAATTACATGCAATTATGCGTGAGTAAACTGTCTAGGAAATTTTACATTGTTTTCATTGCAAAGTCATGTGCCTAGTACCATTTATCTCATCTCTGTGTTTTTTCATTAAATTTCTCAGGTGTTAAATTCCTTCAGATATTGGTGTAATGACACATGGATTGAGAGGACATTATTTTAAAATTTATATCAATATTCACGTGTACTGGTGAGAAAGTTATGGAAGCAAAGCCTTTTTCTTTAACCAAGCTTGTTCTAGACTAAGTACGGCATATGTTATTTTGATGTGATAACACACAGAGTATACAGCAGAAATAGAAATGTGTTATTGTTTCATTTACAATCCCTCAGTAAATATAAAATTAAACTGAGCTTTCTTCCAATTTTCAGCACAAACTATGCCCAAGTGTCCAAGCCATTTGTTTTTCATCCTTTACTCTCTTAAAAATCTCAGTGCTCCTGTTTCTCAGAGTTTGTGCTGATATCCTGTTCCTCTGGGACACCGAATGCTTGTTACCTGTCACCCCATGAGCTCCAAATCACTGGACTAGGAATAGCTACTTGAAACAGGACACAATCAGACTCTCTGCAGAGTCAGTCTCAGGTGATTCTCAAAGTGAGCACATAGAGATCTGGAAATAGGCTTGGACAGAGGTTTCTGAAAATGTTTGCAGATTTTCCTCTATACAGTGAGTCTGTCTGAAATCCAGCCTGTATTTCACTTTCCATGGAGAAGGAAATGGCAGCCCACTCCAGTATCCCTGCCTGTGAAATCCCATGGATAGAGGAGCTACAGTCCATGAGGGCGCAAGAGTCAGACACAACTGAGCGATGAAACAACAACAATTTCACTTGCCAAGTGTGTTTAACAGACAAAGAACACCTCTCCCTAATTCTCCCAGTGGCACTATATGAACTCATGGCTTCCAGGCTGAGCTAGGCAGGTTTACTAACTCTGTTAAGAGATGCCAAGAATATGGACTGCAGAAGGCAAGAGTGAGACAGGCATGTAGACCACAGCAGAGATAAAGGACCAAGAGGTGCAGAGACAAGGAAGCAAGAAAGGGTAAATCAGCAAGCAAGAGAGCCACGGGGCTGAGCCACACTGTAGGTAGCTGAGAGCTCTCTTCTTTCTCAATACAGTTCCAGGTAAAGGTCCGCTGCTTTTGAGGTTTTTGCTCTTGGCTTTTGTGTGTGGTCATCTGCAAACACAGCTACACATGGGACTTCCCTGGTGGTTCAGTGGTTAAGACTGCACTTTCAATGCAGAGGGTGCAAGTTCAATCCCTGATCTGGGATCCCACATGTGGTAAGGTCCCACATGTGATGCAGCATGGCCAAAAAACAAAAACCAAAAAGGAATTACAATCCTCCTTCTCTCTGGTCTGATAATCTACGTCTATAACCAGGCAGGACCCTATGGGGCCTTCCAGGACAGACCACCCCACCCCATGTCCTCCACCTGCCTCTTATCTGTAAAGCAAACTTTAGCCTCCAAAGTCTTCCCACATTTCCAAAGAGCAAATTTAATTAGAGAAGAGAGACAATGCAGAAAGCAAGGAAAACAGTCAAGCAAGATGACTAATACTAGTTTAGTCATTAAACAAAGTGAGGCACCTCTAGTTAGTCCTCAAGGGCAATAGGCAGTATTCCGAGTCTCCTTCAAGCTGCTTTTGCAGATATGGAACCCCCAACAGGTGGAAGAAGTGAACTGTAGGCTGCCCATAGGCATGTAGACCCCAGATTGCTTAGAACCAGAAGGTTGATGATGTTGACTCCCAATCAGAAAACATCCACTAGAGCTCATCATACACTCCACATATCCCTGCCCTCACCCCATCTTTAAAACCTTTCCCTGAAAGCTTTCATGGAGTTCAGCTTTTTAAGCACTAGCTACCTGGACTCCTTGCTTGGTACCCGGGGATAAATGCTGCACTTTCCTTCACCACAGCCCGGTGTCAGTAGACTGACTTAACTATATGTGGACAAGCAGGTTTGAGTGTGGTTCAGTAATGCTTTGGCCTGTAGAATGTGAAGGAAGTTCCACTGTGACAGCTCCAAGTGCGGGCCTCAAGAGGCTGAGTGTACTTCTCTAATCCTTGGAGCTCTGCCAGCCACCCCCAGAACTGGCCCAGGTTACTTCTGTGATGATAACAGGCATGCAGCCAAGTGACTCCCAGCCCCAACCCCAGTCAACAGCCACTAACCCTCAGAAGCAGAGCCACGTGGCTGCCAGGCCACCATCACGGACGTGTGACTAGAGCCTAGCAGAGACCAAAAGAACCCCACTGCTGGGAGCAGCGCAAGCTTCCGACAAGAAAGGCATGCTCCAAATCAGAAGTGGGCACAGTTTTGCTGGAAAGGGCCAGATAATCACATACGCTTTGTGAGCCATATATCTCATATTCTTCACTGTTTGTATATAATGCTTAAAAAATGGGAAAACCATTCCTAGCTCTTGATTTGTACTAAAACTGTCTCCTGGTCAGATTTAGCCCATGAGCCCTAATTGGCTGGCCTCTGATATCTATAAATGTTTCTTCCTTTAAGACTACTATCAGGATTCCCTAGTAGTCCAGTGGCTAAGATGCTGCACTCCCAAAGCAGAGGACCCAGGTTTGATCCCTGATTGGGGAACTAGATCCCACACGACACAACTAAAGATTCTGCATGCTGCAACAACAACGGAAGACCACGTGTGTTGCGACTAAGCCAAAGAATAGCCAAATAAATAAATAAATAAATTTTTAAAAGGCTACTATGGACTGAGTGTAAAAGTTGGCTTAAAACTCAACATTCAGAAAACGAAGATCATGGCATCTGGTCCCATCACTCATGGCAAATAGATGGGGAAACATTGGAAACAATGACAGACTTTATTTTTGAAGGGCTCCAAAATCACTGCAGATTGTGACTGCAGCCATGAAATTAAAAGATGCTTGCTCCTTGGAAGAAAAGTTATGACCAACCTAGATAGCATATTGAAAAGCAGAGACATTACTTTGCCAACAAAGGTCCGTCTAGTCAAGGCTACGGTTTTTCCAGTAGTCATGTATGGATATGAGAGTTGGACTGTGAAGAAAGCTGAGTGCTGAAGAATTGATGCCTTTGAACTGTGGTGTTGGAGAAGAGTCTTGAGAGTCCCTTGGACTACAAGGAGATCCAACCAGTCCATTCTTAAGGAGATCAGCCCTGGGATTTCTTTGGAGGGAATGATGCTGAAGCTGAAACTCCAGTACTTTGGCCACCTGACGTGAGGAACTGACTCATTGGAAAAGACCTTGATGCTGGGAAAGATTGAAGGTGAGAGGAAAAGGGGATGACAGAAGATGAGATTGTTGGATGGCATCACCGACTCAATGAACCTGAGTTTGAGTCAACTCCAGGAGTTTGTGATCGACAGGGAGGCCTAACATGCTGCAGTCCATGGGGTCGCAAAGAGTCAGACACAACTTAGCAACTGAACTAAACTGAACTGAGACTGAGTGCTTGTGTTCCCCTGAAATTCATATATTTAAACGTAATCTCCAATGTGAGAATATTTGGAGATGGGGTCTTGGGAGGTGATTAGTTTATCAGGGTGGAGCCCTCATAAATGGGTAGTGCCTTTATATAAGAGACCCCAGAGAGCTCCTTGGTCCTCCCCCTATGTGAGGATGAAGAAGATCTATGAACAGGAACTAGGTTCTCACCAAACACCAAATCTGCTAGCACCTTAATCTTGTACTTCTTAGCTTCCAGACCAATGAAAATTAAATGTTTCTTGCTTAAGCTTCCCAGTCTAGGGTATGCTTTGACAGAGCAACCTGAACAGACTGAGACAAATGCACTAGGTTTGGGGATGGTTTGCTCTATAGGAGAAATCAGCTGACACAATATGAGATACTTCTATCACTTTAAACAAATTTTCCACAATTTTATTTTCTTGCAACCCAAGTTGCCACATTGAAACTACACAGTCCATGAAGGAAGAAGTCAGTATCACACTGAAAAAATCTGAAATGGCATGGTTGGAATCTGTCAAGAATCTGTGGTCTCTGTTTAGAATGTGTTCATATGTCTCTTTCTTACAAAAAGGCCTTCTTTCTGAACCCTGAAAATCTAACATACTCAGAAAGCAAACTATTCTCTGCATTACTTCTTGCATTTAATGTAGCTTAGTTTTGTTCTAAATGTGATTCTTTACAACATATGCTTGCTCTGATGGAAGAAATTAGCAAAGGATTATTGCTTTCCCTAAGTCGATTAGGCTGAAAAGAAATGAGTTATTTTTTCTTGTGCTGTCATACCAGCTTTATTTCTAAGACAACACGTGTGGGGATTGGATTCTATTAATGAAAAGATCACTGCAAAATTTGCCATCTTATGTTCTATGCATACCTTGCTTCACTCTTATTGGAATTGATCTTGGAATGCATATTCTGATGTAAATAAAATCAGGAAAACTTATTAAATATAAAAAAGCCTTGTGTAATGAGGTAAGGGGTGTGTGTGTGTGTGTGTGTGTGTGTGTATAAGAGAGTGAGGGAGGGAGAAACAGAGCATATTTTTTTTTTCACTTTCTTTCAAAGTATAAAACATAGCTTTTTAAATAAAGGCAACCAGAAAACTTAAATTTCTTTACATGGCACATTTCTTTCAGTTAGAAACCTAGCTCTGTAGAGATGTGGCTTTCAAAGGATGCTAATGTAACAGCCTCCTTCCTTATCTCTTAAAACTGTATTTGGTTCATTAACAAGGAGCATGATCAAAAACAAAGGAGATATCCTTTTTGTTTTCCAAAGTAGCCAAGTGAATAACATGGATTGCTTTGTTGAGCAGTTGTGGTTGTCTGTAGACCAACACAACATTAGGAGTCAAAAGAAGGATTTCTCTATATAGTATCTGAAAAACCTGAAACAGATAAGGATTTCCATCACAGAGGTAGAAATGAAGAGCTCAAAGTCTTCAGTTAGCTGGCTCCTTGGGCAATATACTGTTGACAAGGTTGAATTCAATCATGACTCATAATAAATAAAAGATATCAATAAATTCTATTGATATTTAAGTGAAATTAAAGGCTTAGTTAAGAAACTTTAACATTTGCCCCAGAGCAGTATCTTTAAGTATATTAGTTAGAACCCTGTAAATAGAAGTAAATCCCCTCTCTCTGTCCCCCTCCCTCCCTACTCCCCTTCAGGAATAACGATTTATACCCTTTATGCAAATATAGCATAATGTATACAGGCAGGGTCGATAGACAATGTCACAATGCTTTCCAGGTGTTTAGCCAGGCCAACATTCCAACTGCCTATTGCAGCCTGATTTCCATATAGGGAAATAATGAATTATTCCACATATCTAAGCCCCTTGGGATTTCTGTGATTCCTTCTTCTTCTTCAAGTTACCTTGAGTAGTCATTTAGAGACTGCATCCATCTTTTCCATATATGGACAAAAAACTACCTTTTTTTTTTTTTTTTGCCTGCATATGGTTATATGTTAGGGCTTCCCTGTATCTCAGAGGGTAAAGAATCTGCCTGTAATGCAGAAGACCAGGGTCTGATCCCCAGGTTGGGAAGATACCCTGGAGAAGGGAATGGTAATCCACTCCAGTATACTTGCTTGGAGAATCCCATGGACAGAGGAGCCTGGTGGGCTACAGTCCACAAGGTTGCAAAGAGTTGGACATGACTGTTACACATTAACATATTGTAGAACAGGATTTTTAAGGTGTTTCATATTAAAACTATTTTCATATACCCTGGACAATTCTAATTACTTGCCCTTGTTATAATACATATATTATCATGTCTATGTATGGTTGGTCACATAAAAGATATAAAATCACATATTGTATACATGATTTTTCTACATCACTCAGTACTCATCACCTTTTTTTTTTTTTACTTTCTTGTGAAAACCTCTCATTCTTTCATTTTTTGATTATTTATTGAGAAACTGCTGTGTCAGGCTTTATCTCATATCTAAGAATACAAAGATGATAAGATAGAGATTTTCTTTAACAATCAGGATCTTCAGAAAAACTGAACAAAAAGGAAATATCCCTATCCATCTCTCTATCTGTCTTTCTAAAGAGATTTAGTTTAAGAAATGGACTCATGCAAAGTCCAAAATATGCAGGATACTCTAGCATGCTAAAGATTTGATGCTGCAGTTCAAATCCAAAACTTGACTGCTAGTAGAATTTCCTCTTCATCTGGGAAAATCAGTCTTTTTCTATTAAGGCCTTCCACTGATTAGATGAGGCCCACCCACATTATAGAAGATCATCTGCTTCACTCAAAGCAAAAGAGAATCATTCAGTTGTGTATGACTCTTTGCAACCCCTTGGACTACACAGTCTATGGAATTCTCTGGGCCAGAATACTGGAATGGGTAGCCTTTCCCTTTTCCAGGGGATCTTTCCAACCCAGGGACTGAACCCAGGTCTCTTGCATTGCGGGCAGATTCTTTACCAGCTGAGCCCCAAGGAAGCCCAGCTTTACTCATAGTCTGGTGATTTAATGTTAATCTCATCTAAAAATTATTTCACAGAAACATCTAGAATAACGTTTGACCAAACATATGGGTGCCATGGCCTTGCCAAGTTGACACGCAGAACTAACCATCGTAGCTCGTAAGGAACTCTGAGTCCAAGATGAGGGTGAATCGACAATGGTTGATTATATCTGGAAGATAAATGCTTGGAATGCGCTCTGTGAAGACTGAAGAGAAGCCCTTTACTCCACATGGAGTAGCCGAGGAGGATCCTTTAGGAGGAGAGAGGCTCTAGTGTGGATCTAGAGTTTGAATAGGTAGTCAGTAGGCAGATGAATGTCAGAACCAGACAATGAATTCCAGCACAGAGGTATAAAGCACGTTAAAGATAAAAATAAATAGCAGAGACAATGAATGCAAAACAAATGTATGTAGAGACTAGAAGCAATGCGTTATACGTGGTGATAATGACAAGGAGCAGCAGTAGGAGGAAGTGAAATGAGGGGTGAGCAGGACCTTCTCAAACTCCCACGTTTTTCCTGAGACACCTTCAT
The DNA here is from genome assembly GCA_006410635.1 of Cephalophus harveyi. Taxonomy (NCBI): domain Eukaryota; kingdom Metazoa; phylum Chordata; class Mammalia; order Artiodactyla; family Bovidae; genus Cephalophus; species Cephalophus harveyi. The sequence goes on from SJYT01023034.1 coordinate 173,142, forward strand.
CTACTGGTGAACACATCCTTACTTTCTGATACAAGACGTTCCAGTCTCACTTTTGCTTGCTTGTTAATTGCTTTGGCTAGATTTCTGACTATACTACGCGGAAAGATTTTGACATAGATGAAGCACGATGTAATGCAAAGAAACTTCCAAGTCACAGGGAAGAGGCTGCCCCCTACGAAATGGAGGGCTTGCATAAACTACTTCCTGCTTCCGGGCTTCAGTTTACTTATGTGTGAAAGAAAGATGACAGTTACCTTACAGGCTTGGCATTCAGAAAAAAATGGCTGCTACTAGATAAAAGTGCCAAGCAAATGGTGGCTATTGTTATTATTTGGCTTTGAATTAAGAAATCTGCAAGTTTTCTTGGTGAGGAAAGAGGAGAAATTTAAAGAAAAGATAAAAGAAATTTACACTGAACAGTTCATCATTGATATGAATGAGGTCAGGGAATTAGATTAAATTTAACAAAATCCCATCTAATTCTCTTAAGGATACAGAACATAAACTAAAAAAGACATTTCTTTGGAGGCACAGTGGCCTCTCTCAGGTCTTCTCCTTGCCTGGAACACAGCCATTTCTTCTGGCTGGACCCTAAGGAACATGATTCTGGGAGAAGTGGTTTTCAAGTATCAATCTCTCATCAACACTTGAGCTCATCTCTCGGATGGTATCCTGCTTTGTCAAATGCAGATGATAATTCTGAATTCAGAGTATGTTGTGATGACTAGTTGACAAGTTGTCTGTAAATCAAAGGATGTTGCAGGTGGAACAGAGTTGACTCTGAATACACATATCAGCATCTCCCTCTAATTGACAGTGGTCACAGAGAATGAAATCCTTCCTCTTTGCTTTCCTGTTAAAATAACACTAATCCTTTCTGAGGCCATAGGCTGTTGTTTTGTTTGTTGTTCAGTCACTAAATCATGTCCAACCCTTTGGGACCCCATCGACTGTATGGGGTCTATCTATGGGATTTCCCGGGCAAGAATACTGGAATGGGTTGCCATTTCTTTCTCCAGCGGATCTTCCTGACCCAGGGATTGAACCTGGGTCTCCTGCATTGGCAGGCGGATTCTTTACTGCTAAGCCACAAGGGAAGCCAATGGCTAAATCCAGGGATAGATATATACAAGTACCAAAAAATAAACTTATGGAGATTCATGCTAAAAAGACAGCTCTTAATTCTCTGATTTTATTACTATATTTTAGATATGGAGCTAAATATTTTGTGTGAAGTATTTGTTTCACAAAGCAACATGGGTTAGACACTATTAGCTTCATTTTATAGATGAGGATACAAGCTTATCATAGCTTGCCCAAGATTTTATTCATTTGTAAATTATTGAGTGTGCTCCTTTGATATGCCAGATAATACACCAGGCATTAGAAATACAAAGATGAATTCAGGAAAGCCTTGATTTCAGAGGGTAGACTTCCCAGTAGGTCAAAGAGAAAGCAAATGACTAGTTAGCGTGTGATGCTAGCACTGGGGCACAAAGTTCGTTACGGATGTAAGGCCAGTGTATGTAAAGCTTGCGTGTACAGGGGAGATGCTAGGGAGGGTATTGCACAGAACTACAAACACAGTGCATAGGCCAGTAACTTTTGTGGCTAAAACAGAGAAACAACGTATCTTACTTTTAACAAGATTCTGTATGTGATCTGAAGTCTACTCTTCAAGCTCTGCTATGGAACAGTTAATGATTTTTTAAAAGACTTCACAGTCAGTTATATATTTTGCAACTAGTTCTCTGTACCAGGTAGCTTACACACTTCTGATATCCTGACACCCATGATAATTTCAAACTCTATATCATGACAGACAAAAACATATGATTGCTGCTACTCAATCCTGTCACCATGTTCTATGCAAAGTGAATGGAGAACTAACTAAAAATACTTCTAAATTAGTGTTAAATGCACAAAGAAACTATGCTCATTAAAGGAATCTCCAAGACACATCAAAACCATCAATATCTCTGGGTTATCCAGGCAATAAAAAAAAAATCAATTAGAAATGATAGGCATCTCCACCTAACAGATGTCTCTTGTATTTTTCATATAGTATCTGTGCTAATTAGGAAACAAACAATGTAAGACTATTGGCTTTAGAGACAGATCTATGTACTGTATAAGCAAGATTTTTACCATGTGTCAGCAATAAACACATATTGGGTTTCAATTAAAGAAGAGTCTGTGAAGCTAAAAATGGTAAGAAAAGTATGCAGTCATGCTGATGAAGCACCACTTGCAGAAAGGGCTTAACTTTCTTAATATAGCTTTAAACGATGGGTAATTTCCCCCTTTTCAATACTTCCATCCAAGATAAACTCTACTTAACAAGTTATTTGACCTGAACTGGACGATATAACTAGCTGTTTTTGAGAAGAGATAGATGAATGGCTATAGATGGGTCACTAATTTCACACAGCATAACCTGAAGTATCCAAGAGAGATTTAACTTCCTGAATGAGAATTCAATTCAGTTCAGTTCAGTCGCTCAGTCATAGTATTTAGCTAATGAATCCTTCTTCAGGATGTTCATGATAGTCATCTGTGTTTTGCACCTTTGGACTACTGCTCTCCCCAGTCAGCTTCATGGTGTTTCCAGGCAATCCTTCTCCTTTACAGTTGTCCATACTTCCTTCACACTTCATCAAAGTACAGAAAAAAAAAGATTTTTTTTATCAATGATTCACATATCCACTCAGTCAATACTCAGCTGAACACAGAGTAGGTTAACAAAGATGAAATCATCACCAATGGGAAGACAGAAAAGAAGTATACTTCGATATCACATGATAACCATTAAAATGATATATGTATTTATGTGAAGAGGGTAAGCAGAGTGACGCTTGGAGTAGGTAGGATGACTGCACAGTTTATAACGCAAAGCAGGACACTTTCCAAAACAAAATGGATATCCCTAATAATGATACCAGGACCAGTTGTAAAGCTGGACTTATCCATGCTATCTCACATATGTAGTCACCCCAGAGATAAGGAATGGCAACAACATCTTTTCATCATGGTCAGTACTTAATGAACAGGCTCAATATTGACTAAGACATAATGCTTGAACTTGATACCCAAGTAAACCTTGTGCTGTTTGAGACGTACTTCACAGTTCTATTTCCAGCAACAGCTTAGTGGCTTGCATATACCTCCTTAATACAGACTTGGGTAACTTGGTTGTGCAATTGAGAAAGTTTTGAGGGAATGGCTAAACTCTTGCTGGTACAATGGTGATTAGTGAACTCGGCACATGAAAAATACTCATGTCTGTTCAGTGACACACCCTGAAGGAGTATGTAGGAGTGTTTTCCTTCAGCCTTCAGAAAGTCCACAGAGTAGAAGTAAAAAAAGGGGATATTACCACCCCTTGCTACTCAAGAAGGAGATCCTGGTTTAACTGAAACCTTCCCTACTGCCGTAAGGTCCTATGTAAGTATCTCCCTGCATCCAGGGTAAACCTTTCGAATCTTCTCCCTTTTGTCTGTTCTCTACTGCTTGCCCTTAGATTGGAATCTGGTTCCTACTTTCCCACCACCCAACTGGGTTTTCTCCCTACTCGGCCTCTTGTTTTCCAACTCCTCTTGATCCACCCTAACCTGCTTCCATTAGACTCCCATGTTTCTTTAGGTCACAGCCTGACCATGCTCAGCCAAAATCACATCTACCCAGACAATATATTTTTGTTTATGCTATGTAATATTTTGGTGAGCAATCACCATATTTCAACATAAGCTCCCTATGGTCATACAAACATGACTAATTCTAGGCATCATATTTTGGATTTCACCTTTGCCCAAACTAACAAGACATGGAAGAAAGAGAAAGCATGAAATATATTTAAGCCAGAGAAGTCCTCTGGCTGTAATTGTTAGAATGCTATTTCATAGCATTAACCAGCAAAACTAGAGAACTGTACCTGAAAATGCTGAAATAAGGGAAAGCAATACCCATTATAAGAGAGTATAAACATTTTAATTTATGAACAAAAATATTAGAATATCAGAGCTATTTTTTCTCCTTATGCCATTTTTCTTTGAGAATCCTTATCTACGTAATTTAAAAACTCAAGTACTTCAAATGAAAAACGATCTGGCAATTTGGAAGTGTAAGCATTTAGTAAAATATAGGACATATTTTGAATACATAAACTGTCACCATGTTCTATGCAAAGTGAATGGAGAACTAACTAAAAATACTTCTAAATTAGTGTTAAATGCACAAAGAAACTATGCTCATTAAAGGAATCTCCAAGACACATCAAAACCATCAATATCTCTGGGTTATCCAGGCAATAAAAAAAAAATCAATTAGAAATGATAGGCATCTCCACCTAACAGATGTCTCTTGTATTTTTCATATAGTATCTGTGCTAATTAGGAAACAAACAATGTAAGACTATTGGCTTTAGAGACAGATCTATGTACTGTATAAGCAAGATTTTTACCATGTGTCAGCAATAAACACATATTGGGTTTCAATTAAAGAAGAGTCTGTGAAGCTAAAAATGGTAAGAAAAGTATGCAGTCATGCTGATGAAGCACCACTTGCAGAAAGGGCTTAACTTTCTTAATATAGCTTTAAACGATGGGTAATTTCCCCCTTTTCAATACTTCCATCCAAGATAAACTCTACTTAACAAGTTATTTGACCTGAACTGGACGATATAACTAGCTGTTTTTGAGAAGAGATAGATGAATGGCTATAGATGGGTCACTAATTTCACACAGCATAACCTGAAGTATCCAAGAGAGATTTAACTTCCTGAATGAGAATTCAATTCAGTTCAGTTCAGTCGCTCAGTCATAGTATTTAGCTAATGAATCCTTCTTCAGGATGTTCATGATAGTCATCTGTGTTTTGCACCTTTGGACTACTGCTCTCCCCAGTCAGCTTCATGGTGTTTCCAGGCAATCCTTCTCCTTTACAGTTGTCCATACTTCCTTCACACTTCATCAAAGTACAGAAAAAAAAAGATTTTTTTTATCAATGATTCACATATCCACTCAGTCAATACTCAGCTGAACACAGAGTAGGTTAACAAAGATGAAATCATCACCAATGGGAAGACAGAAAAGAAGTATACTTCGATATCACATGATAACCATTAAAATGATATATGTATTTATGTGAAGAGGGTAAGCAGAGTGACGCTTGGAGTAGGTAGGATGACTGCACAGTTTATAACGCAAAGCAGGACACTTTCCAAAACAAAATGGATATCCCTAATAATGATACCAGGACCAGTTGTAAAGCTGGACTTATCCATGCTATCTCACATATGTAGTCACCCCAGAGATAAGGAATGGCAACAACATCTTTTCATCATGGTCAGTACTTAATGAACAGGCTCAATATTGACTAAGACATAATGCTTGAACTTGATACCCAAGTAAACCTTGTGCTGTTTGAGACGTACTTCACAGTTCTATTTCCAGCAACAGCTTAGTGGCTTGCATATACCTCCTTAATACAGACTTGGGTAACTTGGTTGTGCAATTGAGAAAGTTTTGAGGGAATGGCTAAACTCTTGCTGGTACAATGGTGATTAGTGAACTCGGCACATGAAAAATACTCATGTCTGTTCAGTGACACACCCTGAAGGAGTAGTAGGAGTGTTTTCCTTCAGCCTTCAGAAAGTCCACAGAGTAGAAGTAAAAAAAGGGGATATTACCACCCCTTGCTACTCAAGAAGGAGATCCTGGTTTAACTGAAACCTTCCCTACTGCCGTAAGGTCCTATGTAAGTATCTCCCTGCATCCAGGGTAAACCTTTCGAATCTTCTCCCTTTTGTCTGTTCTCTACTGCTTGCCCTTAGATTGGAATCTGGTTCCTACTTTCCCACCACCCAACTGGGTTTTCTCCCTACTCGGCCTCTTGTTTTCCAACTCCTCTTGATCCACCCTAACCTGCTTCCATTAGACTCCCATGTTTCTTTAGGTCACAGCCTGACCATACTCAGCCAAAATCACATCTACCCAGACAATATATTTTTGTTTATGCTATGTAATATTTTGGTGAGCAATCACCATATTTCAACATAAGCTCCCTATGGTCATACAAACATGACTAATTCTAGGCATCATATTTTGGATTTCACCTTTGCCCAAACTAACAAGACATGGAAGAAAGAGAAAGCATGAAATATATTTAAGCCAGAGAAGTCCTCTGGCTGTAATTGTTAGAATGCTATTTCATAGCATTAACCAGCAAAACTAGAGAACTGTACCTGAAAATGCTGAAATAAGGGAAAGCAATACCCATTATAAGAGAGTATAAACATTTTAATTTATGAACAAAAATATTAGAATATCAGAGCTATTTTTTCTCCTTATGCCATTTTTCTTTGAGAATCCTTATCTACGTAATTTAAAAACTCAAGTACTTCAAATGAAAAATGATCTGGCAATTTGGAAGTGTAAGCATTTAGTAAAATATAGGACATATTTTGAATACATAAGAAATACTGCCAACATATTAGAGGCTAATCAGCTGCCTAACCTCCCTCTCAAGTGTCAGAATGAAACTATACATACCAATATCAATTTACTCTGCTTTCTTTCATTGGTTTTTCAGATTTTCCCCAGTGGTTAGATTCCTTCCTGTTGTGTATTTTCCTTTTCTAATGTTAGTAAAGCTAATTCAATGTCACTTTTAATATGATAGTGTTCCCAAGTTCAGAGTGGACAACTTCATAACAAAGCAAATTTACTGTGATTTTTTTTTTAGGTTAAACTAATCATAGACATCATCATTTTGAAAGCTAAATGAACTTTTTGAATAAATTAGTTTGTTAGATGGGAATATAGATATAAATAAAACAAAGCCCTTGCACTCAGGAAACCTAAGGCTGAGACAAAGATTAGAAATATATTGACCCAGAAGTTTGGGCAGAGAAGAGAGACAAACGAAAAAATATCATTGACTGATACACTGAGTCACTCAAAGGGACTTTAAATTCCCAGCTTTATAAATGGATGTATCTATTTTATTCACTAACACAAGGTTCAGGGGCTTCCCTGGTGGTCCAGTGGCTAAGACTCTGTGCTCCCAATGCAGAGGGCTGGGTGCACTCCCTGTTCAGGGAACTAGATCCTATATGCCTCAACTAGATCAAAGATTCCACATGCCACAACTAGGAACTGGCACAGCCAGATAAATTAATATATTAAAAATTAATAATTGTCCATTTAAAAAAACAAGGTTCATTGCATTCAAACATATCCATTAAAAAAACTAGGTTCATTCTAGTCTGTGAAGAACACTGACAAATAGTATTAAAACTATTATAGACAAGAGTTTTCATCTAGTCCAACAGTCCTTTATACAGAGAATGATGGTCAGACCATATAAGGAACTTTCTGAAAGTCTCAGAGTTGGGACTACAAATTTCAGTCAAAAGATATCTCATCCAATTAGAGGTTGGTACTCCTAGCAGTTCTAGGTAAAATTCTAATGAGAATGGAAGCTTTAATTCTGCTGTTAATAAATATAAAATGGAAACATAACTCTATAAACAAAAGATTAATTTAGCAGTTTTGTTAGACACAAATATCACCATGTTTTACTAAATGAAACAATTCCAAAATGGAGAGAACAAACTCCATACATGGCAAACTCCAGTGACAAATTCTTTGAATCATTATGAAAACAAATTGAGTTAAACAGTTATTAAGCAAAAAGCATAATTCAGAGGCTCTGAGATATTAAATAGTAATTAGAATGCAAGCAGAATTATATTTGTTGAACTCTGGAGAGCTAAAACAGAATACATAAATGCAAGAATCACATAAAATCCTGCTGTTGTGTTGAGGCCAATTTTTAAAGAAGAGGAAAGAAAAAAATGTATTTGCTCTAAGAGTTGAACTTGGTCCCCTTTTTCTCCTCAGGATCACCGTGAAGATTAGCAATCTTCTTATACTAAAATGAACATATAGACATTTCTACACTGTGAGGATTCAAATATGCTTATCAACTCTTTATATTCATAAATCACTATTTAAACACAATTCTTCTGAAGCTATACCACCAGAAAGTTACATGGGGGAGGAAGTGGCTGTTGAAGAATGCTTAGAAAAAATACAACATTACATAGCAGAAAAATATAAAGTAATTCATAATGGGATTATAGGATTGAAAAGGGTATAAAACAATTTTACATGTCCATAAAAATGTGTAAAACACGACACTTCAATCAATTCAGCAATCGACTTCTGTCAGCAAAATCACAATATTATTGAAAACTAAGAGCAGTGAAACAAGCCAGTAAGACCTTTTCTTTTCAGTTGCTCACAGAAATACATACACCCAGTCAACTGTCTCATGTAATCAGAATGTTAATACTCTCTGATGTGTTGAAAACTGGGTGTGATTGTGATTAATTCACTACAAAACGTAGTTCACTTGTGATTTTGGATAATGGGACTAAATGAGAGTCTATTCTGTCTTCTAGAAACTTACAGGCGAGTTCCCTAGGCTCCCCCAATGTCATCTGACTTAACAGATGTTCACTGGGGAAAACCAGTCATGCATGCAAACCTTTCAAATTTCTAGATTTTTATGCCAGCTCTACACGTTGGCCAAATGCCTTTGTTCCTTTACACAGAAGAGGTTCTGTGTGAGGGATAAACTTCACACAGAACCTTAGCCAAAATACAAGATCTGAAAATGTTTTTGTTTTTTGATAATGTATCCAGCTTTTGCCAGTTGTTGCAATAGAAATACTTGTTCACTCCAAGCTTTGTCATCTTACCAAGAAACAGGACTCGTTAGAATAGAGTTGTAATATGTACTACATAAGCACGTAATATAAATCACACAAGATAAAGTTTTGCTTTAGAACTAAGAAGGGTCTAAGAGAAAAAGGCAGTTTTAAAGTTTTTAAAATCATATATGGTATTTTTCATTGCATCTTCAAGAATCGAGTGTCATCTGATAGCATGTTCCTTTAAACTTAAGACCATCCTTCAGGATTTTTGGATTTTAGGTCTGCAAGTGATGAATTCTAAGTTTATTTTACTTGAAAATGTTTTCATTTCATTTTCATTCTTGAATATTTTTACTAAATGGAGTTGGCTGCGTTCTTTTCTTTCTTTCAGCATTGTAAACCTGCTGCTTTCCTGTCTTTTGATTCCCATGATTCTTCTAAGTCAACATTCATTCAAATAATTATTTTACATATATAACATTTTGGTTTTCTCTGGCTGCTTTAAGACCTCTATATCATTTGTATTCAGCAATTTGAGTATTATATGCTAATGCATTTTTACGTTATCCTGTGTTCTGTCCATTGTGTTCCTTGAGTTCATAAATTTCTGTTTTTAACCAAATGAGGGAAATGTTTTCTCTTTCCTACTTTCATTCTCTTCTCCTTTTGGAAGTCTAAATGCATCTATGTTAGATTTCTTGATATAGTCTCATAGGTCCATGTGATTCTGTTCACATTTATTCAACTTCATTTTTCTTTGTTCTGATTTGATAAATTATATTGATTAACCTGTAAATTCTCAATGTTTTCATCTGCAATATCCACATTTTTTCTGTTAAACCACTGGATATTTTTTCATTCTGATATTATAATTTTAATTTCTAAATTTTATCATTTCTATTTATAGGCTGATATGGCAATGGCATCCCACTCCAGTACTCTTGCCTGGAAACTCCCATGGACAGAGGAGCCTGGTAGGCTGCAGTCCATAGGGTTGCTGAGTCAGACATGACTGAGCGACTTCACTTTCACTTTTCACTTTCCTGCGTTGGAGAAGGAAATGGCAACCCACTCCAGTGTTCTTGCCTGGAGAATCCCAGGGATGGCAGAGTCCATTGGGCTGCCATCTGTGGGGTCGCACAGAGTCAGACACGACTGAAGCGACTTAGCAGCAGCAGCAGCAGCATGTACTGTTTTATTATTTTGAGCATGTTTTCTCTATATCACTGAGTATACGTATAATAGCTTTTTAAATGTTTTGTCTGCCAGTTCCAACACACACCTCATTTCATGGTTAGCCACCTTTGTTGCTTTTTCCTCTGAATATGGGTCACACTGTCCTTGTTCTTTATATGATTAATAATTTTGGATTAGATCCAAAATTGTATGGGAAGTTATGATATGAGTTCTATTAAATTCCTCTGATTTTTTTCCCCCAAACCAATCGATATGCTTAAATTTACACTGAGAGCTCTGTATTTGTGGTTCAAATCTCAGGGTAACTAGATAAGGCTTTTCTCTGTCTCTTATACACATCTCACAGAAATACATACACCCAGTCAACTGTCTCATGTAATCAGAATGTTAATACTCTCTGATGTGTTGAAAACTGGGTGTGATTGTGATTAATTCACTACAAAACGTAGTTCACTTGTGATTTTGGATAGATCCACTCCCCTCCCTCCCTGCCACACACACATTCTCAAGAAAGGAGAGCACTTTCACATGGAATTAGCCTGGAATATAAACCCTTCCTCCACTTCAGTGGCTATTATTTCATAATCATCCTTTCAATCTCCTTGATGGTGTTTGATATTTAGAAGGTGCACTGATAGTCTGAGTGCTTCTCCAAGGTCACCTACGGTTTAGAACAAGGAAACGGAGTGTTTACATAAAGAATTATCTTCACAAAGACCAAAGACGGGCACACATAGAAAAGCTAATGATTGTTTCTAGTGGATGCTACCACGGCCCACACTGTGCCCCATACAGATGTCCTCTACAAGACTGGGGCATCCGATACAGGCTGGGGTCTAGGACCCTTTGCTGCACTGCTTGCAGCTAGACAAACATCTCCTCCAGCAACAAAATACAAAGAAACTATATGGGACTGAAAGTAACAGTGCATGCTGCAGTTGAGGCAAATCCTGAAGCAAAAGATACAAAAAGACCAAAAAAGCCCAACTGCTGCTTTTGAAGAGCCTGGAGCAAAAACTGGGTGTTGGCAGTAAAAGCTGGGTACTGCACATGCCCCTCTGCAGTCAACATCACCAGAGGGGTGGGCGGAACTCCCCAAGCCACCCCACGAGCCCAGTCCCTGGACACACTCCTGCCCATGCGCCAAATGAGAAGGGACAAGCTTGCCGCCACGCAGGGAGCAAGCAAGCAAGGGAACCTGCTGTCTGTTCTTGCTCCCTACTGCTGCATCAGGGGTCCCAATAAAGCCTCACCTGGACTTCCTGTCTGGCCTGTAGTCAATGTCTATTGACTGGGAAAGGCCAAGAACCCTGGTCAGTATCACATTCATCCCCCTGCTGTGGAGTGTGCTGACTCCTAAGTGCTGACTCAGAGCCACCCTCCATTTTTAAAGATTGCCCTGAGGAATGGAAGACAGAAGGTGCTCTCCTTCACTTCTGCAGGGGGATAGACAGCAATCAATAAGTGACTGACACGAGGGGCAAAAAAGATACCCCACCTCAAGGAGGGACAATTCTGGTACAATTCCTAGTCCTGTGCTCCTGTGAGATGAGGCTGAAGTTGACCACAGCCAAGAACATACCTGCAGCTCACTCCCCTTCCCATGTGTAGAATCTTAAATGGATAAGTTGACATGTGCTTGTGTCAAGCCCTTAGCCCTACCAAAGCTCTCCTAAATACTGTGGGACTAAATGAGAGTCTATTCTGTCTTCTAGAAACTTACAGGCGAGTTCCCTAGGCTCCCCCAATGTCATCTGACTTAACAGATGTTCACTGGGGAAAACCAGTCATGCATGCAAACCTTTCAAATTTCTAGATTTTTATGCCAGCTCTACACGTTGGCCAAATGCCTTTGTTCCTTTACACAGAAGAGGTTCTGTGTGAGGGATAAACTTCACACAGAACCTTAGCCAAAATACAAGATCTGAAAATGTTTTTGTTTTTTGATAATGTATCCAGCTTTTGCCAGTTGTTGCAATAGAAATACTTGTTCACTCCAAGCTTTGTCATCTTACCAAGAAACAGGACTCGTTAGAATAGAGTTGTAATATGTACTACATAAGCACGTAATATAAATCACACAAGATAAAGTTTTGCTTTAGAACTAAGAAGGGTCTAAGAGAAAAAGGCAGTTTTAAAGTTTTTAAAATCATATATGGTATTTTTCATTGCATCTTCAAGAATCGAGTGTCATCTGATAGCATGTTCCTTTAAACTTAAGACCATCCTTCAGGATTTTTGGATTTTAGGTCTGCAAGTGATGAATTCTAAGTTTATTTTACTTGAAAATGTTTTCATTTCATTTTCATTCTTGAATATTTTTACTAAATGGAATTGGCTGCGTTCTTTTCTTTCTTTCAGCATTGTAAACCTGCTGCTTTCCTGTCTTTTGATTCCCATGATTCTTCTAAGTCAACATTCATTCAAATAATTATTTTACATATATAACATTTTGGTTTTCTCTGGCTGCTTTAAGACCTCTATATCATTTGTATTCAGCAATTTGAGTATTATATGCTAATGCATTTTTACGTTATCCTGTGTTCTGTCCATTGTGTTCCTTGAGTTCATAAATTTCTGTTTTTAACCAAATGAGGGAAATGTTTTCTCTTTCCTACTTTCATTCTCTTCTCCTTTTGGAAGTCTAAATGCATCTATGTTAGATTTCTTGATATAGTCTCATAGGTCCATGTGATTCTGTTCACATTTATTCAACTTCATTTTTCTTTGTTCTGATTTGATAAATTATATTGATTAACCTGTAAATTCTCAATGTTTTCATCTGCAATATCCACATTTTTTCTGTTAAACCACTGGATATTTTTTCATTCTGATATTATAATTTTAATTTCTAAATTTTATCATTTCTATTTATAGGCTGATATGGCAATGGCATCCCACTCCAGTACTCTTGCCTGGAAACTCCCATGGACAGAGGAGCCTGGTAGGCTGCAGTCCATAGGGTTGCTGAGTCAGACATGACTGAGCGACTTCACTTTCACTTTTCACTTTCCTGCGTTGGAGAAGGAAATGGCAACCCACTCCAGTGTTCTTGCCTGGAGAATCCCAGGGATGGCAGAGTCCATTGGGCTGCCATCTGTGGGGTCGCACAGAGTCAGACACGACTGAAGCGACTTAGCAGCAGCAGCAGCAGCATGTACTGTTTTATTATTTTGAGCATGTTTTCTCTATATCACTGAGTATACGTATAATAGCTTTTTAAATGTTTTGTCTGCCAGTTCCAACACACACCTCATTTCATGGTTAGCCACCTTTGTTGCTTTTTCCTCTGAATATGGGTCACACTGTCCTTGTTCTTTATATGATTAATAATTTTGGATTAGATCCAAAATTGTATGGGAAGTTATGATATGAGTTCTATTAAATTCCTCTGATTTTTTTCCCCCAAACCAATCGATATGCTTAAATTTACACTGAGAGCTCTATATTTGTGGTTCAAATCTCAGGGTAACTAGATAAGGCTTTTCTATACCGTTCTAGTCTGTTTCTTATATAAGTGATCCACTAAGAAGCATGAGCCCTCTGCAGTGTTCATGATGCAGTCCCTTCTAGATTAGTTTTCTCAATTCTCAGTGGACAGCTAGCGCAGACTAGATTCCTTCCTTCTCTCTGACCACCTTGCCGCTCTACAGCTACAGCCTACACTTGAAGTAACAATACAAACGAATGGGAATTTCTTGTCCAATTATTGAGTCTCCTCCAAAATCTGTCAATTAAAAAAATTTTTTTTGTTAATTTTTCAGAATTACTAAGTATTTTCTTTTTTTATTCTGTCCAGAAGTGTAGATGCTGCCACCAGCAGGGTTGGTCTCCAGGAAGTGATTACACCACCAGACTTTAAAGGCGACCTCTGCCTCATTTGTAATTTTACAATAGTTTACTTTCCATAGCAGCCTGTTTTTTGTTTAATGACTAAATATCTTCTCTAACTTTCTGAGAATACAAATTAGAAATTTAAAAATAGTCTTATTGTCTCTAACATTTATTTTGTGTTAAAATTAGTGGGTCTGTTTTATTCAGTTTCTCCTCTCTGAATACCAAAATGGTAAAGGTACTGACTCTGAAGCTTTAATTCCTAATATGGAAATTCTGTTTCAACTTGTGTGCAAGCACTGATGCTGAACAAGAGGGTGCTGGAGGCAAAGGAGCAGATAGGGTGATGTCAGCCCATACCATCAAAAGGCAAAGTTCTTTATATTTTTAAAACAGCTTTCTTGAGGGATACTTGATAAGAAAAGAAATGCACATATTTAATGGGTACAATTTGATAAGCTTGAATACAAGTGAACATCTCTGATGCCATTACTACAATCAAATGAATAGATCTATCCAATAATTCCCAAAGTCTCCTTGTGACCCTTTGTTTTCATGACCGTAATACATTCTGAAGTGTACAATACTGTGGTTTTAACTCTGGGCACCATGTTGTATGGTGGATCTCTAGATTGACTAGCACAATTAAAACTTCATACTCATGTAACAACAGGCCTTGGTTTCCCCCAACTCCTAGTTGGAGGCAACCGCTACTATGTGCCTCTTTTGGATACATCATTTAAGTGTAATCTTTATGTTCTTTTAACTTTTCTGTCTTTCTTTTAACTAGTCTACTGTTCCTATCATGGGACAGCAGCCTTGGTGTTTCATTACATGCACCAATTTGTAAATCCATTTCCATCTTCTACTGCATGGACTGTGAGCTACCATTATTTCTGTTCTGGTTCAGCTTTCTTCTATCCACATTTAGAATTACTGGAAAAAATAAAAATAAAAAGCCTTGGTTTTCTGATTGCCTCTACGCTGTCTTCCTTTATTCTATGTATGCTACTGGCATTTCAAATAATATTTTACAATGAATAAGAAGTCAAAAGTCAACACGTGTCTTCATTTTGAAGAGTCCCAATACAGTTTTAACAGATTACTTTAACAGGAAAAGTAAAAATAAACCAATTAACATGGTAAGCAAATTGAACAGCCTATTTAGTCCGGTAAATACTATCCTTGAATGAAACGTAAGCAAATACTCTCTCAAAGTGAGAGTAGAGGCCATATTTATGGTCCAGATGTAACAATTTTGTGTGAGAGGGGTCTAAAATAATTAACAGCTGGTAACTGATCTATACTAAGCATAAATTGAGACTCTGACCATCCAAGACTCAGGGCTTTTTTTCTCTTTTATCCACTCTTTTGATTCCAAGACCTTTGTTTTCTAAATATGGGAGAATCATAAACTGATAAGAACCTCTGAGAGTAAATGTCACTGGATTGGACAGATCCCCAGTCTGCAAAGCGCTGTCAGCCAATTCAATATTCCGTTCCACCAGTCAATCTGCATAGCTGCTTTGGGGTGATCAGGTCTATGGAAAGCCAGTGAATTCCAAAGGTATGAGTGAGTGCAAATGTAGTTATTTCCTTTCTTCTCCTTCTCTATGAAGTGGCTGGTGATAGAGGAATGTTACTAGTCCAGTTTCTTCCCTCAGCTGCCTGCAGGTGACATTCCCCCATAGACAGCTGCATATCTCTAGACTTGGGATTTCCAACAGGTTACCCCAAAATTGCTCCTTGAAGAAACTGTTTTTGCTGCCAGTTCTTAAAAGACATATGACTAAAATAACTCTGCCATGACTATGGAGACAGAATTTCAGATTCCTTCTTCTTGAACTACTGATTTATATTTTAATACTCATTGAAGGGGAAAATGAATTTGAAGTGTCTTACAATGTAACTGTATGTAATGAGTGTGTTACACACACATACACAGTCTAATTCAAATGCTACAAGTCAAATACAGTCACCTCCTCAGCAAATCTGGTTAACATGATTGAATATGAGAGATAGTTCTAACTCTTCTCGAAGACACTGTAAAGAGAGAAACTTAATTTTCTTTTGAAAGAGGATGTGAAGTAACCAATCAGGGAGTTATCTTCTCCTTGGTACAAAATTTCAAAGTAAGACTATAATATGGAATTTTATAAGTGACTATTGATTAATAACATTTTGTGAAATGCTTAAAAATAAAGATATTTTTCAGTTTTACTTTATTGATTTACTTATTTATTTTTGCCTGATTTATATCAAGCCTTTCAAATAAAGGTTTGATAGAGTATTATTTAACCTCATTCACAAGTCCAACTTATCTCTTTTTATCTATCTATTTATATATTTAGGATTACTAAATTCTGCATCCAGGTGCTGCTCCCGGGGAAGATGTCACCATTTACAGAGTTTGGCAAATGTAAATGTTGCACAACTCCTTCTTTAATTATACTGAATTATCGCAATATTTAGAGACCGTGCACTCCTGCATTCAAGGACCCTTTATGCCTTGTTTAACTTTATTAATCCAAGAGCTTGTCAAAGTAATTTGACTTTTGAAGCTCCTTTTCATAATTGATTTTTAATAAAGCCTAATAAATTACTATGGGGAATGATAGCATAAATAATTCATAACAGTTGCTATATACTGACATTAAAAAAAATAATCACAGTTAAACATTTGATCAATGTCTGATTTTATTGTTTGTTAATTGTCCTACCTTAAAAATCATCATTCACATATATATGAATTGATGAGGGGATCGCTGCAATACATATATTCTACAATCATAAGAAAATTATTGGTCAAATCAGTATGGCTGAAGCAGAAGTCAGTGAAGACATCTGTGAAAATGTTTTACCCAGTCAACAATTTGGAAATTTAAAATTTTCAAAATGTTGAGTCTGATGGCTAGACTTAACATTACTGGCCAACTTTCACGGCATAGCTACACATGTTTCTTTGGCAAAAGCTATTCTTTATGTAATATATCAACTTATAAAATGCCAATAAAGTTATTTTTAATAGTTTCTGTTGGTTAATTTAATTCCCAAATACATACACTATATGATGCGGGTCCACCAGCCTCATCACTCTACCCTACCATTGAAAAGGCAATCACATAATAAGTCTTAAGAAATATATTCCACAAAATAAACAGGTGATCTCTCCACTTTCACAAAGCAGATGGGAACATTAAAATTTCACCAACACACGTGTAGATAAATTGAAATGCTTTTAGAAGGAAAATTTCAAGTGATTTTTATTTTTATTTTTATTTTTTTTATTTTTTTTTTTTAAATTTTATTTTACTTTATTTTACTTTACAATACCGTAAAGAACAGGGTCCACCTTTCTTCAATTCAGTTCAGTGCAGTCACTCAGTCGTGTCCAACTCTGCGACCCCATGAATCGCAGCATGCCAGGCCTCCCTGTCCATCACCAGCTCCCGGAGTTCACTCAAACTCACGTCCATCGATTCGGTATTGCTATCCAGCCATCTCACCCTTTGTCGTCCCCTTCTTCTCCTGCCCCCAATCCCTCCCAGCATCAGAGTCTTTTCCAATGAGTCAACTCTTCACATGAGGTGGCCAAAGGACTGGAGTTTCAGCTTTAGCATCATTCCTTCCAAAGAACACCCAGGACCGATCTCCTTCAGAATGGACTGGTTGGATCTCCTTGCAGTCTGAGGGACTCTCAAGAGTCTTCTCCAACACCACAGTTCAAAGCATCAATTCTTTGGCACTCAGCTTTCTTTACAGTCCAACTCTCACATCCACACATGACCACTGGAAAAACCATAGCCTTGACTAGACAGACCTTTGTTGGCAAAGTAATGTCTCTGCTTTTGAATATGCTATCTAGGTTGGTCATAACTTTCCTTTCTTACTGCCTCAGATAGAGAGGAAAAGTAATTCATATGTTTAAATTAGCTTTGAGTAATGGTGAAGAGAGATTTGAATGAAAGTAATTATCGGGTGTATAATCTCATTAACTTGAAATAAAAATGAACTGGGGAACTGCAGTTCTGAGTATTCGTTTCCCAAATCTGTTCATAAAAGCATACATACCGTCCAACTTTTCTCCTATATCACCAACAATATATTCAGAGAAAATAATTTTGTAATGAGTAATATAAGACTTGGAAAACATAAAGAGGAGAAAAATAAAATTTGGATCAAGGGTGGTTGATGCATCCAAAGAGCATACATAAGGATCCTTCAGAGACTCAAAAGAATAATTTTACTTCAAATTTAAATTATTTAACACAGCCTTTCCTCATTATTTATTGCTTTCAAGTTTACAAAATACTATATGTGCATAAGTTTTAAAGATTCAAACTATCAAAATATATAGTATAGAAACAGTATTCTTCTTTCATTTTCTTTCAGCATATCATTTATGAGCTTCTAGTGAGATCTACTGGGCATGTATATATTATATATCGTATATTTTTATAAGTAAATACAATGTATACTGAACTTTTTCCAGCCACTTATGTTTTTAATTTAAAATATACCATAAACCCCATTTTATGACAGTTCATATAGATTAGCTTCCTATGAAACCTTGCAGAATATTCTGCAATATGCAGATAATGTAATTTATTTATCTAGTTTTCTACTGAAGGATATTTAAGTGATTGTCATTGATTTTATATTATACATGGTGCCCTAAAATACGTTCCATTATGTGTACACAGAACCTTCTTAAGAATATGTATAGATAGCAACTCTGAAGTGGTAGGTTTGAAATGTGTAAAGGATAATGTACTTTGAATATTCCACTTGGGTGCAATCATAGCTTCTGTTCATCTGTGGATGTGCATGGAAGCTGTGAAATAAACTTGCAGAAAACTTTTACCATTTTTTTGACCTTGTTCTTGGGATTTCATTATTATTGGGAATTATTTTTAAATATGCTAGCATCAAGATGTCAGGTGTCTTTGAACATTTCAGCCCCAAAATGTTTGAAATATGCTTTCATGACAGCAGAGAGGGATAAAAACTGAAGTACTACCATTAGGTGCTCTTACAAAGGCAAGCACAGGCATCATCTACTTATTATAAAGGAGCTTCTATTGAAATTGCTGCAGAATTTTATATTTTGAGTAGTCACAGGAGGGGAATTACAATATTATGCTGCTGCAAAAGAAATCTTTGCATTATACACCATGATGAATATTTGATTCCCAGACTTATTTTTCATTCCTTGCCTCTCTAAATACATCAGAAACTACATTCTTTTTTGTCCAAAACATTTGGAAATAACCCTGATTTTTTAGAGTCTCAAGCTAGCCATGTTTTTAAAATGACTTGTTCTTTAAGACATTTTCAGGATGTTTACAGTTTAAGAACGTTTAGGGTTTATTACTGCACCTTTGACAACTGAATACATTGTATTTAAATAACAGATTTTATCCTGATCATGAATATTTTTGTCTTGAGTGTGTTAGTCGTGCAGTCATGTCCAACTCTTTGCAACCCCATGGACTGCAGCCTGCCAGGCTCCTCTGTCCATGTAATTCTCTAGGCAAGAACACTGAAGTCGGTAGCCTTCTCCAGGGGATCTTCCCAACCCAGGGATCGAACCCAGGTCTCCTGCATTGCAGTCAAATTCTTTACTGTCTGAACCACCAGGAAAGCTTGAATTGGACACAGTTCCAGCTCTGAGGCTCACAGTATCTCTAAGAATATGGCAGCAGGTTAGGGAGAAAATGTGGAGTGAGTACCACTTGTCCTGATCCAAATGGGATAACTTCAATATGAGGATATCATGAGACTCTGGGTCATAAATGACAACTGTTTCTACCTATGGGAACTGTAAAAGTAAAACCTGTTTCCATTTTTCACTATAAAGATGCTTTATAGGTTGAAGTAAAAAAATCTGTGGTCATGCTTCACACTTCTGTCATATACCAATTGTGGCACTTGGAACTGTCACTTACCCTCCTAAGCCCCAGTGTCCTTGCCTTTGAAAGTGAAGAGTACAACAATTATCAATCACAGGCTTTTTCACCATGTTGCTCCAGAGGAAATATGCCCTTTTGCTTTGTCTTCATCCCACTCCTCATCCCCACCAATCTCTGCTGGTAACATTGCTAGAATTTTGCAACCCATCTCTAAATTCATCCCCCTTGGAAATATTACTATCTTCTTTTTGACAGAAGTTGTTACTCCCTGTGTGAGATACCATGACACATCTCATGCAACTCTACTATAATAGAACAGGGAGGAGGAATTGGAAATTAACACATTTTTGGAGAACTTTCTGTGTGCCAGGCACTGTGCAAAGGATGTTCACACATTCTCAGTTAATTTTGAAAACAACTTTTAAAGGAGGTGATGATATTTCCATTACTCAAGTGAGAAAAGAGCCTCTGGTGGTTAAAGTCATAGAGCTGGGGATCAGGGAGCTCACACAAGAGCCCATTTCAGACGATGCTGGGGTTTGTATTCTTTATGCTAAGTAGCACTCACTGTATTGGTTTATTATTTTACTTTATATTATACATTTGGAGAAGGCAATGGCAACCCACTCCAGTACTCTTGCCTGGAAAATTCTATGGACGGAGGAGCCTGGAGGGCTGCAGTCCATGGGGTCTAGAAGAGTCAGACACGACTAAGCGACTTCACTCTCACTTTTCACTTTCATGCATTGGAGAAGGAAATGGCAACCCACTCCAGTGTTCTTGCCTGGAGAATCCTAGGGACGGGGGAGCCTGGTGGGCTGCCGTCTATGGGGATGCACAGAGTTGGACACGACTGAAGTGACTTAGCAATATATTATATATTACCCTTGTGTTTTTTTTTCCTGAAGATTCCATATATATGGCATTCTTTTCAACAGTTTAATCCTGAAGTATAATTCACATAATATACAGTTCAGTGAAGTGGTTCAATGGTTTTTAATCATTCACAAATATGAGCAATTAAAACCATAGTCAGGACTTCTCTGGTGGCCCAGTGGTTAAGAATTGTCCCCCAGTGCTGGGGACACATGTTAGATCCCTAGTCCAGGAGGATTCCACATGCCATGGGGCATTGAAGCCCGTAGGGCACAACTACTGAGCCCGTTTATTCCAGAGCCCATTCTTCACAACAAGAGAAACCACCACAATGAGAAGCTCATGGACACAATAAAGAGTGGCCCCCACTCACTGCAACTAGAGACAGCCTGCAAGCAGCAATGAAAACACAGTCAGCCAAAAAATAAATAAATGAAACAAAGAAAATCAACATATATTTAAAAAAAAAGTCAGTTTTAGAAAATTTCATCATTTCTAAAAGAAACTTTGGCTATCACCCTTTAGTTATCAGCCCCCTACCAATCCACTCCTAGCCCTAAGTAACCACCAACCTACTTTCTGTCTCTATGAAACTGAAAGTGAAAGTGAAGTCTCTCAGTCATGTCCGACTCTTTGCAACCCCATGGACTCTAGCCTACCAGGCTCCTCTGTCCATTGGATTTTCCAGGCAATAGTACTGGAGTGAATGGACTCGTATTTTATATGTGGATGTATGTAACTGCTTTCTATCACTAGCATAATGTTTTTTAAGGTCTATACAAATAGTGGCATGTATCAGTACTTCATTTCTTTTTATGGCTGAATACTACTCTATTTTATCTGTAGAACACATCTTGTTTATACATCTATCAGTTGATAGACATCTGTATTGTTTCCACCTTTTGGATATTACTTTGTGAATAATTATGCCATAAACATTCATATACAAGTTTCTGTGTAGACATGTTTTCATTTATTTTGGTATATAGTGAGGAATGGAATTATTGGGTCATAAGGGAGCTCTTTGTTCAATCATCTGAAGAACTGCCAGACTGTTTTCTAAATTAAATGCACTGTTTTTTTTTTTTTTTTTTTCCCACTAGCAGCATATGAAAGTTCTAGTTTCGCCACATCATTGTCAACACTTGTGATTATCTAACTTTTTGATCTTAGCCACCCTAGTGTGTATCAAGTGATATCTCTCTCACTGAGATTTTGGTTTACATTTCCCCGATGACTAATATGGTGAACATCTTCTCATGTACTTATTGGCCATGTATATATCTTACTTAGAGAAATGTTGATTCAAATTCTTCACTCATTTTTAAATTGGGTTATTTATCTTTTTATTACTGAGTTGTGTTTATATGTATATTCCAGATACGTCTTAATCAGACACGTAGTTTGCAAATATTTTCTGCATGCTGTGTTTTCATTTTGTTTATACTGTCCTTTAAACATTTTAAATTTTAAATGCCATAACATTTTAAATTTTGATTTAAAAGTATTAATCTCTTTGGCTTTCTTCTTGCCTCCTTCCCTGTACTGAGGACAATTATCTTAAAAGTTCAGTGCTGGCAACTTGGTCATAAGTGACTGCCCATAAAACTGAATTGAGCTGAACTGGACAAATCTTCTTGGTTGCTATGAGGATCCTGTGAGATAACTGAAGCCAACGAGGTCTGAGGCCATCAAAGTGCTGAGTAAAGATCAAAGGTCACAAGGTCTGAGTTTCAACTTCACCAGGACAAAGAATTTTCAAGTGTCTATGAATGTTACATGAATAAGGTTTTCATTTTGCAATTTAAATTTCAATACCTTCCTGGGAGTTCCGTCATTTATTGGTTTTGAATTACATCAAATGATTTTTCTGCCTCTATTGAGATGGTTCTTTTTCCTTTATTCTGTTAATGTAGTGAATCCCACTGATAACTTTTCAAATGCTAATCTTGGAATTCCTGAAATAACTACTGAGTCATGACATATTTTTTATAGATTACTTTCATAACATTCTGGTTAAATTTCATTATAATTTGATAATATTTTGGAGTTTTGTATATTTTCATGATATACCAGCTTGCAATTTTCTTTTGTTGTAATATTCTTGTCAAATTCTCATTTCGGCATTAGTCTGGCTTTACAAGAAAGCTGAGAAGTATGTTCTCTCTTTCCTAAAAGATTTTGTAAAAAATTTGGTACAATTTCTTTTCTAAATGTTCAGAAAAATTTACCTGAGTAGCTATCCTATCTTGAAAATTCCTTCATAGAGAAGATGCTAAATCATTTCTTTTGTAAAGATATTAGGAATAGCCATATTTTCTATGACTTCTGATCCATAATGGTAAGTTTCATTTTTCAAAGTTTTTTTAAAATTCATTAAAATTTTGAGTAATAAGCATAATACATTTCACTAAATTTTTAATGTTTAGACGCTCTGCAGTATGATGCTTCTTTTTCATTCCTGATATTGGAGATCTGTGTTACCTTTCTTTTTTCCTGATTAGTTTTGCCATATGCTTTTCAATTTTATTACTTAAATACTTTAATCTGCTCACTGAATTGTATATTTGTGCTCTTTTTTTTTCTGCTCTCATCTTTCTTATTTTTTTCTTTCAAATTTTGGGATTGAGTTTGCTCTTATTTTTCCAGCTTTCTAAGATGAATTTTAGTAATTGGTTTTCTACTTTCCTAATATAGGCATTTATTGTTATATAGTTGGTGACATCCCTCAAGTTTGGTACATAAATTAAAAAGTTTCTCATTCAAAATTTCAAAAAAATTCTCTGAAGAAAAAATAATTCTCTGATTTTTTTTTTTCCTTTGATCAAAGAGGCTTTTTTAGAAATGTGTTTCTTATTTTCCAAACTTACTTTTAGTTACTGATTTCTAGTTTAATTTCACTGTGGTCAGAGAAAACATTCAATATGACACCCCCACCCCAACACACACACACACACAAGATTTACTCTTTCCTCCATTAGGAAGAGAGGACTAGTGATGGATCTCCTCTATTCATTCCATAACGGAACCAGATGGAGGTTAGCTTGCAGGTTTATTTGGACTTGTTTCACTTCTGGTTTTATCTCTTCAGAGAAATACCTGTGATATGTCTGTTTAGACTCTCCTTCTGTTGAGGATTTGTGCTGTTCACATTAGGAGCCTGAGGAAGACTCTGTACTGTATTTCCCTTCCAGGCCTCCAACACCCTCTGCTGCCTCTGATCCCAGCAAGACTTTCTGGAGATAAATAACCATCTTTTAGATTTCAGTATGTCACACCAGCCTGTGAAGCTGTCAAAATCTGCAAATTTATTGTTTTCCTAGTAAAGACACACTAACAAGGACAAGCCAGAGCCTCCACTCATCTCCAGATCTGGCAAATGGTTAACTGTCTCAGCTCACCCAGGAAGGGTTTCCCTAGCTTTGCTTCTCCATCTTTTCTGATCTCTTTAATAATGTGATACATTCAGGTGTTGAACTTTGGGGTTTTTTTAGATGTTGTTGGAGGATGGGTGAGCTGCCAATACCTAGAACAAGCTTATTGGAAGCAGGGGTCCCCTTTGTGACTTCCTATATTTGTTTTTCCTTAGTCACTACTTTGATTTACTTTTTGTTAGTATGCAAACTGAGTTGAATAGGAAGCTTTGCCTCCTTGACACTTCTCACACATATAGATGTCAGGTAAAATACAATAAGAAATGTAAGATATACAGACTTCCCAGGTGGTGCTAGTAGTAAAAATCCACCTGCCAATGCAGAAGAGGTAAGAGATGCAGGTTCAAGGCCTTGGTTGGGAAGATCCCCTTAAGAAGGAAATGGCAACCCACTCCAGTGTTCTTGCCTGGGAAATCCTATGGACAGAGGAGCCTGGCAGGCTACAGTTCATGGGGTTGCATCTGAGCATCTGAGAACAGAACTACACTACACACACAATCTTAGGAGCAAGTGGAAAACTCAAAGTACCAGTGGTAGCAATGAACTTCTCCCACACAGGTCTAAGTAGGAGATGAAGCCAGAAGGAATAGAGTTTATTGGAAACAGATATATTCATTGGATGTGATGGAACATCCCAGGAGAAACTCATACACAGTAGAGACTAAGTAATCATCTTTTTCTCCCATAAACGCTAGGAAAGAGAACAACAGAAGCAGCAACTACAATGAAACCTTTAGATAGTTAAGTGTCTAGAGACACCATCATTAGGCCAAGGCCGGGAACACAAACCTGCAGTAGCCCTAGGTGTGGAGGGTTAGTCTCAATTACTAAACTCATAGTTTATTAAGCCAAGAAATTAACTGAAATCGCTCCTGTAAAATAGTTAGGGCTTCTGTAGAAGAAAGTTCATATCAAAGCCCTAAGAATACCCCCATGGCTTAGAATAAGACCCCTAAAAACAATGGCAGCTGAAGAGGAGGTTGCAGAAACATAGAAAGCACTTGAAGAAATACCATGATATTAAAGTTAGTAGACAAAGAAATGGGAGGGCTGCTACCCAGGAATACAGATAATAGAGCAATTGGAAAAATAATTTTAATTTAGTATATTTTAAATAGAAAAGTAACAAAGAATGTTTCCTCTATGCTGATCTGAAAGTACTCTTCCTACAAACACCTAGGAAGCCTGGGTAAAATGCAACAAAAGAATATTTTAAAGGCATAAAAGCACATTTGCAAATAAAAAGTAAAGCACCAGGTGTTGAAATGAAGAGAGAATAAAAATCAAAATTCTAAGCCTCTGTTTATTATTACTACCCCAGAGGCTGAAGAGAGGGAAAGAAAGCCAGGTGGGTGCATGCCTCTGTCACATTTGGGTTTGGGTTTTGGTACCCTTTTATAGACAGGTAAAAAGGGCTTACTTGGGGTGTGATGTTGGAATAAAGATGACTACACAAAGCTGGAAACTAGAAAGGACCACAGGAACTAGAAAAAATGCTAACTTACTAGCACAGGTGGATCATGGAGTCTTCTCTGTTTCTCTTGTGGAACTGATTAAAAGGTTGCTCCTGAGATATCCAACCCTGAGGGAGGAATCTGTATGAGAACATCATAAATTACTGTTTTAAATGACTGCAGAAATAAAAGGAATAACTGAACCTAATGACATGAAGAGACATCATGACAAAAGGGAAGAAGCAGATTTATTTAAAGAAAATCACAAAAAATTTCTTTAGAAAAAAATTAAAACTGAAATACAGAGTACAGGGAGGAGAGAACAAAAGTATGGAAGAAAGATTAAGATACATGGAGTATGGGAAGAGAAGCTACGAAGCTGTGACAATAGTCCAAGAGACAATGGGAAAGGGTTTTGAAAGTTAATGGGAGGAAGTCTTGTGTTTAAGAGGCATAAACATGAGTCTCAAGCATGATAAATAATAAATCTACAACTATATGACTTGCATACAAATATAGAGAAAAATTATTTCAACAACAAACAAAAAGAAAAAAACTACTTCAAAAGGAATAATAATGAAAGTGGTCACAAACTTTTCAGTATAGAATAACAGAGACCTGTATAAAAATGAGCAAACCAAATAAATAGGAAGCTTGGTAAACAAATGGAAAAACAAAAACCAACATGGTGTAAATGAATGCAAATTTATCAAGAATTCTCAGTAATATTAAATAATTAAACATGTAATTTATAAAATAAAAATTTATAGATTAAATAAGAAATAAAAGGCTTCCCTGGAGGCTTAGTGGTAAAGAATCCATCAGCCAATACAGGATACAAGGGTTAGAGCCCTGAGCCAGGAAGATCCTGCAAGCCTCAGAGCAACTAAGCTTGTGAGCCATAACTACTGAGCCTGTGAGCAAGTACTGAGCACATGCACTGAAGCCCGCAGCGCCCTAGAGTCCATGCTATGCAACGACAGACGCCACCACAGTGAGCAACCTGCACACTGAAACTAGAGAGTAGCCCCTGCTCGCTGTAACTAGAGAAAGCCCATGCAGCAATGAAGACCCAGTGCATCCAAAAATAAAGTTAAAAACAGAGAGAAAGAAATGTCTGCTCTATATTAAACCATATACCATGGAGAACTGCAGAAGGAAAGTTAAAAGAACTGGTATTTTCTTAAATTATTTATTACTTAATCTATGTGCAGGTCAAGAAACAACAGAACCAGACATGAAACAACAGCCTGGTTCAAAATCAGGAAAGGAGTATGTCAAGGCTATATATTGTCACCCTGCTTACTTAACTTATATGCAGAGTACATCGTGCAAAATGCCAGGCTGGATGAAGCACAAACTGGAACAACATTGCCAGGAACAATAATAATAATCTCAGATATGCAGATGACACTATCCTTATGGCAGAAAGTGAAAAGTAACTAAAGAGCCTCTTGATGAAAGTGAAAGAGGAGAGTGAAAAAGCTGATTTAAAACTCAACATTCAAAAAATGAAGATCATGGCATCTGATCCCATCACTTCATGGTAAATAGATGGGGAAAATCATTTTCCCCATAGAGAGATGGAGAGATCATTTGCAGTGATCTCCAAAATCACTGCAGATGGTGACCACAGCCATGAAATTAAAAGATGCTTGCTACTTGGAAGAAAAGCTATGACAAACCTAGATAGCATATTAAAAAGCAGAGACATCACTTTACTGACAAAGGTCTGTCTAGTCAAAGCTATGGTTTTTCCAGTAGTCATGTTTGGATGTGAGAATTGAACTATAAAGAAAGCTGAGAGCCAAAGAATTGGCTCTGATGCTTTTGAACTGTGGTGTTGGAGAAGACTGTTGAGAGTCCCTTGGACAGCAAGCAGATCCAACCAGTCCATCCTAAAGGAGATCAGTCCTGAATATTCATTGGAAGGACTGATGCTGAAGTTCCAATAGTTCGGCCACCTGATGTAAAGAACTGACTCATTAGAAAAGACCCAGATGCTGGGAAAGATTGAAGGCAGGAGGAGAAAGGGATGACAGATGATGAGATGGTTGGATGGCATCACCAACTCGATGGACAAGAATTTGAACACCCTCCGGGAGTTGGTGATGGACAAGGAAACCTGATGTGCTGCAGTCCATGGGGCTGCAAAGAGTCAGACATGACTGAGTGACTGAACTGAACGAGAAATACAGAAATTAATATAAAATGTATTTGTTTCCTCAGTTTCAATAGCCATGCATTAGAAATAGTCATTTTGAAAAGTGACAAATTATGCCTAAAATTTTCTCGCACTTTATCTATTACATGACCTGCAACATAACTTCTTGGCCCCCAAAACTCCACCCATATTTATGGGGAGATTCACAATAAAGGGAGATGGAAAAAAAAGCAAACCCACGAACCTTGAAACAGATCCTACCACATCCCATCCAAACCAGTGATATCAATTGCCTGATGAACATTCAGTCTCTCTCACCTACCCTCTCCAATAGGGTAGTAACATTGTAATAACATTAGGATTCAGAGTTTGTAGTATAAAGTGGGCAAATACATCTCTTTCACTGAAACCCATTCTTTATTTTTTATATTAATAATTCAAAATAATTTTATGCTAATAATTGATTCAAGAGCAAAATGATTCTATTGTTTTAATCTTGGGCATTTACATGCAGTGTTATTGGGCAGTATATTTCCTATTTAGTGAAATGTCCTGTTTCCAAATCTAGAGGCACTTTACAAACCTATAGGCCACTGTAAGTCTGACTCCCTTAAGACAAAATGCAAAAGTCAGAAGTCAAGAAACACCTGGAGTAACAGGCAAATTTGGCCTTGGAGTACAGAATGAAGCAGGGCAAAGGCTAATAGAGTTTTGCCAAGAGAATGCACCAGTCATAGCAAACAACCTCTTCCAACAACACAAGAGAAGACTCTACACATGGCCATCACCAGATGGTCAATACCAAAATCAGATTGATTATATTTTTTGCAGCCAAAGATGGAGAAGATCTATGCAGTCAGCAAAAACAAGACCGGGAGCAGACTGTGGCTGAGATCATGAACTCCTTATTGCCAAATTCAGGAAGAAAGTAGGGAAAACCACTAGACACTCAGGTATGACCTAAATCAAATCCCTTATAATTAGACAGTAGAAGTGACAAATAAATTCAAGGGATTAGATCTGATAGAGTGCTTGAAGAACTTGGGATGGAGGTTTGTGACATTGTACAGGAGGCAGCAATGAATACCATCACCAAGAAAAAGAAATGCAAAAAGGCAAAATGGTTGTCTGAGAAATAGCTGAGAAAAGAAGAGAAGAGAAAGGGAAAGGAGAAAAGGAAATATATAACCCTGTGAATGCAGAGTTCCAAAGAATAGAAAGGAGAGATGAGAGCCTTCCTCAGTGATCAATGCAAAGAAATAGAAGAAAACAATAGAATGGGAAAAACTAGAGATAGCTTCAAGAAAATTAGAGCTACAAATAGCTGAGAAAAGAAGAGAAGAGAAAGGGAAAGGAGAAAAGGAAATGTATAACCATGTGAATGCAGAGTTCCAAAGAATAGCAAGAAGAGATAAGAGAGCCTTCCTCAGTGATCAATGCAAAGAAATAGAAGAAAACAATAGAATGGGAAAAACTAGAGATAGCTTCAAGAAAATTAGAGCTACCAAGGGAACTTTTCATGCAAAAATGGGCTCAAAAAAGAAATGGTATGGACCTAACAGAAGCAGAAGATATTAAGAAGAGGTGGCAACAATACACAGAAGAACTATACAAAAAAGATCTTCATGACCCAGATATCACAATGGTGTGATCACTTACCTAGAGTCAGACATTTGAAATGTGAAGTCAAGTGGGCCTTAGGAAGCATCACTACGAACAAAGCTAGTGGAGGTGATGGAATTCCAGTTGAGCTATTTCAAATCCTAAAAATGATGCAGTGAAAATGCTGCACTCAATATGCGAGCAAATTTGGAAAACTCAGCAGTGGCCACAGGACCGGAAAAGGTCAGTTTTCATTCCAATCCCAAAGAAACGCAATGCCAAAGAACGCTCAAACTACCACACAATTGCACTCATCTCACATGCTAGTAAAGTAATGCTCAAAATCCTCGTAGCCAGGCTTCAACAGTACTTGAACTATGAACTTCCTGTTGTTCAAGTTGGATTTAGCAAAGGCAATGGAACCAGGGATCAAATTGCCAACATCCGTTGGATCATCAAAAAAGCAAGAGAGTTTCATAATAACATCTACTTCTGCCGTATTGATCATACCAGACCTTTGGCTGTGTGGATCACAACAAACTGTGGAAAATTCTTCAAGAGATGGGAATACTAGACCACTTGACCTGCCTCCTGAGAAATCTGTATACTGGTTAAGAAGCAACAGTTAGAACTGGACATGAACAACAGACTGGTTCTAAATCGGGAAAGGAGAATGTCAATTCTGTATATTGTTACTCTGCTTATTTAACTTACATGTAGAGTACATCATGAGAAATGCTGGATGGGATAAAGCACAAGCTGGAATCAAGATAGCTGCAAGAAATATCAATAACCTCAGATACGCAGATGACACCGAACTTAAGACAGAAAGTGAAGAAGAACTAAAGAGCCTCTTGATGAAAGTGAAAGAGGAGAGTGAAAAAGTTGGATTAAAACTCAACATTCAGAAAACTAAGATCATGGCATCTGGTCCCATCACTTCATGGCAAATAGATGGGGAAACAATGAAAACAGTGACAGACTTTATTTTCTTGGGCTCCAAAATCACTGCAGATGGTGGCCACAGCCATGAAAAATAAGACACTTGCTCCTTGGAAGAAAATCTATGACAAACCTAGACAGCATATTAAAAAGCAGAGACATTACTTTGCCAACAATGGTCCATCCAGTCAAAGCTATGGTTTTTCCAATAGTCATGTATGTATGTGAGAGTTGGACTATAAAGAAAGCTGAGCACTGAAGTATTAATGCTTTTGAACTGTGGTGTTGAAGAAAACGATTGAAAGTCCCTTGGATTGCAAGGAGATCCAACCAGTCCATCCTAAAGGAAATCAGTCCTGAATATTCATTGGAAGGACTGATGCTGAAGCTGAAACTCCAGCACATTCGTCACCTGGTGAGAAGAACTGACTGGTTGGAAAAGACCCTGATGCTGAGAAAGATTGAAGGTGGTGGGAGGAGAGTGGGATGACAAAGGATGAGATGGTTAGATGGCATCACCGACTCAATGAACATGAGTTTGAGTAAACTCCAGGAGTTGGCGTGCTGCAGTCCATGAAGTTGCAAAGAGTCGGACATGACTGAGTGATTGAACTGAACTGAATACTAAGAATCTGAAAGCTACACTAAAACTTGAACACCGTACTTTTAGCTAGTCCTTCAAGCCTTTATTCCAGTCCATTTTCTTGTAGTTTAGACTAATGCTAACAACACTTAGTATCTGGTTTCTCAATCTAGGGTGCAAAATAAAGAGCCAAATAGAAAAGGAAGACGGGAGGGCTTCTGGAAAGGAAAACAAGGGCACAAGTAATCAATGACACCTATTAGCAACAATACCTAATTAGTGCTGCCTAATTAGGTGACACCTATGTTTGGTCACTAAGTCATGTCCAACTCTTTTGTGACCCCTGGACTTCAGCCCACTAGTCTCCTCTGTCGTTGTGCAATCCATTTTTTTTTTTTAATCCAAGTGATCTAACATCCAATTGGTAAATTGAGGATGGATATGATTGTAATATGAAAAAAAATCTTTGGTCTTACAAGATTTTCCCCAACACAGTAGTGACTTGAAACGTTCAAGGGTAAGTTTCCTCACATGGAAAAAGAAAGACTAAGCAATATATACAAACAAATGTGCAAAAGTGGAACTCCTAAAGAGTATTGATACCTACTTTCAGTGAAAGCAAGAGCTGGCTGATATGGCCAATACACTTTCAGGGGGTCCCCAATGACTCAGACACTTAAATAATCCCTTCCTCTTGAATATGGTTGGAACCTGCTACTTTAAGCAGAGTATCTTGAAGGTGAAGGGATAGCAGTTCCAGGGATGAAGTTATGTCAGGTAAGAAGACTGGAATAGAGAGTCACCTTCTAGCCTAGAAATAGCTTCAATGTTGCAAGAGGGGGTTGAGTGAGAGTCTGTAAGAAGGACGTGAGACAGGGTCATATAGGCAGCCCGAGAGGCTGAGGGCAGCCCTCACCCACCGCCAGCAAGAAGAGGAGGACCTCAGTCCTGCAATAGCGAGGAACTGGATTCTCCCAACAAGTATGTAAGCTGGGAAGGGGACCCCAAGATCCCCAGAGAAAAACAGCCTGGGTGTCACCTGGGTTGCCATCCTGAGCAGAGGACCCAGCTTAACCAGTCAGACTGTGATCCAAAGAAATTGTGAGCTAATGAATGTGCCCTGTCTTAAGTCCCTAAGCTGGTGATAATTTATTACACAGCAATAGAAAACAAGCGCAATTGTTTTAGTGGCTTGAAAAACTGCCATACTTTCCATCATGTTAAATTATATGAGGAACTGGGGAATACGGATGAAGAAGCTGCAAAGATATTTCCCTCAGGATTAGAATAATTGACATCGACACTCTAGATTAGATTTTTAGTTTTAAAGAAACTTTCTCCCAAGCAAATGACCTCGAGTTCTTCATTTTGAAGGAAGCAGACCAGTTTTAGGCTGCAAAGAATCGGGTGGTTGAGATGGTTGTGACAATGATATTGATGACAGTGAAGATTAAACTGTGCTAGGCTTTGCTTTGTTTTGATTTTTAAATTTCTTCCAGTGTTATAGACACAGAGTTTCATAACTTTTTTATGTTTTTTGTCTTTGCTCTATCTTTCCCATAAGCTCTATAAATTTTAGTGTGGGGTATGCATGCACACACATACATTTAGCCTTTAAACAACACAGTTTGAACTGCACTTTTTCAACAGTAAACACCCTAGTACTACAGGACCCAGGGTTGGTTGAATCAGCAGATGCAGAACAGTGGATACTGAGGAACTTTTACACACTGAGAAATTTATACTGAAATATTTTGTTGTGCAGGGGGCTAGCTCCCCTAACCCTGTGTGGGTCAAAGTTCAACTTCAAGAAACATACACACAAACATGCACACTGACAGATATATACAACACAAATATAGACAGAGATATACACATACACTCAAAGATATAGGTATACATTCACACTCATACACACATATATGGCATTATAGCAGAGACACATATATTCTCCATTCTCCCTCTCCATTCTCACAAATCACAAATAACAGCAGAGTGGAGATACTATACACTTACCTTCTCCTTTGGACGCTGTTCTCTTTAAGGTACAATGAGTCCACTAGAAAATTAAAGTCTTGTATGTTCTGTCTTAAGGCCCACCACAAATTTCTGGGTAAGTGTCAGTCTAGTAGGGATGAGGGTTATGCTCAATGTTTGGTTCTCCGATATCTTCTCTGCCACACTTCTGCCGCTGCTAAGTCACTTCAGTCTTGTCCGACTCTGTGCGACCCCATAGATGGCAGCCCACCAGGCTCCCCCCTGCCACACTGACATACACTGTATATGGTGCTGGTAAAGAAATCATATTTTCATACAAATACTCATTTTATTAATTAAGGTCAATATAACGGGCATATTTTTTACTAAAACAACCACTATAACTGTGTCAATAAAGCTTCTCCGTATTTCCAACCAGATGTATATTAATTCTTGTTTCTTGTCTCCTGGGGTGTAAAACAAATTATTTTTCAATAGAGAAGAGGTGATATGCCATAAGATAGAACAGGGGTTATCAAACTATGACCCATATGTCACAATCCTGCCCAGTCTCTGTTTCTACAAATAAAGTTTTATTGGAACATAGTCACATTCATTCATTTACATATCATCCATGACTTCTTTGGAGCTACAATGGTATAGTTGAGAAGTTGTGACAGACAGCATGGTCCAGAGAACTGAATTAGAAATGACATAGAATATGTACTATTTCTCCTTTTAGAAAAAAATGTGCCAACCCCTGAGATTGAATCCTAGGTCTCTAAAAACCACAATTAGAGTTTCTATTTCTCTTGCCTGTTCTCCACCCCAGAGTAAGGCATCAATTGGTTACCTGTGCAATCAGTAACTCCTATCTTCCTAAAAGTACATTAAGAGATAGAAAATGATTCCATCAACCACTGTTACTTCTTCTTTAAGCAAATAAGGAAAAGTAAGGGATTTTAAAAGTTCTTATTTTGGCAAAAGAAGTCGATTTGATCTTATGTTGGGAAAAAAAATAATTGATAACTTAATTCCAGTCCTTGCATCCACATTTGTGATGATTTTGCCTACTTTATACAGTAAGTCCCTGACATTCAAATACATTCCATTTCAAAAGCAAGTTTTTAGGACCAACTTGTTCATAAGTCCAACAACCTAGTTGGCCTAGGTACCCAACTGATCAGCTATGTAGCATTGTACTGTAATAGGTTTATAATACTTTTCACACAAACAATACACAAAAAACAAGCACAAAAAATAAAACATTTTTAACCTTATAGTACATTAGCTTGAAAAGTACAGTAGGACAGTACAACAGCTGGCATACAGGGGCTGGCATCAAGTGAGCAGGCAAGAAGGGTTACTGACTGGAGGAGGGAGAAGAAGTGGGAGATGGTAGAGTTGAAGGATCATTGCAGGCTGCAATTTCACTCATTCCTGACATAGATGGAATGCACATTTGCATCTTTGAAAGTTCACAACTTGAAGATTCGTATGTAGGGGACTTACTATACTACACACTGGAATGTGCATGTCATGAAAGTGAAAGTGAAAGTGAAGTCGCTCAGTCGTGTCCGACTCTGCGACCCCATGGACTGTAGTCTACCAGGCTTCTCCGTGCATGGGATTTTCCAGGCAAGAATACTGGAGTGGGTTGCCATTTCCTTCTCCAGGAGATCTTCCCGACCCAGGGATTGAACCCGGGTCTCCTGCATTGTAGGCAGACGCTTTACCGTCTGAGCCACCAGGAAAGTCACGTCATAGATACACATACACACAAGTGTCACATACAGCATGTGATACTATTGCCTCCTTTACCCCCTCCTAAAACAAATCAATCAGATACAAGCTATCCTCAGGTATGTCTTGGTTATCTTTCAACTTCAATGATAGTCTTCATAATTTGCACCACTTGAGACGTACCTCGAGCCCCACACCTAATGTGTAAGTTGAAAGAACTTAGCCATCTCCTCTCTGAGCTATTTAAATTCTGTTGAAAGACATTAGGTGAGAAAGGTTCATGCTAAAATAATGCAGACAAATGGTGGCTAATACAAGAGAAATGATAAATGAACATTTGAATTCTGTCTCCAGTGGAGATGCGGAGTGCTGATGAGCTCCATGTGTGGTGCTGCGGTCTCTTATTTGTCATAATTATAGAACAGATTTTAGGTCATTTACCTAGAAAGAGTGTCTAGAGTTTATTGTTTAAATGGAAACCTTCCTCTGCTGGGAAATCTTTCTGTAATCTTTTATTATCTAAGATAGATGGAGCGGCCATCCCTGACAAATTGAATGATGCTGTTATTAGTTGGGAAACTCTATGTTCCGGCAAGTCCCATTCTTGTTCACTGCTCTTAAATACTATGTGACTGGCTATTTTCTCTTTTGCCTCTATAAACATGAGGGGATGTACGTATGTTGGTAAACACACTATTGGGCTTAAATGT
This sequence comes from Cephalophus harveyi, assembly GCA_006410635.1. Taxonomy (NCBI): domain Eukaryota; kingdom Metazoa; phylum Chordata; class Mammalia; order Artiodactyla; family Bovidae; genus Cephalophus; species Cephalophus harveyi. The sequence continues at coordinate 208,289 of SJYT01023034.1, forward strand.
CCAGGATGCTCAGTCTTTGTCATTAGTACTAGGAGAAAACATTCCCAGTCTGGCATGTCCGCATCCTCCCAATCGAATCTAAGAATAGTGGAACCTGAAGGAGACTTTTAGAAAAGTATAGATGCTCTCCTGAAAAGGGTCAGTCTCATCTCACAAATTTGACTTTGGTATCTTTTCTAATATAGAATATATTTAAAATAAAATCTAAGATAAAATCCTAAGAAAATTAAATCACCATTACTTCCTCTCCATCTCGCTATCAACAGATACCCTTGTTTATACTGCACTGAAGGAAGAGAAGCAATTGTAGGAACATATCCATAAGTCCCATCATATAAACCCGGCCTCCTACATCTGGGCTCACATGCTTTACTTTCTCTGCCATTCCAGGATGACCCATCCATGCTCCCACTGAAGGTCAGCACATCTATTTGTTCACTATGGCAATGATTTTCCTCACTATTAGGTGATTCCTATCAGCATGAAAATAAATTCTTATTTCTCCATTTGAACAAGCCCTCAAACAAACAAACACAGATCTCTTGACTTACTTTACCCTCCAATATGGTATTATTTCTCTCTATACCCTTATATCTAATTCTTGGAAAGAAATCATGACTGACTTTTATTTCTCTTTTCCCTCAGCATAATAAATGGCAAATATGAAAAACCCTCAGAGAACATCATATTCAATGGTGAAATATTAAATATCCTTAATATCAAGATCAAGGCAAGGTTACTGGTTTTCACCACTTCTAGTCAACACAGTACTGGGATAACCAGAACAATTAGGAAATAAAAAGAAATTAAAAGCACCAAAAATATATAGAAATAAAGTAAAATTGTTTCTGTTCACAAATTATATGATCTTATATACAGAAAGCATAAAGATTCTGCAACATTTTTTAGAATAAGTGAATTCATCAAATAGGATACAAAGGCAATATGCAAAAATAAGTTGTGTTTCTACACCATGACAATCTGAAGAGAAAATTCAATAACAATTTCATTGATAAGAGCATCAAAAAGAACAAAACACTTAGAAATTAACTTAATCAAGGAGATAAAAGATTTCTTGTAGTATAAAGAAAACTACCAAACACTGCTGAAAGAAATTAAAGAACACATAAACAACTGAAAGATGTTCCCTGTTCATAGACTGAATGACACTATTGTTAAGATGACAGTATTACCCAGAACAAACTACAGCTTCAATGCAGTTCCTCTCAAAATCCCCATGATGTCTTGCAGCAATAGGAAAATTCATCCTAAAATTCACATGGCATCTCAAGGAACCCTAAATGACGCAAACAACCTTGACAAAGAAAAACTAACACTGGAGGACTCACACTGTGTCCTGATTTCAAAACTCACTACAGAGTTTCAGTAATTAAAATAGTTGGGTCCTGGCATAAAGACAGACACGTGGAATAAAGAGCCCAGAACTAAACCTTCATGCTGCTGCTGCTGCTAAGTCGCTTCAGTCGTGTCCGACTCTGTGTGACCCCATAGATGGCAGCCCACCAGGCTCCCCCGTCCCTGGGATTCTCCAGGCAAGAACACTGGAGTGGGTTGCCATTTCCTTCTCCAATGCAGGAAAGTGAAAAGTGAAAGTGAAGACGCTCAGTCGTGTCCGACTCTTAGCAACCCCATGGACTGCAGCCTACCAGGCTCCTCCATCCATGGGATTTTCCAGGCAAGAGTACCAGAGTGGGTTGCCATTGCCTTCTCCAACCCTCATGCATATGATCAAATAATTTTTAACAAGAAGGGCAAGATGATTCAATTCAATGACAGTCTTTTCAACAATTGGTGCTGGTAAAACTGGATGAAGGTGAAGGTGAAGTCCCTCAGTCATGTCCGACTATTTGCGACCCTGTGGACTGTAACCTACTAGGCTTCTCCATCCATGGGATTCTCCAGGCAAGAATACTGGAGTGGATTGCCATTTCCTTCTCCAGGGGATCTTCCTGACCCAGGGATCGAACCCGAGTCTCCTGCATTGGAGGCAGACGCTTTAACCTCTGAGCCACCAGGGAAGCCCGACTGATAAGACTGGATATCCACATGCAAAAGAATTAAGTTGAAGCTTCACCCAATGCCATATACAAAAATTAACTCAAAATGAATCAAAGACCTAAATGTAGGACCTAAAAGTAATAACCTCTTAGAATAAAACCATAAGGAAAAGCTTCATGACAGGGATATGGCAGTAATTTCTTGGTGCTGGTGGTAAAGAACCCATCTGTCAATGCAGGAGGTGTAGGAGACGTGAGTTTTTGTCTTTTGTGCATCAAAAGATATTATCAACAGAGTAAAAAGGCAATCAACCAAATGGGAGAAAGTATTTTCAAATCACATATCTGATAAGGGATTGATAACACTAATACAGAGGAAACTCAACAATGACAACAGCAACAGCGAATGATTCAAAAGTGTGCAAAGAACCTGAATAGACACTTGTCCACCGAAGATTACATACATGGCCAACGATCACATGAAAAACATCCAATATCACTCATGACCAGTGGATGCAAATAAAAACTACAGTGAGATGCCACCTCACACCCATTTGAAGGCAAGGGGGCAGAGGGAGGGAGGGAGGGAGGAGGAAAGAACATGTGTTGGTGAGATATGCACCACTGGTGGGAACGCAATATGGTACAGCCTCTATAGTTCCTCAACACACAAAAGCTAAAATACTGATGTAAGTCAGCGTCTCTACTTCTGAATGCATACCCCACAGAACTGAAAACAGGTTCTCAAATAGAAATTTGTACACTCACGTTCATAGCAGCATTATTCACAACAGGTAATGCGGAAGCAACCCAAGTGTCCACCAAAGATGAAAGGGTAAGAAAAACATGGTACATGAACACAAAGGAATGTTTATTCAGTGCTAAAAAGGAATAAAATCATGACATATGCTACAACATGGGTGCACTTTGAGGACTTACTGCTAAGTGAAATATACCAGCCATAAAAAAGGCAAATATTGCATTATTTCATTTATATGATGGATTCAGAACTGTCAGAATTACAGAGACAGGAAGTAGAGACACAAGTTGAGTAGAGGGACTTGGGTGGGGAAGGAGGAAGAAAATTGCTATTTAATTTGTACAGAGACTCATTTTCACTAGATGAGAAGAGTTCTGGAGATGAAGTGGGTGATGGCTGCACACCAATATGAATGGAGTCAACACCACTGCCCTGTGCCCTTAAAAATGGTTAGGATAATAACATTGTATGTGTACTTTATCACAATAAAAATATCATTAATTTAAATCTCAGTTTTATATGAGTAAAGATATGAAGTAAGATATATTGATCTTTGCAAAGCTCCTGGGTCAAATGTGACTTAATTCATGCTCAGGAAATAGAAATTTTGGTAATTTTCCAGACAAGCCAATGAGAAAAAAAGAAAGTCATCAAATAAACAATCACAGTCCAAATAAGATGCTTTAAGATGGAAATTTATCTCTATTGTTTACACATGGGCACTCGTTTTGTTCACAGTGATAACAGCATGTGTCAATCCATGTTTAATGCCCACTTTGGTTTTGTTTCATCTCTCTTCCAACATACTCTGTAACTATCAGCTTCTCCTTCCCCAGAATTTTACCTAGATGATGTTTCTCCCTTCAACCATCTACAATTCCTTTACTCCAATCATGCCTTCCCTATGAAAAGATTTTTTTTCTTTCCATCTGTATGTGTGTGTTATTTTTAAGAAAAAGTGGAAAACTGTGGACACCCCATTTAAAACAAAAAAATCTTACAAAAAACATATAAAGATTTACTGAAACTGGTAACTAAGCAACTGAAAAAGAATCTAGATAATATCAAATTGTTAGTAAGATCTGAGAACACACTGAACATTTCTTGCTTTCTCACTGAAGGTCATTAATGCTATGTGGCAGCATATTCTAATACTGTCTTCGTTACAGTCATTTGGACATTTGCCAGCCATCCTGAATTCTTTGAAAAAACAACAATTTCAAGCATGCAAATTGTGCAGTACAGATATAAACAGTTAAAAATACACACTAGGACTTCCCTGGTGGCCCCATGGTTAAGAATCTCCCTGCCATTGCAGGGGACACAGGTTTGATCTCTGGTCCTGGAAGATTCCACATGCTGCAGGGCAACTAAGCCTGTGAGCCACAGTTACTGAGCCCATGTGCTGCAACTACTGAAAACTGCACATAGAGGCTGTGAGAAGCCACTGCTGTGAGAAGCCTGCACACAGCAACAAAGAGTAGCCCTTGCTTACCGCAGACGAGGCCCAGGCACAGCACCAAAGACTCAGCGCAGACAAAAGTAGGAAATAAAATTTAAAAACAAACACTAGAAAGAAAACGGAGTATCAATATTCGAGTTGATTCCCCAATTTCTAAAGTTTCTTACAAGTTATATATATTCATCCAATATTTATGCAACATGTGAGAACATGTACATGTATTCACCATCTACGTCTACCAGGTACCGTGATTTGTCTGTTCACACACATAATTTAATTCTCATACAATTTCTGTATCATTATTCCAATTTTATATATTAAAAGAGAAACTACTTAGTGAGAGATGCAATCAATATTAAGTTGATGTCTGTATAATTAAAAGGATAATATAGCTTCTACTTGTATACATCAGTTCATTCATCAAATATGTATTGACATTCTCCTTGGTGCAATAGTTCTTGAAATAGTTATTTAAAATATAGTGTCTTTCATCAAAAGTTTACTTTCTCATCGGATAGTAACAATGAAAATTCAGACAACTATAATATATGGAAGGGTATGATTGATTTCATGGGAACTTTATAAACTAAATGCTGTAGAATAATTGATGTAGGTAACTCTGGAGGGCAGAATATCATTTTGGAGGAAAATGGAACAATCTAAGTGAAAACTAATAAAAATTACCTGATCAATAGTAAGAGCTAACATTTATTGAGTCCTGCCAGGTGGTTTATATATATATATATATATTTTTTTTGAGTTTCTTTTTATTTATTTTTTTTTCTGTTCTATTCTTATTGTCTTTATTTTATTTTTTTTATTTTATTTTTACTTTATTTTACTTATCAATACCGTATTGGTTTTGCCATACATTGACATGAATCCACCACGGGTGTATACAAGCTCCCAATCCTGAATCCCTCTCCCACCTCCCACCCCATATCCTCTCTCTGGATCATCCCCGTGCACCAGCCCCAAGCATCCTGTATCCTGTATTGAACATAGGCTGGCGCTTTGTTTCTTACATGATAGTATACATGTTTCAATGCCATTCTCCCAAATCATCCCACCCTCTCTCTCTCCCACAGAGACTAAATATATATTTTAATTCATTTTATTTTTCAGCCATTCCATGAAATTGTATTATTCCTATTGTCTACAGCAAGTGCTGTATGCAAGCTCATCCATCTAATTAAGTGATAAAACTAAGATCCAAGACCAGACAGTCAATCCCAAATTCTGCTTCCCAATAGTTACACCTTACTACATATCAAGTAAAGAATATGACATCTCAGGAATAAGTTTATCAAAGAATGCAGATACGGTATATGTAGATACAATGTACATGAAAAACTACATTATAGTGAGGACGGCAAAAGGAATGTAGGTGGTTCTAACATAGTGAGTTCCAGGCCCATATACTTAATATATTTTGTTATATAATTGACTGTATCCTTAAAATATTTTAAGATTCCATTTTAATTTATCTACTGGCATGATGCAGCACTATGTTAGATGCTGGGGTACACCAAAGACAAGACAGGTATATAATCTCAGACCTCTAGGGGCTAATGATTCAGCAAAGAATATAAGTATTTTAAATTGGTAAATGAACATATTAACTTCAGGAACATGGCTATTTTTGTCCAGTAAGGGAAGGAGGAAAAAGACTGGAGGATACATGTACATGTATATACACACACACACACATACACAGGTAAGTAAATCTAGCAAGTTTACTCTGTGTGTGTGTCTGTGTGTATTGTGAAGATTTCTCAAGGGCACTACTGACTTTTGGAGTTAGATAATTCTTTGTGTGGTAGACAGTCATGTGCATTGTAGAATGTTTAACATCATCTTTAGGCTCCACTCACTAGATGAGATTAGATATATACAGACATATACATGTAAATGACTAAATGTAAATCATTATTAGAATGTAATGCATTAATGTAATGTATTAGAATGAATATATTAATATTCAGTTCAGTTCACTTAAGTCGCACAGTCGTGTCCAACTATTTGTGACCCCATGAACTGCAGCATGCCAGGCCTCCCTGTCCATCACCAACTCCTGGAGTTCACTCAGACTCACATCCATCGAGTCAGTGATGCCATCCAGCCATCTCATCCTCTGTCATCCCCTTCTCCCCCTGCCCCCAATCCCTCCCAGCATCAGAATCATTTCCAGTGAGTCAACTCTTCGCATGAGGTGGCTAAAGTACTGGAGTTTCAGCTTTAGCATCATTCCTTCCAAAGAAATCCAAGGACTGATCTCCTTTAGGATGGAATGGTTGGACCTCCTTGCAGTCCAAGGGACTCTCAAGAGTCTTCTCCAACACCACAGTTCAAAAGCATCAATTCTTTGGCACTCAGCTTTCTTTATGGTCCCACTCTCACATCCATACATGACCACTGGAAAAACCATAGCCTTGACTAGATGGACCTTTGTTGGCAAAATAATGTCTCTGCTTTGAATATACTATCTAAGTTGGTCATAACTTTCCTTCCAAGGAGTAAGCGTCTTTTAATTTCATGGCTGCAGTCACCATCTGCAGTGATTTTGGAGCCCCCCCCAAAAAAGTCTGACACTGTTGACACTGTTTCCCCATCTATTTCCCATGAAGTGATGGGACCAGATGCCACGA